>OX578139.1:49389678-49889678 GCA_951213105.1 Amaurobius ferox | reverse complement strand
TTATACGCAATTTTTGATGAGGAAAAGAATATAACCAACTCCATTACATTAAGACTAACCGTTCTCAAGATATCTGACATTTCTTGCATTTTTGTTACGCTGCTTGTCGCATGGTAAACCCATGAGCCAATATTTTAGGGAATGCGACCTAGAGTCTTCTTATTTATTTTTGGGGGTCAGCCTTTTCGTTCGGCCATCTGCGCTCGAAATAGAAAACCAGGATGTCGAAGTTCCTTGTGATCTCGTATTCGAACCGAAAGGGTGTAATGTGCGTCCTTTTCGGGGGGGTCATAGGGATTGCGGCCTGCTTTGAATTAGTGCCCGAAAGGGTATCGGTTTCGCAGGCGCTTGAAAAGGGGCTTTTTGTTTCTGGAAGGCCTAAAGCCAATGCTTTGGGGCGATGCTTTGGGGTCAAGGGGTTAAGACCCTGAATCCAATGGGATGTTTGTATGCGCCTCAGGGGCGTGTTTTAAAATCTTGGAGAGAGAGAGTTTTTGAGAATTTAAAAAAAGGAGCGAGGAGAAGGTTTTGTGTTGTGAGTGAGAAAAGTGATACTCCCCAGCATTGTCCTCAACCATGAGAGGCTGTTCATTCAGCGAAGGCTCGGTGAGTTACTCATTTAAGGGCCTATGCCTGATTTGCATATTATTTTCTCTCTCTCTCTCCGGATTTAAGGATATTTAAAATATTGCATAGGATTGTTTACATTTTATTTAATTACTATCTTTCACATTTTAGTCTATGAGACTACATATACTTTTGTATTTGTTTAATTGCTTATCTAAAATTGGTAGTTTTCCCATTTGGAATATGGGAAGTTGTCTTTTAAATATTTTAAATCAAATTCTTGTAAATATTTATATAGTGTAAATAAATTAATGTTTGTGTTTATACTCACGGCCTTATTCTTTTTCGCGCTCTTACCGGGCGTGTCCTAAAAAGGAAGTTACCTTAGGACAAATAATTTGGTGCCTTAGACCAGGATGAATTTTGTTGGGTTCAGTAACGAAGGAAAATAGTTTGGCGCCAACGAACTGGATAAGAATTATGTTTGGTGCATTAACCAAGGAAATTTTTTTTTTTTGAAAGATGGTAAAAATAAAACAAATAATAAATGTCAATATCTGCAATAATTTTTTCTCTAGTAATAAATAAATTTTAATATGAGAAATTTAGAAGAAATTTTTAAACATTTGATAATGGTAGAAAATGTTTCATTTGCCATGAAAATATGTGCTATTTTAATGTTATATTGATAAAATACAAAGAAATTTAATTTGTGAGAGTTATATGTATATATATATTTTTTGGTTTAGATATATGTCATTGATTGCATTTTACATGTGAATGGGGAATTTAAGAAATTTTTTGGAATTTAAGAATTTTGGGGGAAATGGTAACATCAAGAAATTTTTTGGAAGTGAAATTAGATAGATGCTATTTTAAGTACAAAAAAAAAAAAAAAAAAAAAAAAAATCTTTTCTTGAGTCTATTTGAAATAATTTAGATAGAATGTTTATTCCAAATTTAAGTAGGGATAAAAAGCGGATGCAATTTCCCATGAGAATATATTCACAATAACTGTGTTTTGATAATGATTTTATGTATATCGAGAGGAAATGTATATCAGTTTTGTTTTTGTGAGGCAAATTTTTTGGTTCACGA
Organism: Amaurobius ferox; assembly: GCA_951213105.1. Lineage (NCBI taxonomy): Eukaryota > Metazoa > Arthropoda > Arachnida > Araneae > Amaurobiidae > Amaurobius > Amaurobius ferox. The sequence continues at coordinate 49,888,013 of OX578139.1, read as the reverse complement.
TATGGTTTGAAAATTTTTGTTGGTATTAATCTATTTGTATATTTCCTAAATTTTGTGTATATTTTTGATTATGTATATTCTTTTGGTATAGTATTTTTGGGAAAAATTTTCATTTTTGACATTTTATAATTTTGGTCGCGAAGATTATTTAATTAATACGCATTTGAGTGATTTTTTAGTTTTAAAACAAAATTTTTTTTGCTGATATTAGAAGTAAAGTGAGAGAATAATAAACCTTTTATATGTTAGGGGTACGAGTTTACAAAATTTTTACAAATGGCTCTGAAAATGAAATATAGAATGTGAATGGGTTAGATAATCGAATTTTTAAATGCAAAGGAATTTTTGCAATTTTTATCTCAGTTAACGGTAACGGTTCTAATTTTATGGCAAACACATGGGTCTCCAAAGTTTTCGTTCAGGCCACAGTTTTTAGTTATAGCTTTCCCATCCTCGTTTTCAACACCTGTTTTTCGGAGCGGACAACAAACAGTCTTCGGTTTGACCACAGGGTTGAAATTTGATACGGCGCGATGGGGGTTTCTTCTACACTCCAAAAAGAGTCATTTTCACAGACAACTACACACTCAGAAATGGTCCTTCCGAGAGGTTGGTGGTAGGGGAAGGAGGGTACGGTTCCTGTGGATGCCTCCCCCACTGGGTTCCGGTCTAAATTGGGTGGCACTTCCCGGCCGTCCATACAGTTACCTTACACCTTTCTGGTAGGTCGGACGGCCTGGGTCGGATAAATAAATAAATAGGCCTTTTTAACAATTGTTGGTAGGATATATAATTTGACCTTAGGCACATATTTTTTCTGCGGGCAGAATTGTGTGATGTTTGGGATTTAGAGTGTATATTTCTATACATTGGGGATTGGATCAGACTGTTTGAGTGATCAACAAAGGGTCTCTTTCATCTTCTGATGACACATAACGTTGAAAGGATTTATTTAAAAAAATAAATAAATAAGCAAAAAGTATTTCATTTTTTTTTTGTATCTCTTAACTGTTATTCAATAATATTTTATCGTCTATAAAGGGTACTTTCCTACATTCACTTATATTTTACTTTTGTTAAAACACACATAATTTAATAAATTATTCGGAATAGAAAATTGATAGGTTTGTTAGATTACAACGGGGCTCAAAAGGGAATCAATTTTTGGATACAATAATTTTCTTAAATCGTTACACGTAGTACTGTAAGTGACAGTTTCCGGCATTTTTTCTGAACGCATGGAGATTTTTTTTTGTTAGTTTCTATGGGTAGTTTAGGAAGGAAAGGGGAGATTTTGCTAGTCTTTTTTTCCTTCGGATATGTTGAACGCTAACAAAGCATTGGAAGATAAAAAGGTATAAAATGTAGTTGTGGGAGAATGCAGTTGGATAATAATATCACTAATTTAGTATTTTTAAGTAGTGTTTCTAAAAAGAAAAAAAAAAAAAAAAGAAAAGAAAGGAAAAATATATGGTGTTTTCTCTTGTGATTTGGTTTTATTGTTAGGGTGTTATCTCTTTACCTACATAAATGGTTATGGTTAAATATGTTTGTATTTTGCAGTAAATATTATGCTAGGATATAGTGTGCTTAGATAGGAGTATTTTTCATGATAGATGGAATGGATAAGATATAAAATTGAAGGTGAATGGTATTTCATTTTTATAAAAGGGGAAAATTTATATTTTAATGTGAGGCTAGCGTTTATTTGAGGAAAATAAGGCTTAATGCATAAAGTGGTGAAAATATTAATAAAAAGTGTGATAAAATCCTTTTGTAGAGTAAATAAAGGAAGTGAGAAAATTGGGAATAAGATGTTTTTGCTTAATGAAACAAAATATTAGCACTTAGGGTATTTTTTTCCTGTCGAAAGTAAGAAGAGGATTTTCGTTTTATCGGGCAAAATTTTGCGAGGTGTGGTTTTATTTTCTGAAAGGTACACGTTTGGGAGATATTTTGGTTTTTTTCATACAAACTAGTGAATAAATAGAAGAAAGAAAAAAAAAGAGTTTTTTTATGCAGTAAGACACTGTAAAGTTGAGATAAAGTCACGTATTAAGCGACGGGTTAGACATAGCTAAATGTAACATTTTCGAATGGGTTTGAAACATTCATTTTTTGGCAGGAAATGTATAATTTTCTGTAACTTGCAATTAATGAGATATTTTAATGTGTTGGATGAGTTTGAATTTTTTTTCTTTGGATAGAAAATTTCTAGTTTAGATCATGTAATTTAATTATGAAAATTTTGTGTGATATTTTATGGTTTTGAATTTTGAATTTCATGGTATATGAAACATGTTATTTAACGTAAAGTTGCCTTTGGCAGTAAAGTTTGTATATGTAAAGGAGTAAAGTTTTATATGTAAGGGAGTAAAATTTTATACATTTTTACTTTCATGTTCATGCATTTAGAAATTTTGCATTTTGTTTTAAAATATTTTGTTTTCGGAGGGAGAGAAGAATAAAGTGCATATTGGCTAGGTCTCTTGGTGGTAACTTTGCCGTCATTAAGGCCAGTCTATAGATATATATTTTGTATTTTGTATAAAAATTATTCCTAATACTATTGAAGCAGTTTGCACAGCACGAAAACTCCAAGGTGATGCGCACGGAAGGTGCTATATGATATGTTCATTTCAACAATTTTCATCTCGGGTCAGCAGGTGACCGGATGTTGGCACATGCCAACATTATATAAACAATCTTTGATGACTGAATACGGCATTGTAATATGTCGTTATGTCATTCAGATCAGCACAGAGACAATTACTATGTTGGTTTTCCTCTACTGACGGGGTGCAGAAGATTCCACCGGTGTTTTTTTTTTTTTTTTCCTCTACGGACGGGGTGCAGAAAGTGCACGATACCACACGAAAGAACTATGTCCTGAACTGTGAGGGGTGACTGCGTTCTCTTCAGTACTGATGTTAAAACTGTCACAATACGCACACTGGTCATAAAAATATGTACAAATGTGCTACACAATGGGTAGCAATCCTTGCGTTTATGGAGCATTTTCCAGCAGCCTTTTTTCAGTTTATGCCAAATACAAGGTGTATAAACATTTATAGGCACAGACATTCCTTACGTTACAAGCAATTTACATGTTCCAGTTATATATACTGGGAAAATTTGCCCACGTTCCTATCAATTTACATGTATCAGACATTGTTTACAGAACAGACAATTGCACGTTCCTGTGATTTCGACCGTCTGATTTCTACGGTTTCCGTACAGTTCTACTTTTTACAAAGCATACATTTCACGTTTCCAGTTTTCTACAGGACAGTTTTCTACAGTTGTCCACGTTCCACTTTTCTACAGTTCCAGATTCCAGTCAATTTATACTGTCAGACAGCGGACTTGGTGTTTCATGTGTGGTTTCTGTTTACGGAGAGGTAAACCAAAGACACTCTCATCTATACCTTGTAAACAGCTACTGTGGTGATAAACTTGCAAATTTGGTGGACAATTTGCAAAACTTTTTGGTGGACAATTTGCAAAACTTTTGGAATACAAAAAGAACTAAAAAACATGATCAGTGAGAAAAGTAACTTAGTTTGAGTGACTTACAGCCTAGTGCAACATAAGCAACAGACTCTCTGTTTTGTTGAAGTCACCATTTTGTTTTATATTTTTATTCACCATGATTGTTTTATATTTTTATTTTATTTTATGGTGTCTATATGGACAATTGTGTTTTTATATGCAATATTATGTTTTTCTATGTGTTTGATTATACTATAGGAGGAAACTTCTGTTTTCAGAGGTTGGTTCTAAGGGGCTGGAAGAAAAGCAGAGTGCACTCCAGCACATTTTGATTTTTCTTTATGATTTTGATTGTAAAATTTTTTGTATTTTGATTTTAAATTTTTAAATATTTGGATTTTCGATGTTTTAATGGGGAAATGGAGGTAATTTTGGAAAGGCGTATTGCGCCCTAGCATATTGTAATTTGCTTAATATTTTTTGATGGTAAAATTTTAAATTTTTGAAATTTTAATTTTAGGATTTTGGAATTTTTAATGGGGAAATGGAGGTATATTGTCGCATGGTAAACCCATGAGCCAATATTTTAGGGAATGCGACCTAGAGTCTTCTTATTTATTTTTGGGGGTCAGCCTTTTCGTTCGGCCATCTGCACTCGAAATAGAAAACCAGGATGTCGAAGTTCCTTGTGATCTCGTATTCGAACCGAAAGGGTGTAATGTGCGTCCTTTTCGGGGGGGTCATAGGGATTGCGGCTTGCTTTGAATTAGTGCCCGAAAGGGTATCGGTTTCGCAGGGGCTTGAAAAGGGGCTTTTTGTTTCTGGAAGGCCTAAAGCCAATGGCGATGCTTTGGGGTCAAGGGGTTAAGACCCTGAATCCAATGGGATGTTTGTATGCGCCTCAGGGGCGTGTTTTAAAATCTTGGAGAGAGAGAGTTTTTGAGAATTTAAAAAAAGGAGCGAGGAGAAGGTTTTGTGTTGTGAGTGAGAAAAGTGATACTCCCCAGCATTGTCCTCAACCATGAGAGGCTGTTCATTCAGCGAAGGCTCGGTGAGTTACTCATTTAAGGGCCTATGCCTGATTTGCATATTATTTTCTCTCTCTCTCTCCGGATTTAAGGATATTTAAAATATTGCATAGGATTGTTTACATTTTATTTAATTACCATCTTTCACATTTTAGTCTATGAGACTACATATACTTTTGTATTTGTTTAATTGCTTATCTAAAATTGGTAGTTTTCCCATTTGGAATATGGGAAGTTGTCTTTTAAATATTTTAAATCAAATTCTTGTAAATATTTATATAGTGTAAATAAATTAATGTTTGTGTTTATACTCACGGCCTTATTCTTTTTCGCGCTCTTACCGGGCGTGTCCTAAAAAGGAAGTTACCTTAGGACACTGCTGTCGGGAAAATGTCCAATTACCAAATAAAAACAAAAATTGAATTGGTTATCAAATTTAGTGTTATTTTGTGCAATTAAACTTAATCTAATGAATTATTAAAGAAATGAAGAAAAATGAATTTGAGTCTGCAGGGAAAGTCATGTGCTGCCCTCATCAGATTTTTTACATTAACGTCATACTGCAACTGTGTGTGTGTCCATTTCTTGACACTAATTGCACGTTGCGCAGAATTTTCTCTTATCACATACTATTGATAAAATAACACTAGAACTGAATTGTCTATTGTACGAATTGGCTATTGTGTTTGTAAAATTAATTGGAAAACCTAATTCTAAACACTAGATTTAAAGACTAGATCTTGTAAAAACCGGAAATAATATTTTTGAGAATAAAAATAAATGTATTAAGTAAATGTATTATATCCACAAAGCCTACTAATAGGCGAATAATGACAACGAAACGGACATAGTTGCCGTTAAATTTATTCTATAGCAATATTTTTTAAATATAAGCTCGGCAGTCAAGATGTCCTTTATGGCATCCCTGAACTGTAGCATAACTGGAACCTTGAACCCTGTTTGGTGCCCCATCCCTCGCATGGCCTTTTTAATAACGACCAATAAGCATTGATAGAAAAAATCTGATTTGTGACCTCGATGCAAAATGGATGGGACGAGGCCCTCTTAGTGAGGCACTGCAGGGTAGTGAGGGACTGCAGGGGGGTTCTACTCCGCAATATATACTAGCCTTTAGGTGTGTTTCAACCTCGGCACAGTGAAACGCCGCTTACGCTGATCTAGTGGTCAGTTTGGAACAGTGCATAAGCGAGGCTGCCGGAATTGTGTTATGGAAAAGGGGTGTTGTTAGAATAGCACTACTCCCCTTTTAATGAAAATATCTGGCATCACCACTGAGACGGTGTTATTTAACTCTGATATACTGTTGTTTAAAATAATTGCTTTAAATAGAAGTAAAACGGTTATACGATTATATTTTTTTCTATTTCGAATAAAAAATGACTATTTTTTTCTTAACGCTTTATATAACTCTATCGAATTGCATTTGTATCGTTCAATTTATGCAAGAAATACCGTGTTCTCAGACACCGTCTCCGTCTCTCTTTCACACACACACACACACACACACACACAGAGAGGAGGGTGGGGGGAGAAAAGAGAGAGAGGACATATTTTCAAAAGTGTTCGAAATGTGCTCAGGAGGCCTTGAAATGTACTTTTTTTTCGTCAAAATTTCGAATTCGAAAATTGTCTTTCATCGTCCAGTAGTGTAAGAAAGTAAATATCTGAGTGAATTTCCTAACTACACTAAAAAAAAGAACGAATAAAAAAACAAATGAAATCTTGGATTGTATCCAAAACCAAGCCTTGAATTTCCTAACACTCGCACACTTAAAAGAAGTCAAAGTAGAACGTATTTGAGCAGCTTTTTCTTTGAACAAACGCAGAGACAGAATCACTGCCAATGAAGCATATCAAGCGAGGGTCAAAAAATTGATCTTGTTTTGGCCAGATAGAAGTGTTACTGATCGGATATTTCCTGGGCAACGTTGGAAATCAAATACTTTTACACGCACACACAGAAATCGTTGTCATAGGCTTGCACAACGTGGGTGCCTTGGCTTGGCACCTCTACTAGTCCAAATAAAGGAAAACACATTTTAAAATGTGATATCCTTTAACCGACGGATGGCACTGTAATTTATGTTTGTGTTTCAAAGAATAAATAACCTTGTGAAATAAAACACTGATTCTTTATTGTTTTCATTTATTACAATTGTTAAGAACAATATTTTGATCGACTGAAAAGGAGTCAAAGCTTCAGAAAAATAAAAAAAAATTGAAATTTTTTCGGAATATACGTATAAAAAGTATTTGGATTAAATATTAAGTAATGTTTGATTAAATATTAATTTAAACTGATAGATAGATTTAATTGATAGATTTAATGGGTAGATAAAATTGTAATTGATAGATTTAATGGGTAGATAAAATTTTAATTGATAGATTTAATTGATGGATTCAATTAGTAGATAAAATTGTAATTGATAGATTTAATTGATAGTTAGTAATTTGATTAAATATTAGATAATGTTAGCATTGATATCTAACCTAATAAAGGATTAAAGATGCCAAGGATGTCTGTAAAATTTTGTGAATGCAAAATAATATTTTGTTCAGCAGCAAGTTCCGATATAAATAGATATTCAGCTTATCATTATTACTTTTAAAACAAAACTCTAGCATTATTTTCCGCTCTTGAGAGTTTGCTCACTCAGGCCCTTTCGTTCAAATTGAATTGATACATGTGCTGTAGTAAGCAATGTTTTCAAAATTCCAAACAGCTGTATAATGGTGACACATCGTTTGTAGTCGACCGGAGCAAAATCCGCAAAGAAAGAAAAATGATTTGAAAAGCGATAGTTTATCTGCGCCCAAAGTACTTTAAACAGGTACTTTGAACTACACGTACTCAAAGTCCTGCTTAAAAATATGGTTAGAATTTTAAAGGGTAAAAAATAAGATCTAAAATCTAAATGTTATCATATAGAAGCAGTCATATCAAGAAAACAGCGCCAATGTTAGACACAATAGGCCTGAAATGAATATTCGCCTTATGGACAGGGCCGTAGCTAGAAACGAAATTCAATGGGGCCTGGATTGAAATTCAAAGGGGATTCAACAGTTTTGAAAGAGGGTATCACTAAAAACACTGTTAATCATTAGCACTCATAAATCATAATGGTTATTATTATATATTTCAATCCATATAAATTATTAACGAATGAGTAAGTGCATATTTATATTTGTAAGGTAAAAGTTGATTAGGAAAATCCACATAGCTACACTATTTATATATAATAATTACAATTGATTTTAATATAAGCATTAACTAGTAGCAAAGCTATGAATTAATTGAAGAAAATTTCTGAAAGCTAATACAAGTTAACACTTAATATTAACTCTTAATTACTTATCAGCTAATTTAGATTCGATAATGCGTAAAAGTGAGCGCAGCAATGATACAAATGTATCCTAAACACAATATTTTTAAATTAAATATGTAAATGAATTGATAATTAGTATAACCCTAAATTTAACTGAATTAAAAAATATTTAAAACGAAGTAAGTTATTTATAGAAAAAGAAAAAAAAAACTCATAAAGCATTTTTTTTTATATATAATTTGGATATGTTGGATGAAATTTCATATCACTACTAAACTTTTAATATTTTTATCAGGGGAGGGGGGGGGGGGCTGAGTATACCTCTTGGGGGGGGGCTTAGCTCCTATCTGGCTACGACCCTGCTTGTGGACCTTTGAAACACCTTTATGGACCTTTGTGCACGCTTTTATACGCTTCCTAACGTCCACAAGTAGAGTTGAAAAAAATCCGGGAATTTTGAGAAGCGCTAATAAGCCCGGGAATTTGGGAAACTTTGATGGGAAGAAACTAATCTCTTATATGCTCTGGGCTAATCCGGCACATTACGCATTTTAAACCTTAATGGTGGATCGCCATTTAGATCAATTTATTAAATCTATACAATTCATACAAGTCATCTATACAAGTCATATACAATTTCTGAAAATTGATATTACAAAAATTTTGTCGAAAGTGTGCAAATTGCATTAGTCACAAAATTATTAAAGTATTATTGGGACTAATATAAATTTCTTATTATCTTTTAATATTAAATAGAATACGAATGAATGAATCACTTCGTAATAAGTATTTCAGCGTTCGGGGTGTTTTCACTTTTAAAACATTTACAAGTTAAATTACAATTTAATTGGAGTATTAATTTTCAGTTTTATGAATAGTAAGGAAGTCACATAATTTAAATATTTTTCTTGGATCTAACAAATTTCTCTCAATTTTCCATGCTTCAACTATTTACAATTCCGAATGCAAAAAATATTTGTTTTGAGTCATATACATTTCTTTTACAATGCAAAATACAATGACTAAAAATTTCCATTTTTTAAAAACTTTCAAAATTCTCTCTCCAAAAATCGGCTTGTTCCTGGGAATAAACCGGGTTTTTTTCCCGCCTTTGTAACTCTATTCACAAGACGAATATTCCTTCAAAGCACATTGTATCTAACATTGGCATGACTTCTTATCCTCTTGTATGGTTTTTAGTTAACAATCTTTCTCCTTTATCAGTTAATAATTTTCACACCGTAGAACATTCTTGAGTTTGTTATAAAGTTAAAAGATTTCTCTTTGGTAAACTGTGCGATGCTATCTTTCTAAGTCAAACCCTTGTTCCCTTATGTTCCTAGACAGGGTGCTCTTATATGTATTAAGATAAAAAAAAAATACTCAAGGAATTTCATTACTCTGATGTTGAAGTTAATGAATTTTTGGCAATGACTAAATTATGCATTGAACAAAACACTTTTTTTCAATGGAAAGTATTTTAAACAATCTGAAGGACTCTCTCTTTGTCATCGTTTCTTTGTGAATTACGCTTTATTTTGAGGAAAATATATTTCATAAACTTACATTTAAATGCTGTTTCGGTATGTGGATGCTACATTTTTATTCTTGTGGAGAATTTGCATGATCTCTCCTCTATTCTTAACCTTGTTAATTCCGTTGGTCCTATCATATTCAATTTGCGCAGGAAATTGAAATGAACTATCCACTTTCCTTTTTAGATGTTCCTGTTTCTAGAAAGGAATCTTCTTTTAGTACTTCTATTTTTCGGAAATCTCTCTCTCTCTCTCTCTCCCCTTTATCCCTGCCCTCTCTCTCTCTCTCTATCTATCTATCTATCTATCTATCTATCTATCTCTCTCTATGTCTACACATTTTCTTTTAAATCATTCTTCCCAACAGAAATTAGCTGCTTTTTACACATATGTGCTGTGCATCGTGTGGTCTATTTATGCTCTGATTCAACTTCTATAATTTTTGAAATTAAATTCTTGAAATCTGTAGATAGCAGGCGTTTCAATCCATCTATCATAGATAAAGTTTTGGTAAAATTTCCCAGGCAGGATCCACTATAAAGTTTTGCTCGTAAAAAAATGTTAGTTTTGCGTTTTTCGATTCTTTATAAGCTTTAAAATTTCTAAAGTTTTATCGGGATTCAATTTTGAAGTTTTTTTTTTTAAAACCAGTTAATAAATTACAGTTTCCATCTGTTGAACCTGTTTGTTATTCCATGATTATGTTAACGATAAATCAGCAGTTCTTTATGCCTCCGTAGCCTATAGAAATAAATTTGTGACGTCAGTTATTTGCTCATATAGCTTCTGAAATAGTTTTTCCTTAATTTCAATCTCATTCAATAGTGGCTTAAAGTTGTTTATTCGTTTATTACTGTAATTTAGTTAATAATGATTGTAAATTAGTACTGTAGTACATTGTAAATTAGTTAATAATGTTAATAATTAGTTAATGTCATAGATTTCATAACCGCTTGCTTTCTTAATTTTTGTTCATATTTTTAGTTTCAGTATCATAAAGTACTGGTACTTTTAAAGTACCAGTACTTGTTGACACTGAATGAAGCTGAATGAAGCTAAATACTGAATGAACTTTTTGGATATTTAAAGTTGTTGAAGTTCCTGTTGCCGCACTACAAAACAGTTTGTTTTTCCACACTACCTCTGTATTTGGGCCAACGGCCGTACCGTGCTGAAAACACCGGTTCTCGTTAGATCACCGAAGTGAAGCAGCATCGGGCGCGGTTAGTACTTGGTGGGTGACCACCTCGGAACACCGCGTGCTGTTGGCCATCTCGGGTGCGGTATCCCCGTGGTTTGCGCGCTAGATTTGCACGCTACCACAAATGCCGCCGTGTTCATGCGGAGTACGATCACGTTAAACATGTGGGTCCGTAAGTCCTTCCGAGAGGTTGGTGGTAGGGGAAGGAGGGTACGGTCCCTGTGGATGCCTCCCCCACTGGGTTCCGGTCTAAATTGGGTGGCACTTCCCGGCCGTCCATACAGTTACCTTACACCTTTCTGGTAGGTCGGACGGTCTGGGTCTCAACAACAACACTACCTCTGTATTTGTATTTTAACTAGGTGTTTTTATTTATTCTAACTCTGTGGCTAGAGAAGTATTAAAAATTAGCTCATATTTCATCTGAGACCGGTCGTTTCCTTCCATTTTGGTTAGGTCTTTTTAATTCCAGTCTCATTCAGTCATATTTTTGAATAGAATAATCGATTGATACTTTCTTTTAGTTGAAGTTAGCTGATATAGTTTCTGAAACCGGTTTTTCCTTCTTCCTGCGTTATATTCTTTTTTGACCTAGTCTCAACCACTGGTTATTACTTTCCTTATATACATAATGTATAAGGAAAGTATTGTGACGGGGTCGAAAATTCGAATTCGAGTTTTCGACGGGAGAGCACGTTTCAAGCATCCCTGATCACGAATCAAGCATTTTTGAGGTGATGTCTGTGTGTATGTGTGTGAAAGTATGTGTGTGTGTCAGTGAGTCTGTGGAGACGATAACTGGCGAACGAATGGACCGATTCGAACAAAATTTGGTACAAAAATCACAATCTGTAAACACTGGAAGCCTATTGTTTTTATACGTAATCGATTGTTCAGGACCCCCTAAATTTTCGAGTGAAATTTTGAAAAAATCGTCAAAAAATCAAAACCGCTAATAAAGTTACGCAAATAGACATTTCTTATGTATTGTTTCATTAGAAAACGATTGACATAAATTTTAGAACGCTAACATGAACCGTTCTCGAGATATTGCTATTTTTAAAAAAAATTATCAAAAACTCATATAAAATAAAAAAAAATATTTCCTATTGAGAAACATGTTCACTTTTCATATGTAATACCATGCGATAAATTAGATGACATCATTCTCGTGGATCTAGCTCGTTTCATTCATAAAAAAAGAGACTTTGAGCAATACTTTTGTATTTGAACGCCAATAGTTATTTATCTGCTGTAAGAATAACTTATTTCTTTGTTCATAATGCTTGGCGAGATTTTGGCGACGAATTTGGCGGAATGTCGCCAACTTGGCGATTTTTTAAGTGTTTCCAAATTAACGAAAATCTGGCCAAATGGAAAATAATGACGCTAAATCAATTAAAATGTCGACTAATTGACTAAAATTCAATATCTTGGAAAGAATATAAGTATCTACTATAAGAATACCTCTTTTTTTTTTTACTATAAAAGTAGTAAATTCATTACATTATATAAGGAAAGTCATGTGTTGCCCACATCAGATTTTTTATTTATTTATTTACTTTTTTTTTCTTACCAATAATTTGACGGTTTATAATTTTTCTCTTTGCTTTATTTTAAATCTCATATCAATACTTCAGATTTTATATCTTGTATCTCAAGGTTTCATCTCTCAAATCTCATATCAATGCTTTAGATTTATCAAAACCAGCATCCATCGTCTTCGTCATATGCGGGAGGGGGGGGGGGCGTATCGGTCCTTGTTGATGTATTTATGGTTGGTTTTTTCAATAACTGATATCGCTAGCAAATATTTGCTTTGGGTATTCTAGCCCTGTTTAAATTTATTTTTTCCCCGCCTTGTTTTAGTTCGCTCATGACAGTTGTTAAGGGCGCACGCTTTTTTTTGGCCTGAAGAAGGGAGCTTATAATGTTCTCGAAATAATTCGAATCACCTAATTGACGTATGTATTCTTTCTTCAAAGAAGTATTGTACGTTAAACTGCTTTTTACTTTTTAAAATTATAGTTTATATTTTGTTATGAGCATTAAACTAGTTAGTATATCAACAATCAACTGGCTTAGCGAGGCTGGCGGTATAAAATTCATTGGTAACTTGGAAAAAAGGACTCTGAATGCGAAGAACAATTTCTACATTCTTACTTTCCCTATAATGCATAGTAATGTTTAAGGAAAGTATTGGAATTGTGTTGAAATAGCAACTCGAGTTTTCGACGAATTTACGCATTTCCAGCACTCCAGAATGCGAGAAATTGCTTTTAACGTGATGTATGTGTAGGGATCCCAGGTTCTGGAAACAAAAAACCGGGACATCTGGATGCAATGCTGCGTGGGGGGAGGGGGATGAAAGTGTTGGAAAAGGGAAAGTCAACATTAGGTATATGCACAAAATAAAAAGTGAAGTTATTTACTTGATTTATTATTTTGGTTATGCTCCTTATCTAGGTACTAGCTCGCTAACATTAATTAAACATTATTAAACTCCGTACCGTTTTCTTGCTGCTCACTCCATTTCTTACCCACCTCCTAGACTCCCAGTGGTTAGTGGGTGATTGATGAATGAGACTGGAATAGATCACTATCATATATGCTGGATGAATGGATTTTCTCTAACAGTTTTTTGTTCGTCTAAAAATTTTTATCTCTAACAGTTTTTTGTTCGTCTAAAAATTTTTATCTCTAAAAGTTTTTTGTCCAACAAAACCTTCAGGTAATCAAAAACTTGGTTTATGATAAAAATATTTTAATACGTTCGAATACCGGGACATTTAGCGTCCCGGTTATAAATTTTCGGGATACCAGGACAACCCAATAGAAAAATGAAAAACCGGGACTGTCCCAGGAAAATCGGGACGTCTGGGATCTCTATGTATGTGTGATTTTGTCTGTCTATGAGTCTGTCTGGGTGTTTTTGTCTGTCTATATGAGTCTGTCTGTGTGTCTATCTTTGCAATGTATGTATCCACTCTAACTCAAAAAATAATTGACCAAATTTCATAAACTTCGGTAGATAAGTTACTCATGGCTCACTCTGGTGGTTAGTAAATTTGATATGATTAGGAAAAAAAGAACCTAGCTGTTTTTGCCTCGCAAAAATCGTCAAAATCTAAAATAAAAGATTACATATGTTCAAATACGTAATTTTTGATGTTGAAAATAATGGGACCAACACCATTACTCTAGGACTAATGCAGGAGATATTTTAGTTTTTTTTCGCAAGTTTTTTTTTTTTTCATTCTGATAATGGTTGTGAGACATGTAGAACTAAACATTATGGATTCTGAATATAAGAGAAAATCTAGTGAAATCATTCCTAATCTTCATTATAAATGTTAAAACAAAACCACGTTTTGCTACCTCCCCCCCCCCCTCCGGCCACACATTAAGCTACCATAAGCCTTAAGCCTTAGGGCTGGTCGTGTGGTCTGGGTCTTCAACAAGGTACTTTAAACATACCCCCCACCACCACCACCACACACACATACACACACACCATGCATACGAATGTTTTCTCCTCATTTCAGGATTTTTTGTTCTCATAATATTTGGACTTGAATATTGCAGTTGACAGTTCTTGGACTTGGAAGATTTTCTGATTTCTTTATCTGTCGGTTTATGTAATAAGCCTTCCTCGCCTCGTGCAACAGTTGTGTGAACTCGAGTTGGTGATGCACTCTCAAGAAAACTGTTTTCTTATCGGTATCTATCTACCCACTTAAAGATTATCACAAACCCTTGAAAAAAATTAAAGAACATTTCTTGGGAATTTGGGAGAAAAGCAAATAAGAACATTTTGAATGAGATCAAGAGGACCACGAAGCGATTAAAAATCTTGCATTATATTATTATTTATAGGAATATCTTGTTTTGTAACTGCTTCTAAACTCCTGAACTCTGTAAACGCCGATGATATCTTATATGTGACTATAGTATTGAAGCTTGTCAAAGAGGTGGAAAATAACACTCTTAAAATACAATGTTGTAAGTTTTTGATATGAATAATGCCTGTGCCTGAGGTTTTTGTGACGGAAATCGGAGCATTAAGAAAAATGTAAAATACTTTAGATACTTATACCTCCGAACTTAATAATTAAAAATGTAAATAATTTGTCTTGCTTTGTCGGAAATAGGGTCCAGATTATATAAAATATAAAAGGTAATATATAAAATAATTTCAAACATTTTAATATTTTGAACTTTTTTCTTTCGAAAAAAAAATCTGATGTGGGCAGCACATGACTTTCCTTATATAATGCAATGAATTTATCACTTTTACAGTAAAAAAAATAGGTTGTTCTTATAGTAGATACTTATATTCTTTCCAGGATAGTGAATTTTTGTCAATGAGTCGTCATTTTCATTGATTTAGTACCATTTTTATTCAATTAGCGAGATTTTCATTAATTTGGCAACATTTAAAAAGTCGCCAAGTTGACGACATTCCGCCAAATTGGTCGCTAAAATCACCAAGCGTTATGGACGGAGAAATAAGTTATTCTTATAGCAGATAAATGATTATTGGTGTTCAAATACAAAAGTATTACTCTAAGTATCTTTTCTCATGAATGGAACGAGCTAGATCCACGAGAATGATGTCACCCAATTTATCGCATGATATTACATATGAAAAGCGACCATATCTCTCAATTGCTAATGTTTTTTTTTAATTTATGGGATATTTTGATAAATTTATTTGGAAAATGTGCAATATCTCGAGAATGGCTCATGCTAGCGTTCTAAAGTTTATGTTAATCGTTTTCTAAGGAAAAATTATATAAGAAGTGCCTATTTGCGTAACTTTATTAAAGGTTTTAATTTTTTGATGATTTTTTCAAAATTTCACTCGAAAATTTAGGGGGGTTCTGAACATTCGATTACGTTTAAAAACAATTGCGTCGATTTTAAAAACAATGGGCTTCCAGTGTACACGAATTATAATTTTTGAACCAAATTTCGTTCAAATCGGTCTATTCGTTTGTCAGTTATCGTCTCCACAGTCTCACTGACACACGCACACACACACACACACACACACACACACACACACACAGACATCACTTCAAAACCGTCTGATTCGTGTTCAAGGATGCTTGAAGCGTGTTCTCCCGTCGGAAACTCGAATTAGAATTTTCGACCCCGTCACAATACTTTCTTTATACATTATATGTATATAAGGAAAGTAATAACTTTAAAAAGTATTTGTCCGAGTGAGTGTTTTTTTTTCTTACTTTCACTCAAAATACCTTCAAAATTGTAAAAGTTAGATAAAAATACTAAAAGACAAAAATATGTTTTTGGAAATATTGTTTCTAAATATATTCTACCCTATAAATCCTGCTTAAAAGGCGTCATGAACTAATACACAGGGAGTCAAAGAAAGTCATGGACTTGGCCAATAAATAGAGAAGTATTAGGGTTATTATATTTATATATATATATTTTTTTTTTATGTAGGTGTGTAGGTAACCCCTATATGGCGCTACACGATGAGAGAACCATACACATATATATAGTCTTTTATATCTATGGAGACAACTCTAAAGGGCTGATCTCCTAATTTAAGGGGTGAATGGAGAGCTACTTCGCTTCTTGCAATAGAAAAATGTCGATTACAAATTGTAGAGCGTTGCAAAATTAGACTAAGTATTTTTGTTCCACAGCGAAAATTGCAAACTGACTCTCTAAATAACGATTTTAAAAGAGACAATTTTATTAATCTGCATGTAACAGTGTAAGCGTAGAAGCATTGGAAAACATGCAGTAGCATCACATGCAGTAGTATCACACATATGCAACCATGAATCGTTGCTGAATGTGAAGATTTTGTGTATTATCTGTATAAAGTTATTTTTTTTCTACCGCATTGTCTGCACTTTTGATTTTTTGAGGGGAAGTTAGAGTGTATACACTGGTTTTTAGTGTTCCTCTCCATCTTTGTGGGTGGTCAAACATAGTTAATACTAATTTAGCAACGCTTTGTGTGATGAAATTTCTCAAAATGACAGTGGTGCAACCTGTAATGATATTAAATATGGAGATTACGTTTTGATAAAATTTTGTTTAAAAAAAATATCTAAGGCTATAATTTGAGTTTATGTACAATTTTAAATTTTTTATCAACAAGTTTAATATTTCATCAAAAATGTGTTTAAATTTACCACATGTGGTGTTTCATAGTACCCCGTGTTAAGACACTACTGAACAATTTGCATAATTCTGGATTATATTTTCTCCAACTACGTATTCTTACAGCCAATAAACTTATGATTTGGATGATACCTTGCTTTTGTAATTTTAACTGTAACCAAGATATTTGATGTCTTTGTAAAAATGTCCCATTGTACCCTAAGCTCCCTTACGCTTTATATAGACTCATAACATAATAAATATGTTCCTTTTTTAGCTGCAAGTTATTTGCAATAATGAAAAATACCAAGCTTGTATTTGTAACTTTAACTGTAACCGAGATATCGGATGTCTTTTTATAAGTGTTCCATTGTACCCTGTCCCTAAGCTTCCTACACTTTCTAGACTCATAATATAATAAGTATTTTCCCTTTTCAGTTGCAAGTTATTTGCAATAATGAAAAATACCAGGTTTGTATTTGTAACTTTATCTGTAGCCGAGATATCTGATGTCTTTGTATAAGTGTTCCATTGTACCCTGTCCCTAAGCTTCTTACACTTTATAGACTCATAACATAATAAATATTTTTATTTTTTAGTTCCAAGTTGTTTGCAATAATGAAAAATACCAGGATTGTATTTATAACTTTAATTGTAACCAAGATATCTGATGTCTTTGTATAAGTGTTCCATTGAAACATGTCTCTAAACTCCCTTATACTTTATAGACTCATAACATAATAATTTTTTTCCATTTTTAGTTGCAAGTTATCTGCAATGATACCAGGCTTGTATTTGAGAATAGGAAATTTGTGTTAATATGGTATAGAAAGTCAAAAAATATCAATGAAGTCCAAAGACATGTTTAGGCATGAATACACACACTGAACCACCAACGTGTTTCGTCTCTTTGATGGACGCGATCTTTCAAATTGTTGCATATACATATATTTTGATTATGCTATCAACTCAAAATTATCACGAATTCAGAAATTGTAAGACGCTTTGGTAGTTCAGACTATCTAAACTGTCTTGAGACTTTCTTGATATTGTCCGACTTCCAGTACCACTTCAATACAAATTTCTGCTGAAGTGTAAGTCTGGTATTTACCTCTATTACAGCCAACTTACGACTAGAAAGGAAAAATTACAGGCTGATAAAGTGGATATATTTTTTTAGATACCCGGTGTTCTGATCATAAATTTCTTATTCGTCTCTTTCAAAGGCAAATTTAGAAAAGAGAACAACAAGTGCTGACGTATGTGTTTAAAGATACGTATTATAAAAAAAATTATTTTAAAGAAATTGAAATTTAAAATGTATATTTCAAAGTTTTGTTTGTTTTTTCTCTAAAAACACGTATCTGGATATTTCCTTTTTTTCTCAATGGAGATTTTTCTTAGAACAAACATCTGAAGTCGTAAAAGTTGCACTAAAATGTGAAATCTTTGCTTTCTGTTTCGGAAGATAAGAGATGGAATAAGAATCGCCCATCCTTGATGTCCTGGCTTTTCAGAGTGCATTTGTACTTGAAGGAACACGAGATAAAAAATCTAATGTGGGCAGCACATGACTTTCCTTATATAATGCAATGAGTTTACTACTTTTACAGCAAAAAAATAGCTTATTCTTAAATTTGATACTTATATTCTTTTCAAGATATTGAATTTTCGTCAATCAGTCGTCATTTTCATTGATTTAGCGTCATTTTTTACCATTTGGCGATATTTTCGTTAATTTGGCAACATTTCAAAGAGTCGCCAAGTTGGCGACATTCCGCCAAATTCGTTGATAAAATCTCGCCAAGCGTTATGGAAGGAGAAATAAGTTATTCTTATAGCAGATAAATGACTATTGGCGTTCAAATACAAAAGTATTACTCAAAGTATCTTTTCTCATGAATGGAACGAGCTAGATCCACGAAAATGATGTCACCCAATTTATCGCATGATATTACATATGAAAAGTGAACATGTTTCTCAACAGTTAATATATTTTTTTTATTTTATGGGATTTTTTGATAAATTTATTTCAAAAATGTGCAATATCTCGAGAACGGTTCATGATAGAGTTCTAAAGTTTATGTCAATCGTTCTCTGAGGAAAAATTACATAAGAAATGTCTATCTGCGTAACTATATTAAAGGTTTTGATTTTTTGATGATTTTTTCAAAATTTAACTCGAAAATGTAGGGGGGGTGGATCTGAACATTCGACTGTATTTAAAAACAATAGGCTTCCAGTATTCACGGATTGTGATTTTTGTACCAAATTTCATTCAAATCGCTCTATTCGTTCGTGAGGTATCGTCTCCACAGTCTCACTGACACACACACACACATACACATCACCTCAAAAATGTTTGATTCGTGATCAGGGATGCTTGAAACGTGCTCTCCCGTCGAAAACTCGAATTCGAATGTTCGACCTCGTCACAATACTTTCCTTATACATTATGTATATAAGGAAAGTAAAAAGAAAAATATGGACCTAATTATTTGCAAATAAACACATGCTTCGATGTTGGTAAATCCTATCCTTGCTCCTTTTATGTTGTTAGAACATGTTAGTACACAAGGTGATGGTATATCGAGAGCTTATTGTATTTTTCTTTTACGAAACTGGAAATGTTTAGGCATAGACATTTATTGATACATCGCACGTTGATTCCGTTTTGAATGTAACAGATAAGGAACATACCTCAGGTTATAGCGTGTTGCATTTTACTTTAAAGGGCTTGCAAAAAACTATTTCGATTGATACGACACTTGACAATGTAACCCCCGGGGGCCGGGTAACTTACCCCCCCCCCCCCCCGAGGGGGCTAGTGACTTCACGCACAAAAAAAATTGTAACAATTTTTCATAACAATGTAAATTTTCCACAACAATGATTTCAATTATGAAGTCTCATGATCATGTAGCAACAAATAAACCATTTTATGCATTATACCAAATTTTGTCCTACGCTGCCATGTTAAAAAACATAAAATTTCAAATAAATTTCGAAGTTTACATTCGAATTTAAAAAATTTCTGTCTAGTTCTAGATTTTTTGATAACAAAGCCGGATATAAAGTTTCGTGAAAATCCATTAATGTTTGTGGCCGCTATCGTGTTCACAAGAAATCGACCACAGACAGACAGACGGATATCAATCTAAAAGTAGTCGAAACGTGTTGAGGAGGTCCTAAAACATATATTGGCATCAAAATCTCGAAATCGAAAATTTCCGTGAAAACAATACTTTCTCGGTACTATGCATAAGAAAGTAAAAACTAGGTTTTATTTCACGTTTATTGTTTGTTTTATAACGGTCATGCGCTGGTTCGTAAAATAACGAATTTCAGTTGATACAATAACAGCCAATAAATTAAATCGTATATAGTTTTAGCTTATTTTTGTTTCGTTTCATGCACCTCTTTCTTTAATTAGTTTTGCAAGAAAATAAAAAAAAAATAAATAAATGTGAAATATTTCTTTTTGGTCATTTTTATAGAGCACTTCTTTAAACTTTTTTTAGCCATAAGTGCATACAGGGTATTTTCTAGCCATTTTTATGTCATAAAAACTGTAGTTCTAATGATTACGATATAAGTGGATCTAAGAATGCAGAAGAAAGTCAAGTAGAGCCTATTCCAAATTTTCTGCCAGTGGACCCTTAAACAGCGCCTCGACTTTAATCTTAGACGGTGAATTAGAAAGTAAAAATCCCAATTTATCAACATATCAATGTTTACGACCAAAGGTGAACGTTTTAGTCCCATTTCTTCCGATAAATCGGGGGCAAGTATTCACCGTGACAGATTAGATACAACTAAACGCGAATGATAAAAGTTCGAATCCTTTTCTTCTGGGGTGCCCAGTTAATCAAAATTTAATCTAAGTCACTCAAGAAGTCATTGCTTTACTCATTTTATCAGGTCCAGGCGTGGATATTACGTCTTCCCTGAACCTTGTCCGTTTCCTTATTCAAGTACTATGGACAAATATGTGTTGTATTGATACAGAATTGATACCTAACAATGCAGTGTATCCAGAGGTATCGATTCTGGATCAATATCGCCTCTCATTGCCACGTATCACAATGGAAATAACTAATCTATACAATACTTGTCTAATGTGTTCTCGTCTTTCCAAAATCTTCAGACAGGGCACTGATTTATGCACGAGTCACCAGGGCTTGGAGGTTCTGGAAATACTTTTCGAACCCCCCACCCCCTACCTCCTCCCTCGTAAATTCTGCTCCGTTAAGCCCCTATTACACGACAGTAATTTGGGACAACAAACAGTTGCCAAAACAGCTCAGACTGCAAATTTAGCCACAACATTTTAAGTTTAACCTGAAAATGTTGTTCAGGGAACGTCTGTGCGAAAATCGACCAATCAGAAGTGAGTAAATCCAAAACATCACAGGTCACGTGCTTTCGAGTTATTTTATTTCTTATTTTAATGATGACCAAGATGGCCAATAGACTGTTTTGGAATGTAGAAATGGAAGCTGATCTTATTGAACTTATTCAATCCAAACGGAACCTTTGGGATGGTAAGAACCCCCTATTACACGACAGTAATTTGGGACAACATACCGTTCCAAAACAGCTTTGGGGCTTTTGTGACGTCACTCCATGCAGCACAGAACGAAAGTGACGTCACACCAAGCAACAAATGGGGAAGCTTCCCCAGTTGCTGCTTGGAGTTAGAGTATTTACCACCTTCGCCTGCCAGACCATTTTACACCTTCGTAGCAATAATTTGTCTCAGATTTAGCTTATTCAGTTCTTAATCTTTTACTTTTTCATACTTAAGAGTATGAGAAAATAAAGCATACAAAAACGTGTTCATTTTCAAAAATTTTCGAATTCGATATTTTGCCGAAAAAGATCTTCTATTCATATAAGCTCTTCTAAGAACACTTTGTGCAATTCAGGAAAGATGCCTATGTATGTATATGGGTAGCCCATAGCTAGAAACGAAATCCAAGAAGGGTTGGAGTGAAATTTAGGAGGGAGGGGGAACTAGTACTGCTGAAAGTGGGACTCACTATGAACCCTATGGGCTGAAATATTAAATTTTAGAGTTTAAATAAATTTCTCAATCAAAAAAATATTTTGATCAATTATAACTAAATACCATATTTTTACATTCCTTATATACATATAATGTATAAGGAAAATATTGTGACGGATTCGAATTTGAGTTTTCGACGGGAGAACACGTTTCAAGCATCTCTGATCACGAATCAAACATTTTTGAGGTGATGTCACTCTGTGTGTGTGTGTGTGAGTCTGCGAGTCTGTGGAGACGATATCTCACGAACAAATGGAGCGATTCGAATGAAATTCGGTACAAAAATTATAATCCGTTAATACTGGAACCCTATTGTTTTTAAACACAATCGAATGTTCAGAAACCCCTAAATTTTCGAGTGAAATTTTGAAAAAATCATCAAAAAATTAAAATCTTTAATAAAGTTACGCAAATAGACATTTCTTATGTAATTTTTCCTTAGAAAATAATTGACATAAGCTTTAGACCGCTAGCATGAACCGTTCTTGAAATATTGCACATTTTTCAAATAAATTTATAAAAAAATCCTATAAATTAAAAAAAATATTAACTGTTGAGAAACATGTTCACTTTTCATATGTAATATCATGCGATAAATTGGGTGACATCATTCTCGTGGATCTAGCTCGTTCCATTCATGAGAAAAGATACTTTGAGTAATACTTTGTATTTGCACACCAACAGTCATTTATCTACTATAAGAATAACTTATTTCTCAGTCTATAACGCTTGGCAAGATTTTGGCGACGAATTTGTCGGAATGTCGCCAACTTGGCGACTTTTTAATTTTGCCAAATTAACGAAAATCTCGCCAAATGGATAAAAATGACTCTAAATCAATGAAAATGACGACTAATTGACGAAAATTCAATATCTTGGAAAGAATATAAGTATCTACAATAAGAATAACCTAATTTTTTTTTACTGTAAAAGTGGTAAATTCATTGCATTATACATATAAGAAAAGTCATGTGCTGCCCACATCAGATTTTTTTCATCTGCAGTAGGTAGAAAACCCAGACCACACGACCAACCCATAGGCTAATGGTAGCTTTCTGTGTGGCCGGCATCTGCAGTAGGTGAAAAACATTTACAATTATTCAATTATCGTTGCTGAGAATATTTAAAATAAAAAACTACTGTAAGATAATTAAAATTTAAAATAAAATTTTTATTTCTAAATTAGCGTCATTTTATAACACTTTTTACTTTTTTTTTACTTTATTAATTTACTTACTAATAAATAATAATATATTAAAAAAAAATTAAATATTATTTATTAACATTTTGATAAAAACCATATAACTCGGGTATTGGAATATTAGGGATGTGGTTAATATTTGAATTCGAAAGTCGAATTCTGATGGAAAAGTGTTATTCGCATATCTATTAACATCTGGTTAGGGCAGAGCCCCAGCCCCCTGAAGAAGACTCACAGAACCGATATTCCATTTATAGCATTCCCAAGTTCAACAAAATCTGAATAAAGGTAATAAACAAGTAAATGACTAAATACAGAGAAGGCAAGCAGCATTTCTGAGTTGTTTTTATCTGAACGACCGAGGAAATATCTCTATTAGAGTCTTAAAGGTCCCTTTTTTTCATCAACATTTCCTGCCTGCAGGATTTCCGTCTAGTCCGTCTTCTAACGTTTTCTTCACCCGGCTAAACGAATGTTATTAACCAGATTCGATACACAATTTTATTTTTTTTTAAACAATCGCTGCAGAAAAGTTCTAAAATCTTGTAGAAAATCTGCTCCGCAGATATCTTTTGATAGTTATAAAATTTAGAAAAAAATTTAAATGTGGATAAAGTAAGTTCCCTAAATTAAAATAGTAATAATAGTAATAATAATAATAAAATAATAATAATAATGATGATAATAATAATAATAATAATAATAATGATAATAATGATGATGATAATAATAATAATAATGATAATAATAATAATGATAATAATAATAATAATAATAATAATAATAATCTGATAATAATAATAATAATCTTAGGACAACACATGACTTTCTCTATATAATGCAATGACATGACACAATACAATGTTGTTCGCATTGAATTAATACCAATTGAATTGAAATTGGGCGTTTTTTTATCAACTTAGGAGTTCAAACAGAACGACTTATACCCACGTACAAAATTCTTATCAAAATGAAATTGACATCCAGTGATTAATTAATATTAAATGACTGTTGGCGAATTCTTTGGCAACTTATGAATTCAAACAGAACGACTTATTTATATTCACGTGCAAAGTTCTTGTTAAAATGCAATTGACATTCCGTAATTAATTAATATCCCGTGGAATATATATATATATATATATGTATGACTGTTGGCGAATTCTTTGGCGCCAAAATATGAAAATATTGAGAAAAGTATCTTCTCTCGTATCGAAAATAGACCGAACTTACATCGATCCACGAGAATGATGTAAACAGATTTTTTCAAAATATTGCTTATGGAGAGTGAACATATTGGATACAACTTGCAACTTTTTTTTATTTATGTAAATTTTTTTTTAGGAAATTTATTTGTAAAATGCGCAATATCTCGAGAACGACTCGCTTAGCTTCCTTATTTACTGACGGAGATTCGCAGACTATCAAGATGTCTGCTCGACTTGCAAACTTTAGAATGCTAGCATTCTATAAAGTTAGTGTTATTCATTTTCCATAGAAAAATTACGTCTGAAATGATTAATTATTTATCACTAGAAATTGTACCTGGCGTAGCCTAAGATTTAAACATTTTTGCAATTTTCGAATTCTCACCATTGATATTTGCTGAATATATTTAGCTTGATGACTAGATATATGCATTGTATTCTCCTCTTGATTGATGATTCTCTATTTTATCCTTCTTTTTAAGTTGTTGGTATTTTTTAAGTTAGCGTTTAATGAGTTACAACTTCTCTGTATTCTATTATTGGATTGTTATATTATATCTTTATTATATATATATATATATATATATATATATATATATATATATATATATATATATATATATATATATATATATATATATATATATATACACACACTCTAAGACAAAAAAAAATCAACGCACCAAGAAAGAGTTATCCAAATGAGACAAAATTTGGTACGTGTAATGTGGATATATAGAAAAAGAATTGATTAGAATTTCAGTACAATTGGATGATTTATTGCACTGAAAGATCTACACAAAGTGAGTACGTCAATATGGCGTTGGTCCACCTCTGGCCTTGATACAAGCTGTTACCCGACGTGGCATTGATGCATAAAGTTGCCGGATGGTATTCTGAGGAATATCTTTCCAAATGGCCTCCAATTGACTAGCTAATTCGTCTACATCCTGGGATGGTCGCAGGCGACGCCCCATCTCAGTCCAAACGTGCTCAATAGGAGAAAGATCTGGGGATCTGGCTGGCCAAGGAAGTGTGTCGTAAGCACGCAGACAATCAATAGAGAGGCGTGCCGTGTGTGGTCTGGCATTATCTTACTGAAAAGCTAGCCCTGGTATCGCGAAAGGAATGGCAATACAACGGGTCGTAGAATGTTGGCAACGTACCGCTGTGCTGTGATGGTGCCACGGAGGCCTATCAAAGGGTGTCCTTTTATCAAACGAAATGGCACCCCATACCATAACTCCCTGTTGTCAGGCCATATGGCTTGTGACAGTAAGAGCAGAATCCTGACGATGTCGATGTCCGGGCTGTCTCCAGACACGTCTGCGCTGGTCGTCGGGACTCAGTTCGAAACGCGACTCATCACTGAAGACAATTCGTTCCCAATCCGAACAATTCCAAGTTGATCGGGCCCGGCACCATTGTAATCGCTATTGACGGTGCATACTGGTCAGTGGTAGGCGGCGTAATGGACGCCGCGAGTATAGATTCCGCTCCCGTAGTCTTCTATTAATGGTCTAGGTGGTCACTTCCGTGTTTGTCACACGTTGGATGGTGGTAACGACGAATCTCGTGCTGTTACAGCTGCTCTGAATATCGCTCTATCTTCCTTGGGTCGCTCTGGGCCGGCCGCTGCCCGCTTGCCACTGAAATCTGCCATTTCGGACCCATTCCTGCCAACATCGTCTAATTGCTGCATCGCTCCTACCCAAACGCCGAGCGATTCCTCGGTGTGTCCATCCAGCCTCATGCAGTCCAACCACACGCCCTCTTTCAAACTTCTTCATATGCTTGTAGTAGCCGCGAATTCGCCGGTGAGGCATTGTTGCAATCATGGTACGTAAACGCAATCGAAATCCACTGCACGTTTTGTTCCTCAAAGCGAGGTTCGCTCCTTATATACACCACTATGGTGCTCAGTTTCAATGCGCTGTGTTCCGACTATTCATTCATTGGCTGCGAATTTTTTATCATTTGCATATTCGGTCGAAAGGTATGCATGTAAAGTTTCGGATTATTTTGAGGGATGCGTCAATTTTTTTTTTGTCTTAGAATGTATATTTTTAGAAATTTAGTTACTTGTATATTATATACCAGATACTTATCCCATATATATATATATACACTATAGAGTCATTTATGCACTATACATATATAGTGTATAAATGATTCAATAAACTAGCAAAAAATTATATAACCAAAAATATAACTATATATATATATATATATATATATATATACACTGCTGGACAATTGCTAAGGACGGATTATAAATTGCAATGTAGCACAACATCAAGCGGGGGTGGAGGCCCAGCAGGATAAAATATTGTTGCCACACTGTTCGGACATTAGAATAAAGATCAATTATTGTTCTGGAAAATACAGAAGGTTTTGAAACATCTCAAAGGAAAAAAAGTGTTCATTTGATGCTGTGTACGGAGAAATGGAAAAATGCATTGAACGACAGCAGGCACCTTTGAGAAAGATGTCAGTACGAGATATATCCACCGTAGAGTGCGATGCAACATTCCACACGTCGTATCATGCTTTGCACAACATTATCCAGCAGCTGTTGAGGCAAGTTATCCCACTCCTCTGTCAGTGCACGAATAAGGATGTTCTTGTTTGTTGGAGGATACTTTCGACCAGCAAGTCGTCTCCCCAAAGCATCCCAAAGATTTTCAATGGGGTTTAGATCTGGAGAACATGCTGGCAATACAAGGCATTGAATGCCCTCGCTGACTAGACAATCCTGAACATCGATGTTCGATGACATGGTGCGTTGTCGTCCGTGAAAACAAATTTATCTCCGACAGCTCCACGGAAAAGGCGAACGTGAGGCAGTAGAACTTCATCAATGTATCGTACGAATAGGCGTGGAAATGAAAAATTTGCATATGCATACCTCTTCTTACTGTATCCCGCACTTATTCTAATTTTCAGCATTTTGCTTCTTTTCATTTTGTGGTTGCTATGGATGATAGTGTCATCCGTCCTATATATATATATATATATATATGTAAATTCCCAAATAGGACAAGTAGCAATGTACTCGTAAAAACAAGTCTCGTTTTACAAGTTGTATTAAAAATTATTTTTTTGCTTTTAGCTTTTTGGTCAATTCACTCAAAATTGTAGCATTTTTTCAAGTTTTATATTGTATATATATATATATATATATATATATATATATATATATATATATATATATATATATATATATATATATATATATATATATATATATATATATATATATTTGAAATTTTTTCAAACATTTTTTTCCTATGGAGAATAATGACAATTCCCAAGTAGTAGTAGTAGTAGTGGTCGCCCACTTTGGGCTCCTGGAGCATATAACAACGTTCGCAAGAACGACAATTCCCTAAAGACGTGGAGTAGTATAGTCAATACAATAAACAGATACAATTATTTGTATGATCTTTAGAATGTTGACCCTTGACAAAGTTTTATGATATAAATATTCTATTCTCTTCAATTTTTTTTTTCTTTCATATTTTGGTTGTATTTTTACCCTTTTTGCATTTAGATACATAGTGTTTGTACACGTGTGTAGTGTGTCCCAAAGTTTTTTGGTTTTGACTTTTTTATTTCAATTTTCTTCTTAAATTTTTTTTTTTTTTCAAATTCGGCTTTTTGTGTTTGAAAGTTTCTAATGGCGTGCTTTTAATTTTGTCATTATATTAATATTAAATCTTATGTTTCCATCGACACATTTTAATTGAACTTATTTCTTCTTTAATGCAATTCGCAATATTATGGTCGCAAATTATAATTATCAATGTTTATATAATTAATTCATAGGTTCAATTCTGTAATAAAAACTTAAAGAAACACCAATGAACCAGAAGACATTGTAAAACACCTTTTAGAATCAAAAATGAAAAATCAATGGAAAGTAAGTCATTAAGATACAAAATGTTCAGGAGTACCACTATTAAGGAAGAAAAAGTAAAAAACATAAAAATGAAATCAAAAGAATTTAAAACAGTGGATAGGAAGTCAATAATTTGCAATCTCATCAGGAGGAGCAGAGAACAAATATTTCTATTATAAAATAAATGATATTTAATAATGTATTGCTAATCTGTCAATATTCTAAAGACAATGCAAGTAATATTAAATTATAAATCCCGCATGATGCAACATTGCTCTTGGGGGGGAGGGGGTTGCAGCAGTCTCTATTACGCATTGTATATATATACCTCAGTGGTGCCCAACCTGTGGGGCAGTGCACTTTGTGTGGAATTTTACAGAAAATTTAAAATTGGGCTTTAAATATCTACCACTTTTTTATGAAATTAATTTATTTAATCAGATATGTTTTTTACTTAACCATCTCTTAATTCTTTCTGCGTGCGCTTAATTTTTGTTGTCATAAAGCACAATGCAAAACTTCTTATTTTCCAAGAAGTCGATTTGAAAATCCATAGCGATCGACGGGTCGAGCACCAGTGATATTATATACCTGAACATGTCAAACTTTCGTTCTGTTTCTATCTTCCCTGCAGTACATAGTAGTACGTATATGAAAAGGGAAAATATTATGATGGGTTCAAAATCTGATACGCGGATTTTGACAGATTGCCACGTTTTGCGTATCTCTGAATACGATTCGCCATATTTTCATCTATCTATGTGTGCATGACTGTGGACACGATATCACTCGAGCAAAGTGAGCTGGTCAAATGAAATTTAGTAGGAATAGTTTAATATGCGAACATGAGGCCTATCGATTATCTGAGAGGTCGAACAAAGAGAAAACAATTAATTTTTCGAGGACAATAAAATAAAAAAATAAACAAATATTATAAAAATAATTTTTTTTACACGTTTTCAGTCATTTCAAATACTTTCATGTCATTGCAGGTATTTTATTTAACAGCGAATGGCGTCATTTATAGGAAGCTAACATGCGCCTTTCCAGAGATATGACAAGTTTTTGATCAAAAAGGAAAAAGAAATCATAATAAATTAATTATGATATTATTATAAAATGAGTGAGAAATGTATTTAATTTTTAAGTGCTATAAAAGCCGTTCTGGAGAAATTTAAATTTTTACTGTTCAATAGGGAGCATTATATTTTTTGAAAGAATCAAGCTATTTTCATGAAATGTGGTATGGTTATTTTAATCGATAATAGCAAGTCTAAGGATTTTTATTGAGATAGTCATAAAAAAACTTTAATTTTTGTTGTTATCCCAGAATAATAAAATTTGTTTATTCGTAGAGAAACTCGTATATTGGGCACATCAGATTTTTAACTAAACGTAATTTATTTCATGATTTTTTTCATAAGCTTAGTCAATCTTATATCCCGCCTCCCGAAAACAAAATGTAGGGCAATTTAACTTTACATCTATTTTACATACATTAGATTTTTCTTTAATTTCCAGTTTCTGTTTACCTTTCTCAGTTTTAAAAATACGAATATTTGTGAGCATATAACAAATGCAACACATATGCAAAATAAAAGACACATGTAATGCATAAATGTGGATTGCTTGCAGTCAAATTAAAATTTTCTTAGGTTAAACAAATTAATTTATTGATATATTTTTGTAAATTTTGTGTTAAAATCAATATTGTAATTATAATAATAATGAATTTATTTTGCAAGCGGCAATTGCTTTATCTTATCCGGAGAACTTGAAAAATATAGAATAGCGAGAACGTGAAATGTGTGTGGGACAAAATTTACGGAGAGAAAGATCGCTTCAATTTCCCTTTCCAATCGCAGGAGCTATCTTTATTGTGTTTCTCTTGGGATCATTGATATTCAGAGTGCGTGATCATTGCACATGCGCAGGAAGCCATCAAACTAACTTGTATTATGGCGACCTTGGGTCATCTGGGGCAAAGTGTGTGATTACAGCTGTAATGTGCCTTATCCGCCAGTTTTCACATGTTAAAAGACTTCGCAAATATCACTGCAATTATCAAATGAACATTCCATCATGATTTGAAAAATGTGGAACTTTTAGAATAAGTTCTAAAATCACTTGGTACGCACGAAGTCCTCAGTAGACATACTCATGGCTATATCAGCTGTAACCAAAACATCAATCCTTGTTGCTGTGGGATTAATCCTGGCAGTCATGGGATTACTGTCATATTTAATGTTTCCCCGTATATTACAGTGGCAAGTAGAAGAGGTAATAAAACACTAATTTAATTATTAAAAACTATATTGATTTACATTGTATATCAATACAAAGACATGTGCTGAGCTTTGTTTACATTTCATGGTTGGCAGTTTCATACGCGAAATTTAAAAGTAATTTATGCGTTGAGTTTGCTATGAAACTAATTTTAAGGTACTTTTTATGAATGTTATAATTTCAGTGAAAACTGTTTATTGTATATATTTATAATAAAACCAAAAAACTTTTTTCAATGAAAACTTTTTAAAAAGTTAGTGTAATATATTTTACGGAAAATTTTGCTAATCGAGGAATATTTCAGATTTTTATTGCTACTGTATTTAGTTGTACTGCGATAGCTTTCAATATGTATTCATAAGCAAGATAAATTTTATTGATAAAACTTTGAACAAAAATTGAAGATTCTCAAATTCTGATATTCAATTTTTATTACATTAAACTTTTTGTCGTAATATAGTACATTTTCCTCAAAGTATTTTATCTTAATTTTTAGATGATTTTTTCATTGTTGGAAAATAATTTTTTTTGTTACATCAAATATTTTGAATTATTTTTTAAGTGAAATATACAATATTCTGTCCCTAAAGTTTTATCTGTTTTTAAAAATATAGGATTCAAAAATTTTCTTGGTATTTATATCACTAAACTATAATTAATAAAGGAAATATAGGCTATTTAATATAGTCAAACATAATTTTTATAGTCATGCACAATATCAAAATTATATTATCTATTAAATATTCATATAAAATATTCTACAGAACGTGATTTTGTGTAATAACAAATAAATAAAGAAATCCCAAACAATATTAAATGTTGTTTGTTATTTATTTGTTATTTATTGATTTTTAAAAAGCTGTAATATAATAATTATATAAATTTGTCATGGTTTTATGAATATTGTGCATACTGTATTATTAAGAATTTTTTTTTTAATTTACAAATTTAAAATAAAACATCATTAACTTAGTCATCAAAATGAGGGTTGTGTTTAAATTCACTATTCTTCTCATTTAAACAATTAAACAAAATAATATTTTTTCAGTCATTCCTGGTATAAGGAGGTTCTTGCATCTTGTATTTTATATCACTGCCTATGTGTGTTAAGCTAGCAAAAATGACAGGATCTAAACTAAAGATATGATGGTAAAAAAATAATATACAAAATAACATAGATTTGCATTTTCTGAATTACCTACAATCTAATTTTCTTTGAAGTTCAAATGATACCCTTCCCTGAAAATTTTCCAAATATGAATTAAATAACAAAAATATGGGCTCTTCTACTGCCCCCACCACAACCAAAAGAAAAAGGCAATTTATTAAACAAAAGTTTGTTAGCATACAAAAAAAAAAAAACTTTATTCTATAAAATTGCACAGATACTTATTTACAAGCAGCATCGGGCGCGGTTAGTACTTAGGTGGGTGACCACCTAGGAACACCGCGTGCTGTTGGCACATTTCAGGCGCGGTAGCCCGGTGGTTTGCGCTCTGGATTTGCACGCTGCCACAACTGCCACCGTGTTCATGCGGAGTATGATCACGTTAAACATGTGGATCAGTAAGTCCTTCCGAGAGGTTGGTGGTAGAGGAAGAAGAGTACAGTCCCTGTGGATGCCTCCCCCACTGGGTTCTGGTCTAAATTGGGTGGCACTTCCCGGCCGTCCAAACGGTTACCTTACACCTTTCTGGTAGGTCAGACGGTCCGGGTCTCAACAACAACAGATATTTATTTGTTACAATTTTAAACATATTTGTTTCATATTAATTTTTTAAAATGTTTTGCAGATGAATTAAAAGAACTAGTTCAAAGTCTGCATTATAAGCATCATGAAAAAAAAAGAGCCTAAAATTCCTAATTTTATAAAAATCTTAAATTTATAGATTTTAAGCTTGATACAGATTCCAGGGTGCTTAATATGCATATTTGTTGATACACTGCATTTTTTATATTTACACCCTTTTTCAAAATTTTATTTATCCTTATTTTATGCTGCTATTTGTTATGTATTTTGTTGTAATACAAGAGTTGTAAATACTGAATTTATGATTGAAACATAGAATGCAAAATACAGTAAAACCTCGATAAATCAGTCAAGGAACCAAGAAATTTTGACGACTTAAGCAGGGAGGAGTAATCAGTGAAAGTACTGAATATGCATTACTGTAATGATCTTTTAAACTCATAATGATATTTTTAACAATTATATAAATTAATAGTTAGAAGTACTAATAAATTACATAAATGATACAAGAAAATTAACTTTTAACTTAATCTCTTTTGAGGTTTATTTCAACATTCTTCAAACTTTATTACTGCAATTTTACATGCGTATTACAATAACAAGTATTTCTCTTAATTTGACTGAAACATATACTTGTCAGTCAAATTGATTTTTCTCAAACCATAACAGCTATGGATTCATTATATGTTGTATCTTGAACTGATATAAGGTAATGAATGGTTTCTACGGCTTCAAGAACTTGTGTTTTATTAGGTGGTGAACAAATTTTTCTATTTTTACTTTCACTAGCATTTACACACTTTTCTTCTAAACTGTCTGTAGTTAAATATTTCATGGTTGCTGGATTAATGTTAGGAGCGTTATAGGCTAGTGTTAGTATGACTTATTTCAATATTATTTTCCTTGGTTTTACTTTTGGCATAATGTGTGTGCTAAAGTGAGGCTGCCTTATTGGTCTGTGTCGGTATGTTTATGGTTGAGGTCTCCATTTCAATATCTGTTACTCCTACTATGAATTCTTGCTTTGGGTATTCCAGATATATCTATTCAATTGTTTCTCTGCCTGCTACCTTACAGTTTTTCTTAGTGGATGTTAAAGGAGGATACTGTTTTTGACCTGAGGAAGAGGGCTAAAAATGCCCTCGTAAAAATTGTAAAAGTCACCTAATTTTCCCATACCTGCTCTCTGTATTAGAAAGTTATGCATGAAATTACATTTTAAATTTGAAAACAATTGTAGTCTATATATTTATTTTTCTATTTTAGAATTTAATTTTAACACCAGAGGCTGAGCCTTATGAATATTGGAAAGTTGTTCCTGTTCCTATATATGCACGCTTTCACTTCTTCAATGTGACAAATGCCAAAGATATCTTAGAAAATAATAAGAAGCCACATGTTCAAGAACTCGGGCCATTTACATTTAGGTGAATATTCATTATGGTTATTCTATATTCAGATTAATAATATAATAATAATGTATCTCAATATTATTTTACTTTAAATATTGAGTTTATAAGGATCATTTTTTATTCACAAAATAATGAAAAAATATTTCATTATAAGCATTGAAAGTAGTATTTTGTTCTATTTATTTTTACTTTGTTATACTACAGTATGAAGAATGCATAGTTTTTTAGGAAATTTTTGAATTCCAAATTTTCAAACAGAGAAAACAGACTGAGACTATCAAATTATTAAAAAATAGAAAATGCAGTCTGAATTATTTTATTTTATGTTAGATCAAAGATAGATGACTGCTTGGGCTTGGCCCAGGGGCTTAGGCTCAACATAACCCATGGGCCAGATTGGGTTTGTTTTCTCTTATACAGTTTCAGACTAGGCTCTGATCTAGTTTTTAAAAAATGTTGGGCCAGAACAGATGTATTCAGTGTTTGAGAAAGCTTTTAATGAAATTTAATAGAGTACATGAAATTTTTTTTGTTCATTTTGACTATCTGAAGATAAGTGTTTAAAAAAAATCAAAGTTCTATCTTAATTATTTGCTGCAAAAATTCATGTTTTTGACACATTTGGGTAAATACAGGTTCATACCATAGCAAAAATTCCAAAATTATCTCTATCAGACAATCACTTGGATAATTGTTTTGTGCCAGATCAGATAAGACTCAAATGTGTTTTGAATAGCTGAGAGCACAGTTTTTATAATAAAAAATTTTAGTTCTGTTTTCCAGCTGATATTTTGCCCTACAAGTATTGCTTGTCATCAATGTTAAGGCCATAGATTTTCATTATACATATAAACAATATGCTCAAACTACTCTCTTAAATAATCTGAAAATAAATAATCATTTTAAAACTTTATTATTTTATAGTGATATGTAGTATATCAATTTATGCACAATGTGAATAAATTTTGAAGTTCTAAACCACCAACATGCATAGTTATTTAATGTAGCATTAATGTCTAATTCTCTGTTTAGAAGATGTGTTTCCCTTTTGTAAATATTGGTAAAATATAACCATTAAGGTTACATACACATTTATCAAGTTTAATGTCTCAAATTTCTTATTTCAAGTTTTGTTGACATACCAATTACTGGTCATACCATAGAGGTAAAGGGACTTACTTGGGTCATACAATTCAGTTCCAACAAATATATGTATAAAATACAGTTCCATATTATAAGCACAGGATTAGCCTATTTCTCTAGATCCAAGGGATAATTTAAAAAAGAGATTTCAGATTTGGATTCAGCCTAATTTAATTAGCATACACAAATTATTTTAGCCCTCGGGGTTGCAATTGGTACTCTGACACACTGACACCGTAATTTTATAATAGTGATTTGATCTGAAGTTAATTTTAGTTAAATAAGTATAGTGCGTGTTTCATTAAGTTATTTCATTAGTGTGTGTGTTTCATTGAGTGAAAGGGGTGCATAGTCTGCAAGTGACTGGGAATATTGCGGGTCCAAGAGCTGCAACTCTTGGACTCACAATATCTCTAGGAGAAAAATGTTGGTGGTGGGAATATTTTACATAATTTTATGCAACCTTCCTTCTGATAATGATTGTGAGACAAATATAATTAAAAATTAGAATATGAATGTACTAGAATAATATTAGAATATGAATGTACTAGAAAGTCGAGTGGAGACTCACACTTCAGATATTTGTAGTAAGTTATCAACAAATACTGAGCATTCAAAAATACTACAGTGCAAATGCTCTGCATGGGTAGAGCTAGTTTATATTATGTGTTTAACAACATAAAGTTAAATATCTGATAATTGTTAATAGGTTAAAAAAAAAAATTCTTTTAAACTTTATAGTTTCTAGAAACTTTTGTTTGGAATAATTTCGTATAATTTTTAAAATTTCTAATGGATGATAGAGCTAGCTGTTTAACATGATTAAGGGAATTTTAATGCATATTTGTTGGTACTCTCCGTTAGCTGGGTACCAGATAAAAACTGCCAAATTACAGCGATAACTCATCCAAACTAATAACTTTTAAAGAGTTTATCTTTTAACATTCATAGCAACCCTAAAACAAATCGATTTTTAAAAAATAATTTTCTTTTTAGCAAAACTAGTCACTTTTTAAAACGCTAAGATGGACTACACAATTTGGCAATTGCCTAAAGACAAAGAGACAAGCATTCAATTTTTCCAAAAAAATGGAATTTTTCATAAAGAAAAACAATGTTCAAATGATAATCCGATGAGGTTATTTACAAGTGATTCATCACCAAAATGGCTATGCAGTTTACGATCATGTTGAGAAAAGAAAGGAATGCACACACAAACCTGGTTTGATGTATCATGTATCCCTTTTCTCACTGCTTTACAATTTATATATCTGTGGTGTCAAGAGTTAACGTTGGTTGAATATTGCGAACTTCAGCTTCAAATGAACTACAACACAATTATCGATTGGAATAACTATATGAGGCACGTTTGTGCCAATGCTTTGTTACGAAAAAACAAAAAATCGGAGGAGCTAACAGAGTAGTTGAAATAGACGAAAGTCTTTTTACTCGAAGAAAAAACAATGTCGGACGTATTCTTCCACCTCAGTTGGTTTTCGGCAGATTATGGTGTGAAACTAAAGAATGTTTCCTTGTTGCAGTAGTCCCAGATCGAACAGCAATCACTTTAATAGCTGTGATCGAAGAACATATAGCTGATGATAGTACCATATTTTCCGACTGTTGGAAAGGATACAAAACTGGAGAAATGAAAAATTCCGGATTTGAACATTTTACTGTCAATCACTCGTATAATTTTGCGGACCCAACAACTGGATGTCACACCCAAACAATAGAGCCGTTGTGGGGTTCTGCCAAATGGCGGAATAAATGTCAACGTGGAAATGCAAGAAACCATTTAGAATTTTATTTATAATTGAATTGAATTTATGTGGCGATGTTTGCATGCTAAAACAAATTTATTTTCAGGAATTGTAAACGAAATTTACAATTTCATGCCTGCTATATAAATTGATCTTTTTTTTTATTGTATATAAAAATAAAAGTCCACCAGAGTGAATATTTAGGCTTGTCGATGACTATGTCAACTTTAAAGCTCAGCGGTTTCGGTCTGGTACCCAGCTAACGGAAGAGTACCTATTTGTTATGTTTTTATGTCAGAAATGACCATGACAGTAATGACATACTGATTTGTTTTTGTTCTGTACAGAAATTGAAATTTACATTGAGAAACAAAGTGTGCACTTATATATAACTTGCTTTCATGCACTAACAGGAGACATAGTATTTTAAAATTTTCATTTATGTTAAAAATAACTAAATGAGTGTCATGAATGACAGGTAATAAATATGCTCATCAAAAATGAGTAATAAAATTGTGTTTATCTCTTACCTGTTAATAAGAAATTCCAAAACTTTAAACAGATGTGGAACAAAACTTTAAATAGTGTTTTTTAACAACTGATTTAAAATTGCTGCTGTCACCATCTATTGGATGAAAAGGAGAACTTTTCAGCCAACATCATTATGTCACATATTCTCAGGGACAAACACGTATTAGTAATTTCGTAAAATAATGTCTTTAAAACTTTTATAAACTAGTGTTTTCTTACAAGTTAAAATTGTAATTTCTTAAATGTTACCAATTTATTTTCATTATTTAAGTTTAAACTGATGTAAGTAGGAGATAAAAACTTTATATCATCACTGGGGGTGGTGATAGAAATGACAAATTTGTATTTGTATGAAGTAAAAAATACTTATTATATTATTGAAAAATACTTTTTGTTAAAAAAATGTAGAATAGATTGTATTCTAAACAAATACTGCAAAAAATACCTACCTTATTTAATTTTCTTAAACTTAAGGGACACAAAATTGGCAATTATCAGATAGTTAGCTATATATGAGATGCTTATTACATATATATATATTTATTACACTCACACACACACATATATATGTATGTATATATATATATATATATATTGTTTTTATATTTTTTGCTCAAAATTTTATTAAGATTTTATATTATGTGTTTAACAATGTAAAGCACTTTACTTTTAAAAGTTTAATATCATTAATTTATCGAAAGGTTTTATATTTTTGCTGTCTTATGGCTCAATCCTCAAATTTTGTTTCCCACATGTTTTCTTAAATAATTAATTTATTAACATCTTGATTATGTTCTTAACTCATATGTTATGCACTTTATAGGGAAACACGTGAAAAAGTCAATATTACGTGGCATCCTAATGGCACAGTTTCCTATTTTCAAATTAAAAGGTGGTTCTTTGAACCTGAACTAACTAAAGGCTCTCTGGATGATTTAGTGACAACTTTAAATGTTCCATTTGTGGTAAGAAATTTACCTTCTCATTTTTATATTTTCTTATTTCCATAGGGTTGTCGGAATCCTTAAAATGTTTTTTTTTTCCCATAAGAGCTTTTGAAAGTCTTAGAATTTAACAGAAAGCCTCAAAAGTCCTTGATGTTAATTATATCCTGACATTCCAAACTTTTAGTTTAGTGGTGTTACTTTAAACTTGAATTATCCAAATAGGATTGCTTAAGAGGATATTCTTCTCAGCTCTTTGTTTTACTTTTTTCCTTGTTAACCGATGGAAAGTGGTTCTTAACCTCCAGTTTGTTTAATTTTTAGGATTTTTTCCAGCTGTTTTTTCCCAAGCATAAATACTAAAAAAAGAAGATATATGCATTTTAAAAATCTGTAAAATAGTATTTTTAATATTTATCAAAAAGTAATGCATTCATTTTACAAAAAATATTAGAAATTCTTCTAATCTTATAATTATTTTATTGACTTGAATAAAAAACACAAACTTTTTATTCTCAGTATCTATGCTCGGGAAATATTTCTAAAAACTAAATAAGTTAGAAGTTAGGGACTATTTTCCATTAATATGG
The DNA here is from genome assembly GCA_951213105.1 of Amaurobius ferox. Taxonomy (NCBI): domain Eukaryota; kingdom Metazoa; phylum Arthropoda; class Arachnida; order Araneae; family Amaurobiidae; genus Amaurobius; species Amaurobius ferox. Next base: position 49,849,466 of record OX578139.1, on the reverse strand, counting down.
GGAAAATGAAACTGGTGGCTATAGGGAAAATATCCTCTGCAAATAATATCTGATGCCTTTTTTCAAGCTGGCACACTTAAGGATTTTTTTTCACTACTTTTTAGACAGAGGTAGGGTTACTGCATTATATCAGCTTTATTGTATTGTTCACTTTAAATGACCACTTTTGATTAATTACCTGGAGTAAAATTGGGTTACTTGTTCATCAAAAGTAAAAGATAATTTCAAAAGAGTGTAAACTGAGGTAGCCAGTAAGACATCTTATCTTAGAAAAGTGCTTGAATTTCATTTTGTAAAAACTGTGAGAACCATGTTACATCTAAATTTCTGACACTGTTGATGTGTTAAATCATATTTTATGTCTATTATAAAATGTCTGACTCTGAAGTGTATTTTTTAAAACTCAAATAAGCATATTTTCAAAAATTTTATAATCTAGTTTTATTAAAAAAAATTACATATGTTTAAATTAAAAAGATTTTATAATATTTACTAAGAGTGCACAGTTTTGCTAAGTTTTTAGAATGATTGTGTTTGAGTGCATATATTTCTTTTAGACTGCTGTCAACATCGGTATTATGTCAGGTGATGAAGATTATTTAAACTCAATAATTGGATTTCTTCATAGTGTGAATAGCGAAGTGTTTGTAACAAAGCCTGTAAGAAGCTTGCTATTTGAAGGGTATGAAGAAGCTATTTTATCAAATGCTAAAGATATAGGAATTGAAGTTCCTTTTGACAAATTTGGATGGTTTTATCCTGTAAGTTGCAATTTAGATTTTAAATAGTTGATATTGCTGTATATTATTGATTTTGTTAGTGGATAAATATTTCATTTATTAAATTCTTTATGGGTTTGTATAGATGTTGTATTTGTATGACATGTTTGATATACAATGTATAAAAATAGAACACCAGTTCCATTTATTGAATGGTTAGAAACTTTCCATAAAACAGTAAAGTAAATTACTCATAGCAACACCAGACATTTCCATTCACATTGGTGTACCTATATTTTTTATCTTGGCTACTTAATAATTTCGTTTCGCAATATATTGGGATCCAATTATTTCATTCATATATGACTGGTTTATGCAGTAGTTATGTGCTAGTGTATACTTTGGATGTTTTCATGAGAAAACTGAAAATTTAAAGCTGCTAATTAAAAAAAAATGCCTCCTTTTAATCAAAAAATTGCAAAGAAATACAAAAGTAGTCAGTTTATTTATTTTTTTATTTTTAATATGTTTGAATAATTGAACCTGTAACTCACATGGGCTTATGCCGAAGATCTAGGCCCAAGCAATACAAACTTCTGAAGCGAGTCTGTCTAAGACTGGATCTTATTCAATATTTCTTATTACGTATATTGATTGTATTAAAAGATACTATAAAGCAATGTTTATATATCTAAAGGAATCAACAGAAACAATGTATAATTGCAAAAACTTATGATCCAAATTTACATCATCTAGTATATGACAGCACTAGAAATCAATGGCAATGCTGTTATATTGCACACCTTTCTGATTTTTTTTACTGTTTTACTTATGCTTTACAAAAAAGTAACTTATTACTTTACTTACTACAAAACATTAATATCCTGCAATATTGTGAATTGCATAATAAATTATTAAAATTTGAAATATATTATTATTAGAAACATTAATTGTACTATTATTTTTACTCAAAAAATCAATCAAACTGCGAAGGTTGCATAAGTGTGGCTGCGTCAATTTTTTAATACTCTTGGTAAGCAGTTAACATGTTAAAGGATCATAAAATTGAAATTCATTGAAATGTCATGAAAATCTTAAAAAACAAGTAATTTTATTTTTCTAACCTAGAAGATACCCTCAATATTCAAATTCCTTTAGCTCTAATTTCAATATCACTTAAAAGGTTGGTAGAATATGAAATATATGGGCTTTGAATCAATAGAATAATAATAAAATATGAATTTTTGTCCCAAATGATATTTTTTATGGACTGGTACATTGTTATAGACCAGAGGTAGGGAACCTTTCTGCCAATTGCAATTTTCATCATTTGCATCTGAAGTAGTTGTAACTGAGTAGTTCAAGTGAACACGTTTTCAGCAAATTTGTTCAAACAGTGTGTTTAACTTTAAATGTTCAGTTGAGCAACCTAATTTCCCAATTTATACATGATTTGCAAATTTCTTATTTACCACCAGTGTTTCTTTCAGGCATAGCCCCAGAGGCATTTTGTTGACCTAGTTTCTATTTATATGACACAGCATTTAGGTATATTTATATAGGGCAAATGGAAAACTTGTCCCCCTCCCCCTAAAATTTCATTCCCCCTCCCCTGGCTAAAAAGTCCTGAAAGAAACACTGTTCACCACACCTGTGACTATACTGAAAACTAAGTTCCTCACCTCCGGTATAGACTGATTAAAACTGGCTGGGAGGGGCAAATCTGACTAATTCTATAACTAATTTTTATATCATGTCCTTATATTTTTGTGAACTATAATTGAGTAAAAATATTTATTTAAATACTTATTTTAGTGTATTTTTAGTGTCTTGCTAGTTTATACTGCAGCATTATATTTTTTAAATGTTTTCAATCAATGCTTTAAACAGCTACTTTATTTTTCACTTGAATGAATTACCCAATGCTATCCAGGTCCTAAATGAGCACCTACTATGTAAATAATACAGATGCGATGTAAATAATACAGATGTTTACATAATAATACAGATACATCACTCAATTTCAAAATCACTTGTTTTGAACCAAAATCATTCCTGTCTTTCATTTCAATCCAAATTATTTAGTTTTAAGGCATATGTAGTTTCACACAACTATTTACCATACACACATACATAAATGTCCACTTATTCCCATAGCAATGCCTAACAAATTAGAGACAGAATGGAATTGAAAATTTCGATATTTATGCTTTTGATATAAAATTATCCGAAAATAAAATACTTAAATTTTTTTTTTGTTAAAATGCAAGATATATACCCATATTTTTGCAAAACTATAAAATTGTGCTAATCTTCCTTTTTTGGATGCAGCGAAATAAGAAAGTGAAAGATAAAACATGCACATTTTGATGTATTTAAGAATAGATAAATAAATATGAGGGCATTGTTCTATAGATTTTGTTCAAAGATCGTTAGTAATGACATTTTCTGATCTTTCCGATGATATCAAGATGCAAACTCAGTGATAATATTTTTGATCAATAAGGAAACTGATTTGTGTGAAAATCAATCAAAATAGTGCTTCAACATAAAATAACCAAAAATCTAATGCAAATCTTTTAAAAAAGATCTCACCAAGGTACATCATCTGGGGATCTGAAGTACCTCTGGAGCAATTTTCACCTCTGTTCAATGCTTCAATTTTAGCCTACAGATAACATAGCCACACAGACACATAAACATCTTTTATTGTGTAAGATTATGTACTAAGTTTATAATGTGTGTCTTACTTTCAGAATGATATTATATGCATAGTGAACATTTAGGCAAGGAAAATGACAGTTTAAATATGCTTTTTTAGAAAAACAACAGCCATGATGGCATCTATAATATATTTACTGGGAAAGACAATGTTGAAAAGTATGGTTTTGTGGACAAGTGGAATGGCAATAAGTATGAAGCATTTATGAATTTCAAGCATTTATATGAATTCATTTGATGCGTTTAAAATGTGCTTCTATTTAAGTCATTGTTATATGTTCTGTTTAACTTGAGTTGACTGTAGTATGTTATTTTTGTGTTTCTTGAAGTTTCAGCAGATTTTTGTTTATTTTATTTCAAAGTGTTTTAAATTGTTCATATTGTTAATATATCTAATATTCATATACTTCCTGGAAGCATGAAACTTTAGAAAAAACAAAAACAAAAATTTTTTAGAAAATTATTAAGAAAAGGTTAAACTGCAATTTTGCAAAAGAAAAAATTATAACATTATTGATTACTACAGATTAAATGTTAAAAAGTTTCATATGTAAAAATAAATATCATAACTGTCAATTCCCAATTTTTAATGGGATTTCCAGACTTTAGAAATTTCTTCCCATTTCCTGGCAAATATTAAAATTTTACAATATTTTGCACTTTTTTTATAAAATTTCTTTTATATCAGAATTTTTAAATAAGTCCCTAACATTTTGCTAATAAATCCCTGTACTTTGTGTGTGTGGTCCTAAAAAACCTTTGTGTGTGTGGTTCCTATCTGTAAACTGTGAAGAGTTGTAAAATTTTGGTATCTTTTATCTTTACTTATTTTTAATAGAGTAACAAAAAAATTATTTGAGTTTCAGTCACTGAGAATATTGTATGAAATAAAAGATTCTCTATAACACAGTAAAATCCCTATTGTCTCTATAAAATTGTAAATCTTTATGGTGATTTTCTCATCTTATGGTGATTAAAATTGTAAATCTTTATAGTGATTTGATAACATAAATTCGTACCTGTAAAAAAATCATCTTTATTTCATTGAGTTGGAAGCTACAATATACAGTAGAGTCATGATAACCAAAGTCCCAGTAAACTGGGTACTGCTTAATCTGAGGTTATTCGAAGAGTTGTTTGGTGCATTTCCCTCCTTAACACGAGTTCTTTTATCGACTTTGCGAAGTAATGGAAGGGACATTTGATGTTCCGAGATGTTGAAGTGACCTTTGACTGGTAATTCTTCAAGTTAAACTAATGTAAGTCGTATAATAATTGTTTAATTTATATTTTATGTTATTTCATTGATCATTAAAAATTGTTTTTGCAATATTTAGGTTCATTTTTATCAACATTATGTTTGTGTTTTGAAATTCAATTTTATGCGAGTTTTCAATAACCCAAGTTGGTTTCAGTTCCAATTGCCTTGGATTATCAAGACACTACTGTATAAAAAATTAAAAGCAATGTATCATGGTGTATGATTTTACCTAAAATTGTATAAGAAGTAAATTAAACTGTGCTGGTAAACAGTTATTCTCTGAAGATATTAAAAGGGTTGCTACATATATTGTATTAGCCTTTTGTAGACCTAAATGTATACTGAGAAATTTGTTTTGGATGCTGCTCTCCAAATTGTATTTATCTTAAGGTGCTATTACACAAAGAAATTCCTTCCAGCAATCTTTCAGCAATATCATACATTTTGATGGGAAGGAAACTTGCCACCAAATTGCCACAATTCGTGTAAAGCAAAAAAAAAATTGATCAATTTCTGAATGCGATCCAATCCAACCAGAAGACGACAAAATATGACTGCTCCACTTTCAAAGATGGTGGCTATGCATACAGTTTTACGGTGAATAGTGGATATGAAATAGCAATTCCACGAACTTTTATTTAATATGAATATATGATTCATTAAAGATGAATATACGATTCATTAAAGATCACAATTATAATTATTAAAACACTTAGAAATGCTTCATAGATGGAAATTAGCAAGATTCTAGCATTTATATGGCCTAATGCTAAATACAAATAAGTGGCATAATGCTGACAAACCTATAATCCACTGTTTGAGAGGAGGGTCCTGAAACATCATATAACATTGCTAAAGTTCCGTCAATAAAAATTGCTCTGTGTAATAGCACCTTTCCTCCTGTATATGCTTGCTTCAGATGCACAATGAGTTTAAATGGATTTCTTAATATCTAATAAATAAATAAATTAATACAATAAATTTTATATCTTCTTGAGAAAGTATAATGCTATTAAGTTTATCGTTAATCTATGCAATGATTTTTAAAAGAAATTTTTTTTGAGAAAACAGGGAAAAGGCAAATTTATTAAGAAACATATGTTTCTCTGAAAACAAGTGACAATTTAAATTATGTTTTAAAGGAGATGCAGTAATTAAGTTCAAAGGTTATTTATTTCTTTTTTTGTTTAGCCTTATACAGTCAAACCTTGATATCTCAAATCCCTTGATACCTCGAAAAAAAATTTTCCCTGCACTTTTGGCATTAAATCAATGTGTTTTAATGCCATAAGTATCTCAAAGTATTTTCTTTGAAACTTTTCCAGTTTTGATAATATAGACTCCTGTGCCTTTCTGGAATCTTCGGAAAACATAGGTCCCAAACCATTTTGCCTCAGTTACTCCCTTAGCGAAAGTTGTTCAGTCACAGAGATTTCAAATAAATTTCCCAACCTTCCAATTGCTACTCTAAATCTTTATGTGAGTTGGACGGTTTATTATAGTGTAGTAACTATACTGTCTTTACAGTGCCATGGTGTATGAGCTGAAATTTTTCAGTTTCAATTTTGAGCCTTAGTATGGCTAAATCTTAGCAGCCTGAATGGGAAATCAGTTCCAATCTTAACACTGTATTAGAAACATTGATTGTAATTAGAAACATTATCATTGTTTCATGATAAGAAAATGTATTCTGTGTTTTATAATGGGGGTTTAGTTTAAAATATGTAATGATGTGATATTGCATTCCTACTAAAACGGGCATTTAGATGGTCAGACTGACCATCTAATGAATTGCAAAAGTGGAGTATGAAATTTTGAACTCCACTGCAGTTATGCTATTAATTTTATTATTCAGGTTTTATATTAAATTTGTGAGCCCCTGAATTTCATCCAAGAATGTTGTGATTTTCACTGGAATTTTATTGAAAATTTGATAATTTTATTTCTATAGTCAGTTCAATTTTTATTAAAATTTTTCTTAAAATTTAATTTCTTTTAATAGCTTAGTTACTGGAAGGCATTATCCTTGTAATATCATCGATGGGACTGGTAAGTAGTTTTATTTTCATTTTTATTTCAATTCATGAAACAAATCTTTTTTACCAAGTTTTGTGTAAATCCTGATAATTTTGTAAAAATGCTTAGCTTCATATTCACATATTCATTATTATTGAGAGCTGATACACATATAAAAAACAATATAGAAAATAACAAGGATTTCTTTTAAATAAATCCCTGTTAAATATATAAGGAACATTTGTTATTTATGCTTTATAAATCAGTAATTTATCTATATATATGATGGTCTACATCCAATAAAAGGGCTCAGTAGTTAGAAATTTACAAAATTGAATTTAAGGGTCTTATGAAGTACAACTTTTCAGGCTGATTCTAAAAAGCAAAACCACATGTTTTTATGATAATCAACTCATTTTACAAATGTTGCATTATTAGTCAAAGTAAAACTTTAAAACAGAGGTAAAACAGCTTGAAAGTTTTTAAGTTGATAACAGGGTCGGCTGATTTAAATCCCATGCGTTTAAACTTTGGTGTTGGTTTAAATTTCAGTGTAAACTTTGGTTTAAACCACGTTTTTTTTTTTTTTTTTTTTTTAGGGGTGGTGGGTGTTAAATCATAGTTTAAACCATGTTTTTATTAAAAAAGCTTCATTTATTTTTGCCAACCTTGGTTGATAGAAAATAAATTGATTTCTCGGAATTGGCAACACACAGAGCATAATGAAAACATAACCTGTATTCAAATAGATGATGTCAATAGATGTAGTCAAATGATGTCAATAGATGTAGCATGCGCCTACCTAAATCCACTGAAAACTGAAAATGGTACAGTTGTTGATATAATGGCTATATACCATGTTATCTCAGAAGTAAAATGACCAACAACTGGACCATTTTCTTATAAACCATCACATATATTAACATAATGAGATTAAAATACACTTTAGAAAAAGTGCAAAATAGTTTAGACCTGTAGATAGTTAACAGATACTTTTACCTCTGTATTTACCAATCCAACCGACCTATTCAAAACCGTTACTTGAGAAGTAATGGGCCATTTCGTGTTTGTTGGTTCTCTTGCACTGATGAAGGGGATCCAGCATATCTTTTAAACAGCTGTATGCTGCGTTATTGTCTTACTTGTGTTTATATACATTGCTCAAGTTTTCCTTATCCTTTGCACAAAGTGTATTTTGCTTATTGATAAGATAAAATGTTGTTAAAAATTGAATTTCTAATCAACTTGATTTTTTTGCTGTCAATCTCTGAAAACCCATTGTACTTTCTGAAATGCTCCATTTTCATTGACATAAGACGTTTTGAATTGTGTAATATGAGTTTGAACCTTGTTGTAATTACTGCATTGTTGATATTTATAAGCTGCATTTTTATGTTACACTTTATTTACAATTTGCTGTAGCTGGTGACATGTGGCCTCCCTTCAGAAATGGTAAAGAGCAAAAATTAGGCCTGTTTACTCCTGATATTTGCAGGTAAGCAATATGCAATCAGCTACATAAATTCTATTCATTAAAGTAATTAAATTTTACTTTGTTTTTGCCTATTTATAAGAAGGTTTCCAATGGTGGGGGCTATGTGTACAAACTGCACATAAAAATTTCAAATATCCCTTTTTAAAATAAACAGAAGGCAAAATGCACCACTTGAATTGCACTCTAAAGACCTATTAATAAAGAAAATCCGCCACAGTCAAGAGTTTTCTGCATGTTTCGTAATCCAATTTCAGAGATACTTAAAAATATAGTGAGAGGACAAACAATATCTGAGATAATCAGTAATTTTTGTAAAAAGTAAAACCTAAAAAAAAAAAAAAAAATCTAGCATGATTAAATTGTTGTGATAAAAAATAGATTTTATACTACCCTAGAAAAAGTATTTAAAGACTACATTGTAAATGAAATCTTTTAGGATATCCTGGAAAACAAATACAAAATACCCTAAAAAGTTCTATAATAAAAAATATTGGTAAAATGTTGAACAAGATAAGAAAGTAACTAGTGACCATAAGTGTTTAAAATATTCAGAAAATAAAAAAATAAAAAATATGTAAATTTGAAAAACTTTTTAAGAAATTGAAAATATGAGAGAAATTAACAATGACTTTAAAGATGAACAAAATAAAAAGAAAAATATGTTAAGAAAAATACCAGAAATAAGTTTTAAAAAAATTAATAAATGCCAAAAATGAGAAGACAGTAATTATAAATGCATGTTGGTAGTATTTTTTGGTTTCTATGGCTGAAAGAAGACAAATGACAGATAGTGAGCTCTGGTGTTCTGTCGGACACATTGAAGCAGGACAGTCAATCAAAGATGTCCCTATTTTCTTTTGTGTTGATCATTCAGTAATTTCTCGATTATGGAAGCAATTCCAAACAAGTCAAACAGTTGTCCAGAGACCTGTGCCCAGTCGTCCAAGAGTTACCACCCCCTCTGATGATTGTTATATTGACAGATAGTAGCCATAGACTATAGTAGCCAAGTGGAATCTATGAGCGACCTCCACAACTGTTACATTCATGGTTGTAGCGGCACTTTGTAAGACAATATCTGCCAGTACTATGCGCCAAAGGCTCCACCTGAAGAGACTGTATGCCCGAGTACCACGTTTTTGTGGTCCACTAACCATCCAAGCCAGAGGGGTAAGATTAAAGTGGTGTCATCAACATGTCAATTGGACTGTCTCAGATAGGTGCAACGTCCTGCTCACGGATGAGTCCAGATTTGCCCTGGAATCAGATGATAAGCATGTAAGGATCTTTAGAAAACGAGGCATATGCAATCAGGCCAAGGACTTCATCGAACATCATGCATTCAGAGGTGGCAGTGTCATGGTGTGGACTGGAATTTCAATGGGATATCGCACAGAGCTGTACATCTTTAAAAGCAGTTCTGTGGCGGCTGCACTGTAATTGGATGAAATCCTAGACCCCATTGTGAGACTCTGTAGGAGTTGATCCTAATTTCCTCCTTATGGACGATAATCCCTTTCTTGTATGGAGTGGCCAGCGTATTCCCCTGACCTTAATCCCATTGAAAACCTTTGGGATGCCTTTGGGCGTGCTGTCTCTGCACGTTTACCTCCTCCAGCCAGTCTCAGAGAGTTGGAAACTGCCCTTCTGGAGGAATGGCCATTGTTTGCATCTGTGATGGTTGATCACCTCATTAAAACATGGAAAATCATTATAAAGTTTGTGTGAAGGTCCGGGGTGGTCACATACCATATTAATGTAAGTTTTGTTTGGTTTCTTTGCCTTTAAACATCATTTTGTTAATGACTCAAATGTGACATATAACTTACGAAAAGTAAATATATTTTTCATCTTTGTACATAATTCTTGTTTTTTTTTAATGCATAAACACATTTTGCTATCTTCATGTACAATTTTGAGTTAATCAAAGCTTTACTTTTCCATTTTTGTTGATTTTACCATCCGTGCTTAACTTTTGGAAGCCAGTGTAGAAAGAAAGACTATCATATTAGTATCTCAATGAATACATACATTATTGACTGGCCAGGCAGTGATCTGTAATTGGATTTCCAGCTGAGATATGAGTTCTATGCAATAGTGCCCAGCAATTTAACTGCATGTTACATACAGTAAATTGTAGTAAAATCTTAAAAATATGATATTTTGATTTTTTTTTTCCACAACTTATTAATTGTATGATAGCCATTTCAATTAGTAAAGAGTTGTATCAATCAGAATGTTATCCTGTAAAAAAGCGGGTGAATTAGAAATTCGTACAAATCTGAAGTTGCATTTTAATCTGATATCTGAAAGAGAATGTAGAATCTACATTAATTATAAAGGGAATCACTATCATCTTAGATGCTCAATGTATAGAGCATCAATTAATGAGGCAGAGATGTATGGTTTGAATCCCCGCTGAGATATGAGTTCTTTTCAATGTTTATCATGGATAAAATATATGAACAATTTCATGTTTAATTGATTTTACTATGTACTAATGTTTGGGATGTCTAAAGTTAGTGAGCATTTATTCAGCTTTTCATGTTTGACTGATCTGTCTCTAGGCTATATGCATAACAGGTTAACAACAAGTAGTGTTACCACTGTACAGTGGTAAGTTGCCAAAATTTTAATTGTTATGCTTTTAAGAAAAACGTCATCATTTTCATTTTAAGATAAGTTGTAAATTCATAAATGTGCATACCAGACAAATTGCGTATTTATAAATTTTTTTGGTATTCGGGTTAAATTTGTGACATTTTATTTAAACAGTTTTCAAATTTCATTTCAAATGTTTTTTTTTAATTTAAAAAGATATTTTTCATCCAACTGCTTGTTTCATCTTCTCCATGATAACCTATAGAAAATAATTACTAATGAATCTCTAGTTTATTTAGTTCTTAGAATTTTCACAATATTTTATACCTAACATAAATTCTGAAAATAAGATCTGTGCTTAAAAATTAATAAAATAATGACATATTTCTAATATATAAAATAAATGCATTACTTTTCAATATCTATTAAAAATACTTCTGACTATTTTACATATTTCTTAAAAAAGCATAAACCCTACTTTGTTCAGCATCTATGCTTATCAGGAAAAAAATTGCTGGAAAAACCTTAACTAAACAAGTTAGAGATTAGGGAATATTTTCCATGGGTTAACATTGGAAAAATGAAACAAGCAGCTTCAGAGAATATCCTCTTAACAAGCAGTACTCACACACACAAAAAAAAAAATTAAGCAGTATGAAGTTACTGGTGCATACTGTCTGTAGCTTCTTTTTTCCACTGTAGTTTAAAATTTAGAAAATTGTGTATTTATAAATATCTTGAATGATAAACTGTGCAAACTCTTCCTCATTTTACTTATTTAAAGTGATATAATTCGTTTTAAATTTTCGAAGTAAAATCATTATTAGCAAAACATGTACTTAAGAATTCTGTTTTTAAATCCAGTATTCTAATCTCAGGATTGTGAAATTTTGGGGTTTTAGAATTTCTTCATAGCATAAATTTCTCATACTTTCTCTGAATTTTAAACGACAGTGGAAAAAAGAAGCTACAGACAGTATGCACCAGTAACTTCATACTGCTTAAATTTTTTTTGGTGAGTACTGGTTGTTAAGAGGATATTCTCTGAAGCTGCTTGTTTCATTTTTCTATAAGTAGTGTAAAATATAAATTATAGTTTCTTTTTTGAAAAAGGAATTATAGTTTCTTTTGTATCGAGAAATTTCATATATGAAAACTTTCGAGTCATTATATATATGTATGCAGTATAACCAGAATGTATGCAATGTGTTAAATGATGGTAATTTCAAATTACTGTTTGAATCTTTCATTATTATTATATGATTGTGTGACTCTTTAATTTATTCTTTTTGCCATAATCATAAAAAAAAGTAAATGTAGAATTAAATTACTATTTGATATCCTTTATATGTTCTAAAAATGCTGTTACTTATATGTGGTAATCAAAATAGGAAAATTTAATACACATGAGAAAGTAGAATTTCTTGAATGAAACTTTTTGTAGTTAACAATTCCAAGTTCAAATATGTGGTGTAGATACATTTTTCATAATTCTTCTGCAGTAATCACATTTACTAATTTGATATCCTTAAATAACAACAGTTTCGTTTTCTTTTTTAACACTGGTGAAAATTTGGTAAAATTCAAATCAGACAATGCTGGCATGTTTCATAAGTTATCTCTTTATGCCAAACAAAATATATATATATATATATATATATGTATATAATATATATATATATATATATATATATATATATATATATATATATATATATATATATATATATATATATTTATTTCTGCAAATTTTTTACATTGCATTACAAATAGATGGCAAAATGAACAGTTCTGAAATTTTATAAACTAATCTGAAACTGTAAAAGTGCAAGATAAGCTTAGAATTGCGATTTAAGCCTTAGTTGACTAAATCTTAAAATAAAAATTTAGCATTCTAGTTCTAAAAATTTAGCATTGCCAGTATGGGCAAATATTTGATGGAGCTGGCTTCTAACTTCTCTGTGATTAGTTGCTGGTAGAAATGTAACAGGACATTAAAAAGATATCAAAATTATTTAGTGCTTCCACACTAACTAGAATATTGATTTTGGTCTCATTCAATTTGTCTTAGCTTCCAGATCAATGGAAAAATCAAAAATTGGAATTAAGAAGGATGATACAAAGCAAAAACTTACACCACTTTACTTCTTAGAAGTAATAAAACCACAATTTGATATCCTTTTGCTGCCAACAAATAAAATAGAAGAAATAGAAATAACTTTTAAATAAAATGCTATATAAATTTTTTAATTGTTAAAAATCATTTCCCAATAATTAAATAATTTTGTCACATGGAAATTCTATTCAAGGTATTCATGAGCCTGAGTTGAGATTAATTATATTTTTCTGTTTTTAACATGTTCACAGAATTACAAAATGTATGCCATTTTTATGCTAAATCTGAAAGAGTTTAGAGTTTTTGATATTCAAAAAAGTTATTAACAACTTTTATTAAGATGGGTGAAAATGGCTAGTTATTGATGTAGCTTAAATATAGAGCAATGATCTTAAGACTAATTGATGAAGGTTCATTTGATTACCACTGATAGCCCAAAACTTTTATTGACCTTGCGCCTTGACAAATATAAAATTATTTACTGAAATGTTGTAAAGAAAAAGAAAAAAAAAAGAATTATTTTAAACTTTAAAAACTTATTTTCAGCACACTCCATCTGAGTTACCTATCTGATGTTGAAGTGAATGAAATTGAGTCGTACAGGTATTGGTTGGACGAGACTGCCTTTGACAATGGCAGATACAAGAAAGAAAATTCCTGCCAATGCAAAGACTTTTGCATTCCTCCTGGAGCATTAGATATTGAAGAATGCCAGCATGGTATGTTTATGGATTGATATCAGTTAATGATGGCATTACTGAATGTGTATGGAGATCTTACTGTCAGTCGCATTTTTCACCATTTATGAAAAAATTTATTTTGACTATTGTTAAGAAAATTTGGCAAAATTCTTGACGATTTTTATTTTTACTAATGTCAAAATCAAAATTCCTAAATTTTTATTGAGTTTTGGATACTTTTTTAATGAAATGCTTGAATTTTTTTTTTGTTTCAATAATATTCCATTTGCAATTCAAGACTTTATAAATCAAAATTGAATTCTTAATTGGTAAAAATATAGCATGTGAATGGCGACATTTAGCAGTTAAGTTGATAAAATAAATAAAAAATTCAGAGAAACTGCTGTATATGCAATATGTATATATATGCATTATTCTAAAACTTAACCAAGCATGAATGTCTAAAAGCACAAGTTAAATAATTAAAACCACTGATTATCATTTCTGAGAATCTAACATCCAAATTCCTCAGTAGATGTTATATTTTGTAGGAAAAAATACTGAATTTCAATTCACCATTTGTTCTCGCAAGTGTCACATCATACTGAAAAAGGTGGCTATTAGAGTTTTTGTAACTATCTGCTTCTTAATTGTTTTTATTTGCATTTTTAGATGTTGATTTTTGTTCTTTAATTTCTGAATATAGTTAAGACTACTCATAATGTGTCCACATATAGCTTTTTATCAGTTATTATGAAGTTTGGGATAAGTCTCTTACTATTGTAAGAACAAAATGTTCATTCCAAGTATTAACAACAGTATAAAGGGAAAAAATGTTTGATCCCTTGAGGTTTATTATAAACAGCTATAATTGTAGTTGATAATAGCTGTGGTGTAGTTTTGTACTGTTATTGTAAGATGCATTCTTTGTATTTTAATGGTGTTCAAATAATGAAGTTATGTTTGATTGCCACTGAAAGTATTATATTACAAATCAATTAAAGACAATTATTCTAAAATGATGCTTTCAATATTTGTTTTACACTACTGATATTTATACTGTCATCAGTGGCATCCTTGTTAAGGTAGGTTAGAAAAGACAAAAGTAATAAAGTACACTAAGTCATAACAGTCAGTATGCTCCAGTTTCAAGTCTACTTAATGAAAATAAAATGTTTCTATCATACTAGTTAAATGTCTATTAGTAATTACTGAAAATATATTGAAAATATTATCGAAAATTATTGAAAATATTTGATAGTTTAATCTTATATTGATGTAATGCTCTTTATTTTAATACTTGAATTGTGTTTCATATAGCTTAAAGTACATGGCACTAGCAGTTGGCTAATAAATTTCTAATGTGACTAGTAAGTCTTTGTTAATTAATAGCCCTTACGGATAATAACTTATATGTATAGACAAAATTAACTGAACTACACTACTTTATGGCGAATAGAAGTTATAAAATGTCCTAACTAGTAATATCCTAGCTAGAATTATAGTAAGGATCACACTGCCATTACAAATAGTAGCAGTTTCATGCATATTATGACCAGTTGACCAGTTTCATGCATATTATGACCAGTTGACCAGTTTCATGCATATTATGTACTTGTCAGTTTGGAATGGCTGAAACTCGCAATGGAAGCAAGAAATCTTGCTATGTGCTACAACTTTGGAAACCTCTGTAAGGAATGAGAAATTCAGTCCTGTTTTGCAAAAAGATTCCTTCTTAAAAAAAAAGATTGAGCTTAGGTTGCACAAGGCTGCAATGGACATGTTCTTCCTCACAGAACCTACCTGTAATGGACTTTTGGAATACCCCCTATAAGTGGGTTATGTGAGTATGCATTGAATCATAATTAAAGGTGTAGTGTTATTTAATACATTTTTGTGTTTTCCATGCTCTAAAAATATTATACTTAGTTCTTACGTAAATTATAAGCTTCACTGTGTCTTTGAATACTGTAGGTGTTCCAGCAATTGTATCATTTCCTCATTTCCTGTATGCTGATCCACAGTACCTTGCCAAAGTGGATGGTTTAAGGCCAGATCCAGAGCTTCATAAGTTCATCATTGATTTAGAGCCAGTAAGTTCTTCAGTCTATCACTTTGATATATTAAAAAACATTATTAAGATAAGAATTTTAACAAAGGATAAAGAATTTGACTTTTATTATTTACTAGGTGACAAAAAGTTCTTTAATTTTTAATCTAGCAACTAAGTGTGATTTTTTTCTTCTATCTATCTCATTTTGCTGTTAAAAACACATCTACCCCCGTACTGGGCAATTTTCCCATGTCGACCTATTGAAAAAGTAATAAAAAAAGCCCAAAACTACTGTAATAAAAACTAAATAATAAAGAAACTTCATAAATACACATTCGTACAAATATTTAGAAGTCAACCGGTTTTTAAGCAGCCTTCTTCAGGATAACTTTTTTGATTTTTACATGCTAATGTATGAAAAAATTTTAATTAATTATAAACTTGTGGATGAAAAGACCGTATAAAATGTAAATTTTCATATTTTTCAGAAAAAAATACTTTTCTTGATTTAAAACTGCTATAAGATAAAATTGCTACCTTATTTAAACATTTTTGTAGTTGGAATTATATATCTACAGCTAACAGTTGAGGAAAAGGTCATGTAAAGACTATCTGCTATCTCACTATTTTGAGGGGTGTGTGTGTGTGGTAGTGGTGTGAGGAAGGGGGGGGGGGAGCAGATTTACATCATACAATTTTTTTAAGTATCACAATCACCTCTGTGTACATTGTGTTTTTAAATGTGTATTAAATTTAATATTTTTAAGATTTTTATTTAATATTTTATTTCATCAAAAACTATTGTGTTATGAGAGTTTTATTTATTTATTTTTCTTTTATCAGAAATTAGGTATTCCAGTTAATGTGAATGCTCAACTACAGATTAATGTTGCCATCCCAAAATGTGATCTGATAGAGTAAGTTTTATATTTTTTCCTGCTTTGATAGCATTTCAAATACTTTCTCAACTATACTTAAAATACTTTCTCAACTATATTTAAAATACTTTCTCAACTTTCTAAACTGTTTCACTTATTATAGTACATTGTGCTTGTAATGAGTTTTCTATTTAAATAATGCAATTTTAACATTATGTTTGCAATGACTTACCTGCTTTAATAATGGAATTTTAAGTGCTAGATATGCTCACTTTGCTATCCTATCACTATACTAGCTTTGTAATTATTGCTGCTTTTCAACCAAAATGTCATAGATTAGCCACATTATATAATTATACTAATCATTTCCACCCATGCTTTGCATGGGCGAAATGGCTAATGCTCACTAGATGTAATATCTACACACTTAATAAAAGTTCTCAATATCAAAAACCACTTCAGATTTAAGTATAAAACTTGATTTTATAGAACTGTTAACATGGAAATTGCGGTATGTAAAACAATATTTCATATCTGATCACTGTATGTAGCATACATTACAAAAAATTATATAAAATTAAAATCATCAAATTAGTATCATCAAATATGTTCATTTTTCATGTGTAATATTATGAAAAAAATCTGTTTAACATCATTCTTGCAGATCTAGTTTGTTCCATTTATGAGAAAAGCTGCTTTTTGTAATAGTTTTATATTTTTATTCCGAATAATTCGCCCATAATCATTTATTTCACAGGATATCAATTAAATGCCAATTGCATTTTGGTGAGAATGTTGGACGTGAGTAGGAATAAGTCATTTTGCTTGGTCTAATAAGTTTCCAAAAGCACCCAATTTCAATTTATAAGGTGTTAATTTACTGCCAGAAACATTATGTTGTGGATCTGGTGCATCATAATTTTGCTATGAAGGAGGCAAAGTCATTGCATTATGTAGGGAAAGTCATATGCTGCCCACATCAGATTTTTTTTCAATTTCGCTTCATCTGTATTAACTTTTAACTTTTACATGTATTTTTAAATTGTAAAATTAAAAAGGATCAGGGTATTTAAAGATTGCTGATTATAAAATTGTAATGTTATGTTTTCTTTATGCTGCTCTTAGAGTGAGAGGAACAGTAATACATCTGTAAATTGTTCTCAGACAATAAGGTGGGTTTTCTATAATTTCTTACACCATGTGATGATGTTGGTCATTGCAGTTTACTATCTGATTTGTATAATCATGTCTAGTGTATCATATCCCTTGCAAAGGTTTCTTTGTACTAGATGTAATATATATATATATATATATATATATATACTAAAATATGAGAATATAATATTTAAAATGGAATAAGTGAATTAATATAATAGTGTTTTTGCACAATGCAGCATAAAACACTAATTATAATATAACAGAATAAAAAGAAAAAGAAGGCATCGTAAAGTGCGTGCTTACAAAATGAAATGACGGTAAGGGGGTTATGACCTTACTCCCCAGTTAACAACATGCATGTCCCGAATGCCGTGGCATTGGGGACATGCATATTGATAACTGGGGAGTAAGGTCATAACCCCTTACCGCCATTTTGTAAGCACTTTACGCTGCCTTCCTTTTCTTTTTATCCTTTTATATATATATATATATATTATATATATATATATATATATTATTATATATATATATATATTATATATATATATATATTATATATATATATATATATATATATATAATTGAAGAATTTAATCATCTTTTATATGTATTTTTAAATTGTAAAATTAAAAAGGGTTAGGTTATTTAAAGATTGCTGATTATAAAATTGTAATGTTATGTTTTCTTTATGCTGCTCTTGGAGTGAGAGGAACAGTAATACATCTGTAAATTGTTCTCAGACAATAAGGTAGGGTTTCTATAATTTCTTACACCATGTGATGAGGTTGGTCATTGCAGTTTACTATCTGATTTGTATAATCATGTCTAGTCTATGATATCCCTTGCAAAGGTT
Source organism: Amaurobius ferox (assembly GCA_951213105.1). NCBI lineage: Eukaryota > Metazoa > Arthropoda > Arachnida > Araneae > Amaurobiidae > Amaurobius > Amaurobius ferox. The sequence continues at coordinate 49,830,915 of OX578139.1, read as the reverse complement.
TTCTTTGTTCTAGATGTAATATATATATATATATATATATATATATATATATATATATATATATATATAAATTGAAATTTTTAATCAAAAACTATGCATAAACTACGGTAAGTATGAAAAAACCCATCTCTAGCATATCTGTTACAAATAAGTAACTATAGACCAAGACTAAGGATAAAAATTGAAGGTAACTTATCACTATAATGGAAAGGGGATGAGGGGAAGATGAGTATACAAAACTCATAATTAGAAAGGTATATATATATATATATATATATATATATATATATAAATATAAATATATATAAAATAAAAAAGCAAAAATGAGAAAAGGCAATAATAAATAGCTCAAGATTGAAGATCAAGACATGGAGAACAATCAACTGAAACTACACAAAAAAACGGTGGTTAGTTCGAAATTACATTCTCGTCAGGACAGCCATACAATTCGAATTAAAACCGATAGAATAGCCAGTTTCTGACAATGGCGATAGTATTTACCTATAGACACCATTGGAACTGTCTACTGGCTAGTGGAAGGACAAATAATAAAAACCAAGTGAATTATAAACCAGAAATATAAAAAACAGGAATATTAACTCACAGGCACAGCCACACGTGGGAATCTGCATGTTTGCAGGGGAACATTCGACAGAACATTTTACATCACTTCATCAAAGCGAGTGGACACCGGAATGAATACACTTGAACAATAAATAATGTGTAAAGAATTTCAAAAATAGTAAGCAGTATAGGACTTGGGACAAGTGGAAAGCAGTCTTTCAAAAATAGTAAGCAGTATCAGACTCAAGCCTAGTGGTAAGTAGGTGATAAGAACGGGTGAAATTCACAGGAAAGAGTTATCCAATCAAGGATAAATAATGCATTTGTAAAATTATTACGTGATGTATTTGAAATTATTAATAATATTATTTTTAAATACTTCCGATTAGTGGTAATTTTGACAAATGCATTTAAGATTATTGATGTGGAGTAAGTGAAACTGAGGATCAGAAAGTCTATGTATTCGAAATAGCTAGTTTAAAATGATGTTTCTAAACAATTGAATAGAATATATGATAGCTGCTTAATAATAGTGAATTTATAAGAATCTTTTTTAATATATATATATATATATATATATATATATATATATATATATATATAAAGATTTAAAATGAAAAAAGAAAATATATAGGTGGAATGATTGTATTTACAGGGTTGCAGAAAGGTCAAGGGGGATTGCGACCCCTATTTCCTGGTTAGAAGCTAGCTTTGATTTCATGAAAACGCTTCCAGAGACTCTTCACGCCCGAAACAACAATTGATCATGCCCGTGGGGAAAAAATGGCCGAATCCCAGACAACATAAAAATGATCAAAATAACAAAAAAATTGGAAATCCCAGAGTCTCTGGGAGCGTTTTCATGAAGTCAAAGCTAGCTTCTAACCAGGAAATAGGGGTCGCAATCCCCCTTGACCTTTCTGCAACCCTGTAAACACAATTATTCCACCTATATATTTTCTTTTTTCATTTTAAATCTTATATTTCAAGACTCTGATAGTGCGGCAATTTACACCTTTCTCTTTCTTGAATTTCATACTTTTTGGGATTGTATTTCTTTATATATATATATATATATATAATTGAAGAATTTTTATTTTACTTGTATTATATATACCTGAGATTGATCATTAATAGAAAATCTTCTGTATAGCTATATATATAGTAGAATCCTGATTATCTGTGTATCAGTTTAACCAAAAGAGTCCTTAATTTTTAATGCATTAATTTAATAATGCTTAATTATTTTGCCTACATTTATTATTTTAAATATTTTTAATATTGAAAATATTGCTGAGTGTGGATTAATGATAACAGATTGATATAAATGTGAGATATATTAATATATGATATAATACTGATTTTCATAAAATATGCGAGATACATGTAGTAAAGAAATAGACAGAGACTGACTACTTTGACCATTGTGTATATACATTTTATTTACTTACAAATTGTATAGTGATTTTTCTTTTCTGCTGCTCAATTCAGTATCACTTCAAAGCTGTCTTGCAATACCACCTTTTAAACAATAGCACATCAGAAAACTGTTGCATCATCTTGTGCTTCAATATACTGAAGTGTTGCATCTATGATCTCTGTAGCCTCAGTCTGTATAATACTAGTATTCTTTACCTCATCAGTCTCTTCTTCAACAGCAACATCTCTTTTATTCACTGTAGCACTTATTTTATGCATCCGTTAAGTACTGCTCATCAGTGTTTTGTGCAATCCAGACCTCAATGTTGTATATCCCTCGAAGCCACATGAACATGTCCAAGAACACTTTGCTATTAATAACTGCATTGCTGGCTACAGTTCTAATCAGCTTCTGCGCTCTCGAACTCTATTTCAAAAATCTAGTGATTCAACCTCAGGCCATAATTTACGTTCTTCCGGTTATCCAAAAATTTCTATGGAACCTCAGTGAACCAAAAATACTTCAGTACTATGCTTTTCTTGTAACCATGCTTCTACTGCATTAAGCATAAATTAAATTTAAAACATTTATAAACCTAATAAATAAATAAATAAATATATATATATATATATATATATATATATATATATATATATATATGATCTGTTAAATTGTTCTTTTAATGTCGCTGATATTTTCTATAATTACTTATATTCTGAATTTAGAACTTATATTCTTTCTTAGAACTTATATTCTTTCTTCTCTTAAGAACTTATATTCTTTCACGGTAACCGTGAACTCTTTAAAGTATCTATAAAATAGAAATCAGGTGATACATATATACAAGACACGTACTAGTTTTCTCATTTTATTGGATTGCATTTTCACTAGACGGGATGTCTATTGTGGTATAGGCTTCTTTGTGACTTTCGACTTTTCTTTTGGATTTATGGTCTTTTGTATTCCATGCTGGATTCTGCTTTTACCGTACACTCGGAAGGGTGCTACTTCGGGCAATTAGTTGTTTCTGAGAGTGTTTCCTGGATTTAAAGCATGCTTCAACCAGGATAAGGGGTCACAATCCCCCTTGACATTGCTAATACCCCGTAAGCACACCTTAATTTAATTTAATTTATTTTGTTATACTTTTACTTTTTCTTTGTTTATATATTGATTTTAGATATATATATATATATATATATATATGATCTGTTAAATTGTTCTTTTAATGTCACTGATATTTTCTTTAATTACTTATATTCTGAAATTATAAAGAACATACCTCTTGGAATGCTAATCACTGTTCTACTTTCTCATTCTATTATATTCTATATTGTTTACATTCATTTCTATCACCATCCATATCAGAATAAAAACAAAATTTACCTTTTATGAGGTTTCATTTGTGAGTTGTTTTAAAACATTTCCGAATTCTTTGAAATATGAAGTTAGCAACAGGTCAACCGAGTCGATGAATTGAATGAATTCAACTAATTTGTGTTAAAATACAACATTAATTAATTTATCAACTAAAATGTACTTTTACATTTGTATTAACCTTATATGAAATTAATGCATTTGAATTGTTTCTTATTTCATGCATTTATATTGTTGCTTTTCATTTTTAGGGAGTTAGAATTGCTCAATGAAACTATTTATTATCCCATTATCTGGTTCAGTGAAGTATGTGTTTTCATATTCATTTGTTAATAAATGGTTGTAAATTATCCTTTTCCAATAAGTAGATTAGATTCTGTAGGTTTATTTCATATCTTACCTCAGTATGTTGCAATAAAAAAAATTTGTTTATCAAAAGATATGAATGCTTATTGCATAATATTAAATAATGATATATTCCTTTTTATATTAGTTCTATTTAAACATGCTCCTTCAAAATATAATAATTTAACACAAAAAATAGGGAATTTACTTTTAACATACTTATTTTGCTTATGTATTGAAAAAATTCTGACATTTCTGCTATTTTAAACATTTGATAACATCTTATCTAATTGAAATCCGGACATGTTTTCAATACAGTCCATATATAGTAACTATCACATGAGGGAAACACAAGCCTGTATTTTTCTCATTTGTGGGATGTTAGGTAGTGAAATTTTTTATGGTTAATTAAGTGTTCTGTATTTATATCATTAAAACACAATTTATTTCTTTTCATGTTCATTTTTTACTCGATATATATTAAAAAAAAGTAGCTGCTGCCTGTTCTAAAAAAAGTTCTCTGCTTCATACTGCAAAGACTATAACATACTAAAATATAAAACTTGGTACACTTGTAGAGAATGGTTTGGGGAACATGCTGAAATAAACCTGAAATAAACATGCCAAAATATTTAAAGTCAAAGACAAAATATTTAAGCTGTGGGTTCGCATCCTAGATAGACTAACAATAGCAAGACCACTAATTTTTGCAGGACAGAGCCGTTTGTTTTGATTTCGATGTAGTTTACATGATATTTTATTTCTTATGCACTTCTGAAGTGAATAGTATTTTTTTGTATCGGCACGTTAATCAATTATCTCTAATTCGTACCACAAAAATTATAGCATAAAAAAATATGAAATTTGGTACATTTAGAAAAATAATATGGTAACACGATGAAGTAAACTGTTTACCGATTTAAACTTTAGTTTGGCTTGAAATAGCTCATGAAGCGAGAACAGCGGGTAGAAGGTGAAGTGAGTTACATGGATTGGCGAAATGTAGCGAGCAGGAGGAAGAACCCCTACTGTTTTTAATTTCAGCGTATTTCTACTTAATCTAGAGCAAATACCCAGGATTTAAAAGGCAGATCTCTGATTAAAATTACACTGGAACCCATAGCAAATTCCCGAAAATTAAAGAAAGAACACTACCAATATGCTCATTTAGAACCAAAAATAAAGATCATATTGTGATGTTATGATTTCTGAGAACATATTCTCCTGTTGCATACATCACCCATTGCAATGAACACATTACAATTATGATGGCGTAAAACCAGAAAACTGCTGTGGTAGATCTAGTTCCCTGCATTCTTCCTGGCTCAGAGTTTATTTCTAAATCACAAATTTTATAGACCCAATAAAAAAATTCAAAAATAGAATAATTAAAAAGATTTTTTTACTAAAATATGAAGGTATCTCTTAATATTCATACCAAAAGTTAGAATCAAGTAAATCTTCAATTCTTTGATGCGGTAGAAAGTAAAAATGAGCTCAAAATATGCATATTTTTATGTTTAAAGAAAAAAAATTAAATATGAAGGAATTTAAAGAAAAAAAGTTAAATATGAAGGAATTGCCTTAGGAGTGTTATATAGCTTTTTCTCCTTTGTAATTATTAATACTTCTTTTATTTTCTTAATTATATAATTTACTATTTATATTTACCTTAATTTATTTATTCCTGATCGTATAGTATTTTTAAATCAATAAAGTTTACTTTTAATATTATTATTTATTTAGTCTCTTTATATACTTTGTTACTTACCGCTTGGTCTGTGCTGAACCATGTTACACTTTCAAAGACATTCCAACTTCTTAATATTTCTAAAAATTCCACTTACCTTTAACTAAATAAATAGCACAGCCAACAATAACTAAAGAATCACAAACACTAATTGTTAAATTTAAAAATTAACTTTTATTAACAACAGTGAAAAAAACATCAGCCTATTCTTTACAATTTAAGTTGAATGTATAGTGGTAAGTACATTTGCATCATTTAAAATTAACATCTATTAAATTTGGAATTAAATTTTAGAAAAAAAAACCTAGATTCAGTTAAAATTAACCCAGGAAACAGAATCCACTCTGGTCTGAAGACCAGAGTTTGGTCTGCCTGAAGCTGGCTGTCCACCCCCAAAAATGTTGAGAATAAAAATAACAAAGAGCAAATTATTGATGTACTCAATAATACAGCTTGGGTTTGTAAGAGAACAATATATTGCCACTTGCAGTTCCCTATGACCGGATCAAAATCACAAATACAAATTTATAAACTTCAAGCTTAAGGCTGCACTGATCTTGTATCTCTTTACAAATTTCACTTATTACTAAATCAAAAAAAAGGAAACATAATCGTCCTACTGTAGATAGACCTTAGCATCTGTGAAATTTGTATCGTTCAAGAAAATATTGCGCCTACACAGAAATATATGAAGAGGGAGCACTACAGTCTCATCACTAGATCATTTTAATGAAGTATTTATTGGAAGAAATACTTGTGGAGCACTAAAAATGTGGAGAGATGCACTTATGACTGGAATAACTTGAGCCGGCAATAAGGACAGTTGCGTGAGTGGAATGACGATGCACTTATGACTGGAATGACGATACACATATCACTGAAGTTTGGAGACCGCTGCACATGAAGTTTTAGAAAATATATGAATTATTCGCTAGCATGCAAGAGCCTGTAGCAATTTGGTGGAAATGTAGGATTAAGGAAGGACTGTTGAGATCGATGATACACTTTGCAAACACTGTAGGATTAAGGAAAAACTGTTGAGGTCGATGATACACCTTTCAGACAAAGGCAACTATGCCAGCATTAACTTGGACCCCGACAGTCACGATGTCGTCCTCATTAGGAGCACACTTCAAAATCTTGGTCAAGCTGCATAAATTGGCTTGGAATTTGATTAAAAGCATCCTTACGGCGACCGCGGGAGACGGGCGCCCTTGCATTGGGGCCCGTTCCACGGATCTTCGCACGATCAAAACACCACCTCCAACAGTGCCCGTCAGGAATCGAATGTCACCGGCAACACGCTTGCCTTCCCAGGAGACGCCAAACTTGGCGAGCGAAACCCTGTGCTTCGCGCCGAGCGCCCACGCATACACTGCGGAAATAAAACGCTGTTATGCCAAGAATCATAAAAAGATCACTTCTCCCGATGCGGCAACCCGCCGCACAGCAACCCACCGGATGTTCTAGCACCCCGAAAACAGGTGTTTTTACTGATAAGCGGTTGAAAGCCAAATTCTTCTTAAAAAAGTGCCTTTTTTCTGCAAACTGATGAATGAAGTTAAGTTAAAAGATGCAAGCGAGAAACGGAAGGATTAACAAAAGATTATTTAACGTTTAAAGGCACATTGCGCACAATTTTGAATAATAAAAACATTAAAATATAACAAATTACGTTAAAGGGGAAATAAATCGCCGAAATATTAAAAACAACAAATAAATTTAGAATTTTGAAGGGAAAGGGGAAAATAACGAATTTTAAGCTATTACAAAATTTTGAACTAATAATTAAATTTAGAACTGTAGAATCTCGGCATAACATAATTCCTCTCGACCACCGGAAAAAAATTTTAGAATAAAATTTTTCACAACAAAGAGCCGAAAATGACCAAAAGAGAACACCATCCTGGTGGCAGAGAAATTGTTAACCTACGAGAACACTCGCTTCATGTAGCAACTCCTGGGATTACAATCTGAAAAAAAAGTTTACAATACATATTTTACATACAGGGAAGGCACACTGATCATGACCATAAAATTTAAAACTTGCACTTTTCCTAGACTTTCAAAAAAAATTTTCGTATCTCCCCTTTAAGAGAGGAGAAAACATTCATTACAACTCAAAAATTTAAAATTTTTAAAAACTCGAACTGAACCTCAAGAGAAACAAAATATCTGAATTCTCACCAAATTTAATAAGAAAAAATTTGAAACTCAACAAGGGAAAAATACACTGCTCATAAAACAAAAAAAATCAAATCCCTCCCAATCAAAACAAAAGCCAAAGAACCCCAGTAGTGTGTAGCAGAGCCTGGGCAATGTGACATAAAAATACACTGATCCTGGCCGGGGGGATTTTTCTCCAAAAAAAATCCTCTTTTCTCATGGCGCCCCCAAGCATTCCTCGCTTTTGGGTCCGCCTCCTTTCCTATATACAACATGAGTTTAGCTTCCTCATGCTTACACCACCCTCAGCTTAGCCTTGCACTACCTACTTAAAAGCAAATGATCACAAAAATTTTGAATTTAAACTGCACTGCGCCCAGGTGAAAGAAAATCTCAAAACACTGAAAAACAGTCTGTCAAACCCCCGTTCCACATCCCTCGGGTTGCACAAGTGATACAGAACCAAAACCTGCCAGACTTCCTCAATAAACAAAATTCCCAATGACAAAACACAAAAAAAAATCAAGTGTTTCCAACAGGCGAGAGTACACGTCTGTACTCCCTCTAAAACTGAAATTTAATGAATAGTATCGACAATTTCAAAATTTTCACAATGAAAAAGTTGAATACAAATTTAGAATAGAAATGATGTGAAATAACTGCCAGAGCTGTGTACTTCCAAGACGGGTAAAAGAAGAAATTAACTTGAAGTCGAAGGAGTCGAACAATCGAAATCCCTCAAAAAACTATTGTAGGCCCAATGTAGCACACAACCCTGAACGTCCCATTAAATTTCCTAAAGCAAATCCTGTCGAACGAGAAATTCTCCCAAAAAAAAAACATCTCCACAGCAGTGACTTTCATCAACAAGTGTACTTCCACTAGAATTTCACTAACTCAAAGGTCCCCAGAAATCCAACAAATTCGAAGAACTCCCACAAATGGTAAGATTTTGAAAATCAAACCCCTGTCTAAAATTTGAATCACAAACCTCAACAAAAGGAAATCCCAAAAATGTAAATTTCAAGCAAACCAAAGTTTTAGCTCCACCTCCCAGAAAATTAAAATTCTGACAAACAAAAAAAATTTTTTTTTTTTAAAAATGTAATTTTAAACAAAAACAAAATTTAATTCAACCTTCCAGTCTATCAATTCAATCTTAACACTCCCAATCATCACAAGTAAAAAAAAATTTCAATTTACCTACAAAAAGTTTCAATTTAAAAAAAAATTTCAAAAAAAAAAATCTGCTTTTGTAGAGTGCATCACCCAAGCAGTCGGAAAGAAGAAAAACAAAACAGAGTTCCCAATTACTTGTCATTACAATAAAAACAATAATTTTGATGAAGACTTTGGGCCAGCCGAAGAATTCAAAGGGTCGAAACATAAAATTTTTGCGGATCCAAAATTAACAAAACAACTAAACAACTGAAAACCCAATTTCACACTCTCCTCTCCCACATTTGAAGAAAATACACAATCTTCCAGCAACAAACTTTAAAGAGCCAAAACACTTTTAAACAAAAAGAAAAAAAAATTTCATAAAACTACCTTAAATTAAAAAAAATTTTCTCTAGGAATATTACACAGAACAATCTCCATTCCCCCCAAAACAAACACCTGAGACTGAACTTGCACAATTTAACAAAAATTTTACACTACCCAAAGTCGATCGCTTGGCTGAAGGATCAATGACACAAGAAAAAACAATTTTTAGCGGGCAAGTAATTCTCCAAAAAGGAAAGGTGCATTCCCCAGCTGAGCACCTTAAAGGCGGCTTCAAAGCACCAAAGTGACAGTTAACATGGCCTAATGAAAAACAAAAAACATTTTCTTTTTCAAACACATTTCTGTGAAGAAGAATTTCTATGAAAAACAAGGCTTCCCAGACCTCAAAATTCCTCCGGGTGACCATGAAACTAACCCATTAGCCGTACCTTTAACTTCACCCAAAGCCAAGAGTTGTGACTAATTATTCAAAACAAAAACAAAAGAAAACTTTTGATCACTGTACTCCCTCTTTAATAAAATTTTTAAAACCAAAATTTGAACTGAAACTCAAATCCAAACTATATTCCAAAGGAGAAAAAAAATTTCTATCATAAAAAAAATTCCCAACATTTAAGACTTAACCCAGATCTTTGGCATATTTATCTACTTTTAAACACACATTAAATTCAATACACTTAAAACACAACTACTAATACACATACATTTTTCGCTATTCTTAGCCTTATTTCCAATAACTATCTATCTCAATTCTCATAAAAACTGTTGCAACATTCCCAAAAATCTCAAAAAAAATTCTGACAGTGGGCAAGGGGTCGTGAATCCCTTCCCAAAAAAAAACACAATACACACATACATCATGGGCAAGTGATTTAATTCCCGAGGGAAAAAGGTGCATTCCCCAGTGAACACCTGAAAACTGTGTGGCCTCAAAGCACTGAAGTAGCCATTATGGGCAGACTGAGAAAAAATTTTACCCACTTAAAAAAGTTGAGAAGGAATGATTTAGCAAAGCAAGGCCTCCTTTGAACCTGAATCTCCCAGAATCCCCACAACAAACAACCACTTCTCCGCCGCACTCTTACCTACAAAACAAATAGCCAAAAGATCCTTAAAAAAAAATTTCTCACAATAAAAAATCCTACTCAAATTCCAAAATCACAGAGTCAAACTCCAAAGTTTTACTTTTAAATACAAAAAAATTCTACAAAACAAAAAAAATCTTTCTTAAAAACAACAAGCTATGATTAGCTTATTCAGGAGTGAAAAAGAAAAGAATTTCAACTGACAAAGCTTAATAAAAAAAACTCCTAAATAAAAACAAAAACAGCACCAGGCAAGAGCATATATAAAAAAAAATCCCAAAACTTGCCTACCCTAAACATTTTGAAATGAAACACAAAAAAAAATGAAAAAATTCTTACATTACCATCTTACTACTTACTTTGCTTCCTAAAAAAAATTAAAACATTACCTTACTCCCAAAAGAAATTAAATTTCCAGACACTGTGCACTTCCCTATACACATGGAAATTTATTACAATAAAAAAAAATTTCAATATTGTTACTGTATAGCAATTTATCATATGGGTGGACAGCCCATTTAAATTATTGTATTTTATTCAGTGGACAGACAACTCAGGCAGAACCAAAAAGGTGAACGGTACCACATGTTATATAGCTTTTTCTCCTTTGTAATTATTAATACTTCTTTTATTTTCTTAATTATATAATTTACTATTTATATTTACCTTAATTTATTTATTCCTGATCGTATAGTATTTTTAAATCAATAAAGTTTACTTTTAATATTATTATTTATTTAGTCTCTTTATATACTTTGTTACTTACCGCTTGGTCTGTGCTGAACCATGTTACACTTTCAAAGACATTCCAACTTCTTAATATTTCTAAAAATTCCACTTACCTTTAACTAAATAAATAGCACAGCCAACAATAACTAAAGAATCACAAACACTAATTGTTAAATTTAAAAATTAACTTTTATTAACAACAGTGAAAAAAACATCAGCCTATTCTTTACAATTTAAGTTGAATGTATAGTGGTAAGTACATTTGCATCATTTAAAATTAACATCTATTAAATTTGGAATTAAATTTTAGAAAAAAAAACCTAGATTCAGTTAAAATTAACCCAGGAAACAGAATCCACTCTGGTCTGAAGACCAGAGTTTGGTCTGCCTGAAGCTGGCTGTCCACCCCCAAAAATGTTGAGAATAAAAATAACAAAGAGCAAATTATTGATGTACTCAATAATACAGCTTGGGTTTGTAAGAGAACAATATATTGCCACTTGCAGTTCCCTATGACCGGATCAAAATCACAAATACAAATTTATAAACTTCAAGCTTAAGGCTGCACTGATCTTGTATCTCTTTACAAATTTCACTTATTACTAAATCAAAAAAAAGGAAACATAATCGTCCTACTGTAGATAGACCTTAGCATCTGTGAAATTTGTATCGTTCAAGAAAATATTGCGCCTACACAGAAATATATGAAGAGGGAGCACTACAGTCTCATCACTAGATCATTTTAATGAAGTATTTATTGGAAGAAATACTTGTGGAGCACTAAAAATGTGGAGAGATGCACTTATGACTGGAATAACTTGAGCCGGCAATAAGGACAGTTGCGTGAGTGGAATGACGATGCACTTATGACTGGAATGACGATACACATATCACTGAAGTTTGGAGACCGCTGCACATGAAGTTTTAGAAAATATATGAATTATTCGCTAGCATGCAAGAGCCTGTAGCGATTTGGTGGAAATGTAGGATTAAGGAAGGACTGTTGAGATCGATGATACACTTTGCAAACACTGTAGGATTAAGGAAAAACTGTTGAGGTCGATGATACACCTTTCAGACAAAGGCAACTATGCCAGCATTAACTTGGACCCCGACAGTCACGATGTCGTCCTCATTAGGAGCACACTTCAAAATCTTGGTCAAGCTGCATAAATTGGCTTGGAATTTGATTAAAAGCATCCTTACGGCGACCGCGGGAGACGGGCGCCCTTGCATTGGGGCCCGTTCCACGGATCTTCGCACGATCAAAACACCACCTCCAACAGTGCCCGTCAGGAATCGAATGTCACCGGCAACACGCTTGCCTTCCCAGGAGACGCCAAACTTGGCGAGCGAAACCCTGTGCTTTGCGCCGAGCGCCCACGCATACACTGCGGAAATAAAACGCTGTTATGCCAAGAATCATAAAAAGATCACTTCTCCCGATGCGGCAACCCGCCGCACAGCAACCCACCGGATGTTCTAGCCCCCCGAAAACAGGTGTTTTTACTGATAAGCGGTTGAAAGCCAAATTCTTCTTAAAAAAGTGCCTTTTTTCTGCAAACTGATGAATGAAGTGAAGTTAAGTTAAAAGATGCAAGCGAAAAACGGAAGGATTAACAAAAGATTATTTAACGTTTAAAGGCACATTGCGCACAATTTTGAATAATAAAAACATTAAAAGATAACAAATTACGTTAAAGGGGAAATAAATCGCCGAAATATTAAAAACAACAAATAAATTTAGAATTTTGAAGGGAAAGGGGAAAATAACGAATTTTAAGCTATTACAAAATTTTGAACTAATAATTAAATTTAGAACTGTAGAATCTCGGCATAACAGGAGTTTGGTTCAAAGCTCATTAGAAGAGCATTCATTGATCTTTTAGATGATGTCAAAATAGAAGCAATGTATTTGATTGTTCAAGAACGGATTTGTGTAAAAATTGCATTCATAAAATAACTAAACATCTAATTCGAATTTTTTTTTTTTTTTTTAAATTCCCTCTGATGCGTCTTGAGACTTGACCTGAACTACCACTGTACCAAATTTCATAGCTGTGGGTCACCTAGATTTTCTGCTATGCATCCAACGGACAGACAGGCTCATTTTATTATGTTAGATAATTATGCTTTTTATTATCATTTTTTTTTTCTTTTTGTGTGTGCATTTTTGCAATTTCTGGGGACTTATCTTCATTTAAATTATGACATATCCATATAACATTTTATAAAATCAATATTTAGCAAAGGAAACAATTCAATGGGTTTGCAGGAATTGAACCAAGTTGGACCACATTTTTTCTGGAAAGTTTTGAGTCTGGCTGAACGAAGTTTATGTTTCAAAAATTGTAAATGAATATCAATTAAAAATATAAGAAAAATTCATTCAAAAATGTAAAATAATTGAGTAAAACTTTAAAAATATCTTTTTGCATAATTCTATGTATATTGATATCTCAAATTATGAGTTACAATTTACCTAAAAAAGCAATGGTATATGCTAGGTCTAGACTCACAGATTTGGCTATGTCTGGTTAGGCTATTTGATTTCAAATGTCTTCAGGCTCAGACTAAGGTTTGGATTTGTTACTGTTGAGCCGATCCAAGTAAAAATCTATAATTTGACCCATGTACTTTTAACTTGCAACTTGTAAGATATTAGCATTATATTTGAATGTACTATTTGTTTTATATTTATATATGTTCTTTATTTCTGTGGAAATTATGCTGATGTAAATTTTTATTATACTTTAGTCAGCTTCCATAAACTTAGATACAGCCCAGAAGTTAAAATTTGTAACCAAGATGCTTCCGCAATATGTAGCTGTTGCCTGCTTCCTTTCTGTCATAATTGGAGGAATAATTCTCTTGTTGACCCTTCACAGTACGATCCGTCGACATCGGAGAAAGGTAAATTAAGCCAACATTTCAGACTGGTTAAAATGCCTTTAAAAAGTTTGTTATATATTTGAATATTGTGTGGGCATTTCATATCCTTGACTAACAGTGATTTTATTTACCCCAGTAATTCTTCCTTACAGTGATTATTTCAGTAATTCCATTTATGTGGTTTATTGGTTCCATTAATAATAATGGACATGTGAATAATAATTGATGTGTAGTAAAATAACCAAGCACTGCCATCAAAGATCTATTTTGCATGCTCAGCTTTAATCCTTGAACAAATACATAACGGAAATAAAGTTAAAAGATTTTGAGTAGGATTAGCTAAAGAGGCTGAAGCACAAATGCATACCAAGATGCTTATATCTGAGTTGCAAAAAACTCACAGTCATGGAACACATTGTAACATACTTTAAACCAGAACTTTCTTAAATGTTTTCGGACTGAACCATTTAAAGTAATAAATTGAGCTAATATGGGCGGATATAATCATTTCCAAAAAAGGAGTGAATATTCCACCTGTATGTAAGTCTGCCAGGGTCCCCTCCCCTCCAAATAAAAAAAAAATTAGAAGCAAATTTTTCTGTAATCACATTGTAAATCTACAAATTTTGTTAATTTTATACTATAATGACATCCTTTTAAGACAAGTATCTTTCCCCCTTACTTTCTGTTTAAAATACACCACTGCTTGCAAGTACAGTATGTGACCTCATATCCGGCATCCCAATATCCGGACTCTCCCAAAACCGGAATGCACCAAAATAATGCCAAATTCTGTGCCAACACTCAATTATTTGCCAAAAATTGTGCCAAATAGCAGTTTTTTGTTTAAAATTCTGCCAAATGATTTTTTGCCTTAATTAGCAATATTAATATTATAAAATAATGTTTTAAAATCTACATTTTTCTCACTTCAACTGTTTGCGATCTTGACATGAACAAAGGTCTGGCTGAATCCACAACTTACCACACTGAAAATGTTGCTAAAAATATTTCCAGAAGAAGAGGAAAACTACAAGTATCATGGAGGTAAAAGTGAACTCTACCTTCATGGTGGATATATTTGTTCCATATCAGATAAACATACTTTCGACGAATGACAAAACAGTTTGTTTGTGAAACGATGTAAAAAACTTATATTTTTAGGAAAAACAAAAAATAATTTTCTTTTTTAGAATGGATGTGCGTTCGTTTGATACCTCGATGACTTCATAGTGGTAAAGGGATGTCATAGCGTTTTTCACTGCAAAGTGACTGTACGGAAGAAATTTGCAGAGATTTTTAATTTTTTTTCTCGTGTACTAGTAAGTTTATAATTTTCAATTTATGGATTTCATTTTCACATATTTTTGAAATTTTTAACATAACAATTAATTTTTGGCATTTCCAGTTAACCGTTTTGTTATATGTACGCTGTTTAGAAAACTGTTTTACTACTTTAGAAAAAGTGTTCTGAATTATGGAAAAATCCCTTATACAGAATGCCTGAAGTCCCAAGCATTCCGGATAATAGATCCTGTACTGTATAAAATTACCAGATGTAATCTTTTTTAACTAAACCATAAAATTTATGGTACTATATATCAGGGATCAGCCTCTAACAAAGTTTTATGCAGCCTGCGACTATTCACTCATATTTAAATTCATGAGACTTGTGAAAGCAAAATAAATTATATATATCTTTGAGGACTTTTTTTTATTTTATCAGATTGTTTATGCACTGTTTATTATTTAAAATTTTTTTTTGCTTCAGTTTGGAAAGATCTGTCTAATATTGATTTATGTCACTTTATATATATATATATATATATATATATTCTCTGTTACTATGGCATGATTTTTTAATTTTCTCTTTCATTAACTACTTCATGTACCTTCAATCATTGACGATGAAGTTTTTTTTCAATCCATTAACAAACTACAGTAGACCTATATAATTTAAAATTAGCTGTGAATTCCTATATATATTTTAAAATTAACTGTGAATTCCATGAAATGATAAAAATAAAATATGTGACATTTTAGCACTCTTCAGATTTTGCTATTACTCTAAAGAGCATTAACAGAATATGAAGAATGCTAAAGTGTCAAAGCTCTAAAAAATGTGAGACTGGTTTTCCAATGTTAGTTGTTGCATGATTACAAATTGTTGGATTGCCAACTATTGTCAGATACTGTGACTATTTACATTGATGGTGTTACCCCCCTGCCCTTTCCGTACAGTTACATTGCCTGCCTATTTTACACATGCAGCCCTTGCTTTGCATTCAGGGAGCTAAATGCAGCCCTCATGTTCTTAAAGGTTACCGACCACTGCCATACATGAACAATCTTTACAATTAAAATATGTTAAGATATGCTAATTTTCTGTAGAATGGTAATGTTAGCAAAGTTATGTAATTTCAGCCATTTATTATCATAATCTATATTGATTATGGAGAATAAAATACATGATTATTTAAGATGTATATAATTAATCTTAAAATAATAGTTTAATTCATGTAAAATTTTAATCCATAGAAGGACATAAAAAAAAAAATCGAACACAGGGTATCATGAATACTTTTTACTTTACAAACTTGTTATGTGTCCCTAGTCAAGTCATAAGTCTGTCTCTGATCCATCTTACCAGAGTCAGATTTTTGGCTGCTCCTAATCACTAATACTTATGCCACACCTAGACACTAACATGTATGATCCATGAAGAAATTCATGTTATTTTCATGAAGAAATTCATGTTATTTTCTTCCTAAATCCTAATATATTTATTGCTCTATACTAATATATTGAATTTTAAACATGGCATATTAATATTTGTCAAAATGCACTTGTATATGGAATAAAACTTCATTTTCCTGCAAGGTAGTATTCAATAATAATTTATGTCCTTGGAGCATTTCTTTAATATTTTATTTATATATTTTCTCTTTTCAATAAAAAAAAAATGGTTTCTGAGATTTATAATTCCAAAATTATATTCGTCATTTAAGATGTTTCCACATATTTTCCAATGTTTCTACATTTACACATTTACATGCAAATTAATAAAATTGTTGCTTTTAAAATCGTTATTTAGATAGTTATTTTCCATTTTTTTTTTCTGAGGGAACAAAAATGCTTAGTACTAATTTTGCAATGCTCTGCAACTTTGTGTGTAATTAAATTTTTCCATCTTTAACAGACAGCGAGATCGCCTCCAATATCCCACTAAAATGGGGGGTTAGCAGCCCCCTGAAAGTTATCTCATGGTGTAGGGCCATTGGGATTTCCTATACATCTACATAAGAAAACTACATTAAATCTAATACTTTTCAAGTTATTTGCCAGATTGTTTTTCTTTGACACCCTGCATATATATATATATATATATTTATGTAATCTACAAAAAATGCTTGTTTTTATTTTAACTTTTGAATTATCATTTCTAAAATACTTTTTACTTTATAAAGCCAATGTTTTATATATTTCAGCCAAAGAAGCCTATGATTTATTCAGCTATTAGAGTTATCCATGAGAAATAATGTATCTGTAAAGTCACATGCGTGCCTTCATCTATTGCCATTTTCATTAAAATTGTGTGCCATTGGGACTATAGAAGATGTGTATATTTTGTTAAGCTCCTTTTTTTTTTTTTTTTTAACCATGCAAGACTATTACATTGTAATGTTCACATGTTTGTATATAATGAATTTTATAAAAATAATTTTTCCATGATGATGTGTTGAATTCCACTGGTTTATATGATCTGATTTATGTTTGAGTTCCATCCATAATATAAGGAATATTCCAATTTCCAAATATGTTATGCTCAAGTTAATCACAATATTCTGTCCAAAGCACATATCATTTTTAATCTACCTGTTTGTCTATTCAGATTGATTTATCATAACTTTTAGTCGACTTTCAATCATAATTATATTTGAACAAAGAAAATGTTATTGTTACAAATTATAAATATATTTTGCATTATAAATATATTTGCAATTATAAATATATTCCATAAATTTCTATATCCATTCATAAAATACTTTTCTTGTTTTTACAGTAATATGCCAAAAAAAGCACCCCAGAATAACAATTAGTTTTCTTACACCAAATTCAATGTAATCATGTGATAATATTTAAACTAATTTAAAAATCACTGTCCATTTATAATGAAAGCATTCAATTATACAGTGCTCAGTGTTAGTAATTAGTTCCAAATGAAATATTGTAAATGAAAATATAATGTGATCTACATATGCAAATTATATGTTGAAAATTAATGACAACAGCTGTTGTTGGGCATTAATGAAAACTGATTAACTAATAGTAGCCATATACATTGATGTTTAATGAAAGTTTTATGCTAATTAAACTAGTGGTAAACACTGCATTTAGTTCTCTGAGTTGTAACAAAAATTTGTGTCACACAGCAGCCGATGTTAATGCTAAACATGCATAACACAGCTGGAAAATGTATTTCAAAATCTCGCATTGCAAGCAAATAAGATTGAGAACCACTAGTCTGAGTTTTCATCATTTATTTATTGAGTACGGTGGTTTGCAACCCCCTTTCCCTCCCCATTCCTAAGGTGTTGCAAGAGAAATTCAGTATTGGCTTATATTATCTTTAACAGAATTTTTGTAACCATTCAAACGCATATAGTAGAGATTACTTTATAGAATGTTTAAAAATAATATTTTTGATAACATGGTTAGTTGTGAGTTAGAATTTTGATTACTAGAGTACTGAAGAATAAAAAATTGGTGGTGGCTCCAGTCTGATGGAGACAAAGTGGTTTTGAGTGAATAATGTCCTGTAAAATAAAACCCTGATAAAGTTCAATAAGTTTATTCTTTGTTTTCAGTCTCATTTGTTTCATTTACGATAAATAATATGGGCCTTTGGTAATTTAAATAAAATACATAATTGAAGTAACTGAATCTTTCTAAGTTATGAATCTATACAATTTTGACTACCTGCAGTAAATTTTAAAGAATCCAATGCAAATTATAACCACTTCACTTCAAAAACTAAGAACTCAATCCGAAATCCATTTATGTATCATTGTAGGGCTTTCGAAGGGCTACAAATTACTCACTTATTACTCACTTTCAGTTTTCAAGACATATTACAATCTTAACTATGGCTCCTATTGCATATGACAGCATTTATGCTCGTAATAATTCTGTGTAAGAGCCAGACCACATGACTGACCTGAAGGTTTACAGTAGCTATTTGTGTGGCCGGGAGTAATAATTCTGTGTGAAACTTGTCAACGAAAGAATATCAAATATATGCAAGGCAGTAAGTTTTGCGAACATCTATTGGGGACAGAGAAATTCAGTCCTGCCATGGAGCCAACTTCAAAGCTAAAGCCTGGGCTAAATTTTGTAAACATTTTAAGCCAGCCACACAGTAGACCCGAGTTGGCTGGTCCCAATAGAGGTTTGAAAATTTGTGGCAAATTGTAAATTTACTTGCTGGTATTATAGATGTCAGCTATTCCATGTTGGCAAGTGCATCATAAGTGAAAAATCTGTCTATGAATTCTATTATCTGCAATGGCAGTATAATCCTAAAGCAAATTTATCTAACTCATGACTATATTCCGTGTAAATTCCTATGGACATTTTAAAATTCTGACAAAATTGATCAGAAAAAGGCACAAGATAAATTTCCATTAAAATATAATCTATCAGTGAGTGTTGAGCAGAAATTTTCTATTGTTAGAAAACATTCTTACGGTTTTGGTTTTGCATTTGCCCAGCTGAAAACTCACCAGAGGAGAAGCGGGTGACTGTAAATTTCAAGGCTTATTCATATCTATAGAATAAGTCAATCTCATTTATCCCATATCATGGTTTATTAAGCTCTTGCAAGAATCATTTTATCGTATTTAATTGGAAGTTTTGGGTGTAGTTTGTTTTTCTAAATGTGCTAAAAGGACATTATAAACTTTATTATACTTTATTCCTTGAAATGCATTTGTAGTTTTTCTTGCAACATAACTCGGTTTGTAAAATGTGAAAATATTTCTTGTAAATTTAATAAGACAAATTAATACTGTTATGTAGATTTTAACCAAATAAATTATTGTTAAATGTAATAAATCTATCTACATTTCTACTTATACATTCACATGATCAAAAAGAAAAAGTTTGTACTTAGATTTTTAGTTCCCCCCCCCCCCATCCCTTCCCTCAATTTTGGATATTTTGTGTTGAGTCATGTTTCTTTCACTTTATGTTTACACAAAGGTGTACCATACAATAACTTTGATATCAGAAACAATTTATAAAAATATTGCCTGCTTTTGATATCTTTTCAGTTAAGTCAAGTGTGTGCAGTCTTAAGATGTGATGTTTCATTTTTGTTTGAGCTGGTGTGACATTTGTCATTTTGTGCATAAAGTCTGTTAATGTTTAATGTGTACAAAGTTTATGTTGATGTATTAGGAAATATATATTACTATAGCTTTATTTCTTTTGTTTTCTATATTTCATTACATTTATATTCTACCTTTTTCTTTGAGTGTTTTGATATTGTTCTAAATGGATTTGTAAATATCTATAAGCCTCTCTTTATATATCCTGTTTATACTGTTCTACCTGTATTTAAGACTTTCATAATTGCATATACAGTAAATCTTGAGTAATATGAACTGGATGAAAAATTATATTTTATAAAACTAATGAGCTGTATTATTAAATATAACTGACGATCTACTTTTTTTAAATATAGTATATGAGGGAAAGAAGAGTTATGTATTTGATTATACAGTATTTTTAAAATATGTAATGCAATTTAACTAATTTGATTAGGTACTTGTGTAGTTTACTGTTTGCAGCAGTTATTTGTGCAAATATTTGTAGCCAAATAAGAAGACGACCAACCAATTATGATGTATATGGTACTTTCAATGTGCAACATCATACATTAGTGCAGATCTTATGATTTTTTTTTTTTTTTTTTCATGTGACATCATTTGCTTATATATTGACCATTTTATCATTATGTAAACATGTATTATTTAAAGTAAACAGTGGTTTTTTAAATTTAAATACTAACTTTTTTATATTTAAGTTTTTAAATATTAAACATAAGTGTCTAAGAAATTTTAAATTTTAGAACAGTACACAATTTTTAAAAATTTTAATTATTAAAAAAACACATTTTTAAGGGTTTTTTTAATTTAAACTATTAAAAGTATACAAATGCATTTTTCAAATTCAAATTAAAACAAAATTCACTAAAAGTCTCCCATTAGTCACAGTGTTTCTTTTTTCTTTCAGGAATAAATGATACTTATTTTTTATTTGATGAGTACATTTAATATAAATTTTCTCATTTCAAAATATGAAAAATTAAAATAGATAAAAAATTATTACTTATCTTGATTAAATGCACCTTTATTTAAGTTATCAATTATGTTGGGAAAATATCTGTATGATTGCTCTAAAACCTTTTAACTAATGGTATATTTCAGAGCATTGATTCATATACAAGCCAACATTGTAATTTTCACTCATAAAAAAACGTAAGTTCTTTCTTTTACTTCTTGTAGGCATTATCTTCATCTTTTTCATTACTGTCCAGTTCATTTACTGTACTAGTATATTTTTCCACAGACTAAACGTTCTGACCTAGGCATTCTTTAATCCAATATTAACCTTAAAATTCTACTACAGCATATCTCTTCAAAACCCTAACTTAAAAGAAAATAATCTCTTACATTCCAATAACCCAGCAACACAATTATTAAGTAAAAATCAAAAATAGAACCCATACTGAATTATAATATAGACATAATCTGTGATGAGTGCTCTGTTTATATTATAAAACAATGTTGCACACCTTCAGATAATTTGATGATTCATTATAATCCCCATATACCATGGTCAACAATTGGCAAAATATGTTGGAACCATTAGAATGAATATCTAGCATCATCTAATATTCAAATAAATTCAAATACAAATGTTCTAGTTAAAAATGTGGCATCTTTCGTCCTTCAGGGTAAAAATCTTGTCGATGCAAATACATGAGTATTGTCCTTTTGCATGATTTTGCAGTCAGTGTGTCTACTGTGCTCAAAGGGTTAAATATATTTGAATTTGTATTTTATTGTTGTATGCATTTGTTTCATCATGCTTTTTTAGCAATCATACTTTTAGATCGAGAAAAGAAATTGCACCAAAATGCCAGCAATTTTTCATGTTCATCAGTAGGGTCAGTAAGCTACACAATTACCTAAAATTGTACTAGAGTGATGATTCTCAAGCTGTTTTGACTGTACCCCAATATGAGGTTACTGAAGGTAATAGTGGTGTTAGTAATACTGAAATATTCCATGCCCACTGTGAAAACACAAAGAGATTTTGCTGCCTATATACTATAATTGTTGCCACTTTGAAACTTTATTATGCTCTTTTGATGGCAACTTACAAAATGTTTTAAATTCAAAATTTAGCTGATTCAAACTGCCCCATGTTTAGAAAATTTCTGCTACAAATATTGAACCACATTATGCCATTGTAAGTGTTCATTAGCATCATCCTGCTTCATGACCTCAGACTGGATTAAGCAAAATTCAGATGAATGAGATCTTTATATTGAGAGGTTTTATGGTATATTATTAGTGTCCGTCCAGATGTTTATTGGATGCTGTTTTCTAAAAGTTTTGATTGTGTTAAGAGTATTGAGTTTTTTATTCAGTTTTTTAGTTTGTAATTTGTCATATCTCATGTAAAATGCATGTTACCAGTATTTTATAATGAATATTACATAATTGTGCTGTTTATATTGTACTGTGATATGAATACTGGTAAAAGGAGAACTGTCATTGTTTTTTGTATTGTCAATATTTTTATAAATATTATTTAATTTGAATGTTAATACCGTGGTTTTGATGATTGAAAAGAAAGCAAAAATGCATTGTGAAAATCAAAATCATCATGAACTCATAGGTAGTACTAAAAAATAAAAATGTTATTAGAATATAGCATATAAAGGTATCTTTTGTTTCAACCTTTATATAATGGTTTTAACCAAAGGAATGCAATGTGTCCTTGAAATGATTTGTTTCGATGATATGTCGTGTGTTTCCATGTTAACCTATGAAAAATAGTTCCTAACCTTTAGCTTGTGTAGTTTTTATTATTTTTCCCTGTCATTTAGTATTTATCATTGTTTGGCTAAGCAAAATGCCCCTGTTGTTTAGATTTTTTTTTTTTTTTTTTTTTTTTTTTTGTTAAGCATAGATACTGAAAAGAGAAATTTTTCTACTCTTTTTTTAAAAATCAATAAAATAATTAAAAGTATGAATGTTGTGGAGATGACGTAAACTGTTGGAGACAAAATTGTCCCCACTGCACCCAAAGTATAAAGTCTCTTCCTTTTCATGTTGACTCCTCAAATTGGGGATTATACATTACAGTAGCGTCTTGTCAGGTGAAGCAGCCCAAATGTTTACCCAAGTAACACAGATTACTCGAAGTGATTTCATAGCTTCAGATGTAATACAAATACCACATACCGGAGATTTATGAGTGTTTTGCACCTGGTGCTCCCAAGACTGTAGGCACACGTTGATGAATTAGAAGTATTTTTAATATGCATTGAATAATAATACATTTATTTTACAAAAATGTTAGAAATACTTCTAATTTTTTTATCGATTTTTAAGGAAAGCATAAACTTTCCTATTCTAACGCATCTATGCTCGGCAAAAGACATCTGATAAAAGTTCTAAAAACTAAACAAACTAGAGGTTAGGAATTGTTTACCATAGGGAAAAAATGAAACAAGCAACAGGAGAAAACATATCCTCTTAAGTTTTTCATAACCCACATACTTTGGAGACCACAACTTAAGATCAATACTCCACTTAGAACAATGAAATTTATTAAAATGGCTTGGCTTCAATTAAGAACACTGATTTTCCATGGACCTATGATGTCCTAGAAGGATTTTTTTTTTTTGCTGCTAATAAAGCTTTGTGAATATGAGCCTTCTTGACTGATAGCAGTTTCAGCAAATCATTTATATGCGAATCTGGCTAAAAAATAGGTATGCAAATTCATTGCTGTTATCCAACTAATAGAGACACTAACTCGAAAATTGCTGGTTTAAGATGAGTCAAAAACAATTGACTTTTTCAGGTCATTGTTTCCTGCTTTTTTTCTGCTTCTATTCGTCTGGATCGTTTTGAAAATTTCACTTCATACATATAGTTGATAGTTTCTAAGTTCTCATTTGCCTGCGAACGAACAAGCCAGCAGTTGCCTTATCAATCTGTGTTTCACGAAATTACACTGTAAAAAATAGCCAGCAGCTGCTTCACCATTCTGTGTTCACATAGTCACACTATAAAAAATAATTGTGATGTACATTTATTCAGTCAATCTCTTTCAATTAGTAGAACTGTCTTTGATGCTATTGCGAAAGCTACTGATTTGAGTGAAACCAGGGAAAATTATATTTTTCATATTGGAACCTGGTGCTTGCAAATGTCTCGGTACTTGTACATTTTGACATAATCACATATAAATATAGGAATATGTCATTTCAATCATTGTAACATGTAAAATATTCTGTGGTTTTCAGTACTATGTCCAAGTATTGAAGTCTGCCCATAAATTGAAATATGACAACTAAATTAAAAAGTGTCTTATTGCATCAACTTTATCTTATTTTGAAAGTTTTAAAATGTTTATATTATTCATTAGTAAATAAGTTCATCTTAACACCAGGATATTGGATTAGTGCATGAGAAAGTTGAGTTAAGCTCCTTACTCTGGTATTTTAATAATACAATTCTCAGTTACACTTATTTATTTTTAATTTTTTATTAGTTTTGTTCAATATTTGTGTTCTAATTTTCACAATTCATTTTGCATATCGATTAGTAAAAAAGGATCATCTGTGCATTAATTCCTATGGTTTAAATTTTAACCAAACTAATACTTACATTTATTATATTGTGGTGCTTTTAAAGGAGTCACACTCTGAAGAATAAATTATGTAAATTCTTTGTATTAGCTGTATATCAAGATTTTTATATTGATTTTTTTTATGTGGATTGTTGCATGTTTGAAAAGCTCAATCTAACTATAGATTTAGTTTGCCTTTAGTCTTTGAAATTATACCTATTTGCAAAAAGTAATAATTTTCATAGTATATTTAAGTATGATATTGCTTGATTTTGATCTCATTTAATCTAAGTCAGTGATGTTTATGAAGCCTAAATACCTATAAAATTTCTATTTGTATGAATACCTTTTTTAATCCTTTCACTACAAGTACCTTAAGAGTCAAGTTAAAAATTATGATTTCTTAATATGACACTCTTTATAGGAACCTGAATTTGAAAAAATAACCAGTAAAATTTTGATTAAAGTATGTTCATGATTATAGATTTTTTTTTAAAATATAAAATATGCATGTAAAACTTTGAATTAAATGTTCTTACTATATGATATGCCTAATGTGCTTTTAAGTGAACATTAATATTAAAAAGGGTTTTCATTTGTCTTTAAAGTAGCCACAACCACAGACTTTCTTTCAAATTTCACTGACTGCCATCTGAACTGAAATTGTAAATTTAATTACTCTCCAAAAGACCAACAGACAACCAATTATTTTATAAATAAATGACAGATATAGAAATACAAATGCCAATAATGGTTATCAACGTAAATGCATATTTAATAAATATTAAAGAATTATCCCTGATATAGTGATGAAAGGGCTAAAAAAATAATTTATATGCATTTACTGATTTTTAGTAATTAATTTTGTGTAATAAATTTATCTTAATCTCTTATATATTAATGCATTTTACCTTCCACCATATATTTTACTTTTTATTTTTTTTGTTAAACAATGGGGGGGGGGGGGGGGGGGAGTTAAGTCATTCGCATTCTGTAATATTTTGTTAACTAAAGATGCAGAAAAAAAGAAAGGTTAGTCCTTAAAGGTTAGTATTTCTAATGCATATAAAAATATAATATATGCATTTGACATAATCATTATAAATACTTACACATAATTATATTAGCCTTTAAAAAAAAAAGCAGAAACCTTAGTCTTTTTAGTATCTATATTTAGTCGGAAACAGTGGGGGAAAAGTTCTGTAAACTACTAAGTGAGAGGAGGCTTAATACATTTTTTAATGTGTTAACATAGGAAAATTGAAACATGCAATGGGAGAGAAAATGTCTTTTTATTGCATATCAAGCCTAATTTTTGCATATCAAGCTACAAATCTTGAAATTCCTGAGAAGGCAGAGGAATGAAAAATTAGTTTGAAAAATCTCAATTTCAAATTCAGATAAAAATGGTTCAGTTTTCTACATGTTCAATTTTTTTTAATGAGTGATAGTAAACTTCACATTCTGAACCAACTGTTCTTGCCAAGATGCTATAAAAATAATGCAATTTTTTCTGCTTTGAGCCAGTTCTTTAAAAACTATTAATATCGTAAGTTCCAATCTCAATGGTATATTTTAATTTTAGAAATACTAATGAAAGACAAAATTTCACTTAATTAGTCTTTTGCCGTAATTCCATTAAATGTAATGAAACAATGGATGAAAATAATGGATGTATAATTTGGTTTCAAATTTACCTGACATTTGTTCATAATAATTAAGCTTGTAAATGTGAGTATGCCTTTATGTATGAGCATGAAATTTAAAGGAACATGATGCGTATTTCAGTTTTTCCATGTTGACTCATGGAAAAAAAAAATTATTAGGGCGTTTTTAGTTTTTGAAAAATACCTCACTGTCAAGATATTAAAAAGGAGAAAATTGGTTCTTTTTTTATAAAAATTTTATTAACTTTGGTTTTTATTTTTAAAAAAATGGCATTAACATTGAAATACATGTCGTATTTTTTTTAGCATAGTGCATTTTGCCAAAAGTAAGTAATGGAGTTTCATTTTTAATAATTGTTTTGCTTCATATTGCATCACTGCCTCATGTCAATTTTTAAAATTCTACTTCATCTAGTTACCCTAAAAAGGAACGCACACGTTTCTTACATTCTTGATTTTTTAATGAAATCTTTTAATTTTCATTCTTTTCTTTTCATCTTAAAGAGATCTACTAACTACTAAGAGTAGGTGTAGATCATTTTCACCTGGTCTCAACAGCATAATTTTAACTCAAAATCATACTTAGGTAAAACCTGCTATTTTTGTGCATCAATCAATTGTGCACAGTAAATTTCCCTTCTTAAAGTTTTGAGTAGATCTGGTGCATATTTTGCAATTGAAAACACTTTAAAAGTTTGAATACTCTAATGCTAACTTGTTAGAGATTTTTAATATATATTTTGAACTTTACTTATTGAAGTAATTTTTGTGTTGAAATTTGTTTATAAGCTTAAAGAAATTCTGTAATGATAATTTCCTTAATTTAATTCCAAAACAACTAACTACTAAGAGTAGGTGTAGATCATTTTCACCTGGTCTCAACAGCATAATTTTAACTCAAAATCATACTTAGGTAAAACCTGCTATTTTTGTGCATCAATCAATTGTGCACAGTAAATTTCCCTTCTTAAAGTTTTGAGTAGATCTGGTGCATATTTTGCAATTGAAAACACTTTAAAAGTTTGAATACTCTAATGCTAACTTGTTAGAGATTTTTAATATATATTTTGAACTTTACTTATTGAAGTAATTTTTGTGTTGAAATTTGTTTATAAGCTTAAAGAAATTCTGTAATGATAATTTCCTTAATTTAATTCCAAAACAAAGAAACATTAAAAAGTTAAAGTGATGCAATATACCAAAATGTTTTTAACCTGTTAATGTAGGCAATTTTAAACCTCTAAATTTGAAGTTAAAATGTTGTTTAATTAAGACAATAAGTTTAAAAGATATTACAAAATTCGTATAAAAAAATAAAAATAATAAAAATTTTAAAAATTGCTGAAAGTGCATGTCAAATCAACTAACATTTTAATTCAAACTGAATTTTGATTTGAAATATTCTTTAAGGATAATTCAATGTGTATGAGTAATTAATGATATGATTTATTGTACAATAAATTAAAAAAGAGTCAATTTTTTTGTAACAGTAATGGTGATGAAAAGGAAGTGTAAAATCAATTTACATCCAGTTTATATATCTTATTATCTAAATAATGCCAGCTAAATGATATTGATCAGATAATTAGAACATTAGATATTGCAGGTATTCTTTTTTTTTTAGATATATATATATATACATATATATAAAATTTTCTATAAATATATTTATAATCAAATTGTATAAATAGATTTATTATATCCATGTTGATATATAAAATATAGTCTTCTTATAACTGCTATACTGTAGTGGTTATATATCATTTTTATGCTGCATAGTAAGTTAATAAAAATAATATACTGTATATAAAATGTTAATTTTATACATACACTGTTGTACAAATTTTTAAAATTTGAATTTGAGATAGATGGGAATCAATATTTTAACTTGAAATCATGTTCAGAGCTGTACATTGTTTAATTTTACAAAAAAGTTTTAAAAGAGAAATGTTGCTTTATGAATTTTTACATTATCAAGAGAGAGCAAGCAGCTTTTGCATTATTAGGGTTGATTATCACAAAGACAAATGCTTTTAGATAGAGTGGTGCACATACATGATGAACTACAGACCATTGACTTCAACTAAATTCCCAAACTGTTGTATTGATTAATCATTACAAAAACCATTTTATCACAACTATTTTATGTCATAAAAATGAACAGTCTAATTTTAATTTTTAGGTTATAAAAATCGTTGATATTTTCAAAAAATATAAAATCCTTAAACTACATGGCTACTTACTATTTTCCGCATTATGTTTGGTATTCATTAGCTCAAGACCTTCATTTTAATGTACTAATTGTTTTGGATCAAACATAGATTGAGGTTTCGAAACAATAAAATTTCATAATGTTATGCAGCGTATATATGCTAACTTGCATTTTTTTATCATGTAAATTTTTCTAAAGAGTTAATTTTGAATTAAAGCTCTGCATTGTGTTGGATACCCATTTGCTTTGCAAGTCAGTTTCCTTTGCTTTTCAAATTGCAGATCAGTTTCCTTTATTTTTCATATTCCAGGTCAGTTTTCCTTTACTTTTCAAGTAGCGAGTTGGCTTGTGGGTCTCTCCAAAAGAATATATTTTTATGGGCTATACCTTATCACATATTTTTATGAGAGTAACTAGATAAATACATGAACAGAGGTTACAAACCTTAAACAGCTGAAAATCGTGCATATATGCATTAGCGATTTAAAAAGTACTGAATAGAATTTTGAAATGCAATTCTGACGCAGCTCAGGTATCTGGGTTACATGCTGCAGTTTCAGATTGAGATGCTGGTTGACAATTTTCTCTTCCACAGCTGCGAGTCAGGTTGCAAGTCGACAATTTTCTTTGTTGCATGTTGACAATTTTTTATGTCACAGCTGTAGGTTGACAGTTTTCCTTGTTGCGAGTTGGGTCAAACTCAACACATGCAGGGCTCTAATTTAAATCAAATTTGATTATGATTGAAGGATTTCATCTTGTGGATTTGGTTTAATATTTTTCTATTGTTTTCCTAAAGCTGTGTCTGCAGTTAATTTTGGTGCTATATTTTTATAATTATAATTTTATATATCTGTCTTTATTATTTCAGCGGCAATGTGATTATATTTTGTAACAAAATATGTTATAGTTTGCTTAAAATTAAATAAGTATTCAAAGGATAAAACTAAACTACAAATATGTTTTAATTTTTTAACATAGGCCTAGGAACATAATTGTCCTTGTGGGTTTACGCTCTCTCTGGAGATCTGAAAACTGGAGCATTATCTAGACTGTACTGAACAATAGGAAACTTAATGATGGATATTTTGGTTTTGGAAGAATTTGTCACTTTAATTACGATTTTCACCCTTGTAACTGCATTACCAAAAATATATATATATATATTGACAACTATTTAAACCTGTAGAGAACTGGCTTCAGAAATTGTTGGAACTTATTTTGTAATACATACACAAAATTGTTGGATGTGTTTGTTCTCAGGAAACCTGACATCACCTTTTGCCTAATCACAAATTATCTTATAGAGAAGAGGTGGGGCAAAATAAAATTCCTAAATATACAGGTTGATGCAACTGTCACTTTACTCAACCAGTTCAGTCAATTATCGTCTGCCTATTCTATTTCATTGTGCATATGTTGCATAGCTGATATTTGATATCATACATTGTACCAATCATTCATGAAAGAAATCTAAACTGTTTAGATTTCCATGAAATCCCTAAAAAAGGACAGGAAAGTAACTCCCGTTTCACAGCCTCTCTTCTCATAGCCATTGCTTTGACTGGGGGTTAAGATGGCTGCTGTTGCACCAGCCTGTATATTTAGAAGTCTTAAGGCAAAAGGAGTTATTAATAGCTAAGAGAGCAGAGATGGCTGAGTATAAATTGTGTAATACGGATATTGTAGTTTGATTGTATTTTCAATAAAAAACAATTTTCTTTTCATTTAGCCCATTTATAAAGGTTAAGAAACTAGTATTTAAAGCATAAGTATTTCTTTTGTCAATATTTTTGTACACAAAGAATTTAATAAAATTATTTTTTGTAATATCTAAGTGTTTGTTAGAATAAACATGAGCAGCCTATTCCAATCAGTGAGGTAGTTAAAAAAATTGTTGAGGTCCACAATGAACCAGAACTTTTATTTTCAAAGAAAAATTTATGTTTCTATCTTAATGATAGTTATAACCAAAAATTTACTTTAAACATTTAAATTAGTTAATACTTTTTTAAGGTTTTAAAATTTGCGATTATTTTTTAACAAGGTACATTTTAGGTCAATGTTTTTCTTTGAGGGCCCAGAAAATTCACTAACGAGGCAAATATTTAAAAACCTTCAATGTTTTCAATATACAAAATGGTTTTACTTGTGAGAGCTCTGGAATAGTTTCAATTAGTTCACTTTAACAAAACTCAGTCATTTATGTTAATTAGATCATGGAGGTGTCTTGAATAATGCATGATTAATGTCATGATCTAAGATGTTTCTTGCAAAATGGTATAAATTGTCTCATTGTCTCTAATTTTGAGATGAAATGTTTCCTCATCGAGATGAAGTTGCATAATTGTTTCTAAATTAATGTTGAATTGCATCCAAGTTCATTTTTACGGTGCCTTGAACTTACTTTACTTCATGACCAAAATTCTAACTTTTTTTCCTTAGTGAATCCAATTAATATAAATACCTAGTTTCATTGATATATGCTAATTAAACTATTCCAGAGCTCTGTTCATGGAGTTGGAGGGTAAGGAGTTAAAACTCTATACAGAGAAAATGTCAATATCATTTGAGACAATCATTCTGGTGGCACTGCAATGAGATAAACGCCCATGCATTGTATGTACTCCTACGGTGAAAGACTTAAAATATTTATTTAAATTGTCAATTTTATAGAAATAAATTAATATCGTGATGCAAATTAGAATTGAAACAATAAGGAATATTCCTACATATTCAAAATTATTTTACCTTTCAATTTATTTTTATTTCCTTATATTCTGAACTCTGTCTTACAACTGTAAAAAAATACTGTATAATTATACTGATAACTAGATAATCTTAATTTAAAAATAATCAAAAATACGTATACTCCATACTATGTCTCTCTATTGTGCGATATGGAAACAAAGAGCACTTTACTAACACTAGCAGCACTTGGATATAATTCTTAAAGCTTTATGGCATTTTTCAAGCATTTCATCCATAAGAGTTTTATCTCCTCTCTAACTTCATGGCTCTGTTAATATTGTCGGTTTAATAATATCTATCATGTTTGAAACTAATGAACTCAAATATAAATTAAAAAATTCATAAATACTTCTTTTGAAAAAATGAATTATTCTCAGCACCCTTTTTTAGGGCGGGTTGATGGATATTGAAGGCTGCGTAAATATGAAGTAAAAGTTCCAGTCTCAATGGTATTGATAAGAATTAAAATAGTGAACCACAACCAATAAAACAAAGAAGTTCTTATGAAATAGTTTATTTGTAAAATCGGAAAATGAATGAAAAATGTACAGAGTTAAATGCCAATAGTTAAATTTATTGAATAAAATGCCATGTAATGTTTTAAATATATAATTTGCTAGTATAATCCCTAATGCTTCTGTTTCATGGTTGGAAGCTTGTAATGTTTGACAGGGCAATTCAGTTGATTAAATTTGTTGGATTTTCCTAATGTTAAAAAGTAACATGCATTATTGAGCTTCTACTAGAAAGTTTTACAGGGAGGCAATTGGCCATCTCAAATAATTGGGTTATTAAAATCCCCTTCCCCTTATGATGTTAAATAAATATAAACCTTTAAAAAAAAATTTTTTTTTTTTCAAAATCGTTCTTGAAGTGACATTTGTTTTATCATTACCACTGATTTGAATTCCTCTAGTCATAGTCTAAAATAGATTTTTTTTTTTTTTAATGCTGTTGTGTATTGTAATAATTTAGAAATTGTAATTGAGAAAAATATTTTGTATAAAAATGTAACAATTTTGATAACTTTATTATTTAAAGCAATAATGTTACACATGTATGTAAAAAAAAAAAAAAATGTACTACGCGTTTGCTACCAAATATTTTTAATGAAATTGTGACATTTTATGGGTTTTACAAATGGTTATATATGTCAGAAAATATTCTGTAATGAGAAGCAGCTGAAAATTTGAATAACGATTGTATTTGTATTTTGTTCTCAATAAATTATATATTATTGTAATAGTTCTTAATTACAAACTCATTTAATTAATGACAGATTACTTAAAACAACTTTTCCTCTCTATACTTTTCACTCATGGTATTTAATGAATTTGGGAAATTTTACAGTTCAATCATTTTTAAAGAACACATTTTGTAAAACTAAAGGACTTCCAATTTAGAAGTTTGTTTTCAATGGGGCATCCCTTTTTGTAGCAATTTAAGTAGATTGTGCTGAATATATAATCAGTCATGTTTGCACTATGATTTATGTTGCGATTGCTTTATTTGGTATAATGATGTTGGTATTGAAGGGTGCACCCAAAATTCCAAAGGCCACTTTGCGCATTTCGTATAAACTTGTCATTTTTACTTTCCTTATGTACTTCGTATAATGTATAAAGAAAATATTGTGACGGGATCGAAAATTCGAGTTCTGGACGGGAGAACACATTTCAGGCATCCCTTAACCCGATTCGCACATTGAGGTGATATCTGTGTGTAAGTATGTATGTATCTTTTTCTAAATTTAAGGAGTCTACAATATAATGTATAAAACTTATACATGTACTGTACTGCAATACATGTAATATAATGTATAAAACGCTGTCTACTTAAATAAAAATCTTGATCTCGGTGTTGATAACAAGTCAGAAGTTGAAGGGTTTATAAATGCAAGTGTGTTAGTTTAAAAACAGTTACAATATGATGCTTATTGATTTGCGAAATACTTATTTTATTACTGCTTCATAACTAGTAGACTTTTTTTAGGAATGTTAGTGTAAATCCTGGGCCGCGAAATTTCGTGATTTACCCAGAAAGCACTCCGTAAATTTTGCCTTTTTTGCGATAAAGTTACTGTCCTATGCATAGTATATTGCTACTAACGTGTAATATTCCGATTCTTCTGGATTATTTCGTCTCTTTCGAAAACCACACGGAGAAAACACCCGTACATGCATTCTTTCCCATAACGTCCTTCTAAGGTTGCCATTTGCGGTACTTTAGAGAAGAATTGCCAGATTTGGTGATTTATCGCTAATTTTGCGACTTCCCTAACTTCCAAGAAACACCTCGAAATAACGATTATCCAATTCCGACTTAGAACTTTACTGATGATTGTAGACTCTTGAGCAGGAATTGCGCAAGCTTCTGGCCATTTTGTTAATTAGTCCTATGGATGAGTAGTACTAGGATGTATGTTATTGTCTGAAGTTCGTAATATCGCATTGCACCAGAAGAAGCGTTCACGAACTTTGTTCAGCGTCTGGCTAATGCCAAAATGTCCGCCAGTGGGGCGGTCTTGTATCTCTTTCAGTACGTTGGACAACCTGGAACGAGGGAGCAGCAACTGCCATCTGATCTTAGAGGAGAGATACGAAGTAGAGTTACTATAACCCTTGTTTTGGTGCTCCATCGTTAAACCACGTGATTACCCGCAAGAACTTCTTTCTCCTCCTGTCATTTCAGTGTTATTTCAATGGACGCTTGTCAAGTTAACTATTTAAAAGATGTTTAAATGGTTTCGTCATGCTGCTGTTACAACTGTACAGAAATACAAGTAAAAGGAGGATACATAACATTTCGTTGTTATGTATAACTATTCATTAATTTTTTGTTATTTAGCAGTTTTTTGGTATTAAGTTCACTATTGAACAGTCTGGCTGAACTAAATTTGTGATTTGCAAGCTATATAATATTGCTATTTTTTGATAAATTCTTATATTTTGATGTACTATTTGCACTTTTTTGCTATTTATTAGAAAAAAAAAAACTGGTTTTTAGTCTAATTCGTTTAAATGATATGCATACATGCAAAAATATTCAAACGGTTCGTTTTGGTGACTGAATTATTCGCCAAGTGGCTCTGTAAAAATAAAAGCTAAACATATTTCTGCTATGTTTATTTACAAAGTGCTAAATAAGTTGAATGTTGTTTCTGTTTAAGTATATCATATATATTTTTTAATATTGATAATATGGTAGTTGCTAGTTTAAATCAACTAAATTATTTTGTTAACAGGTTTTAATAATTTATTTGACTATAATATATCAAAAGTTGGTTTAAATGCCTGTTGAAAAATATCTGATGCCGTTTTAAATGCTTCAGCTTTATATTTATAGAAGGGAATTGTATTTCTTGCTTCATGGTAAGTTCCTTTTATATAACTTGGTCGGGTGTTTGTCAGTGTGATTTATAATATTAATGCTTTAACTAATCAGGTTCCACTAACCACAGCAACATCAAAATCGTTGCTTTTTATAGTACATTTTAATTCTTTGGATTTTGAATCTTATCGGGCTAACCCGACAACCGACATGAGCCTTCAAAAGGAATGTACTACTTTTTTGGGAATAATTTGAAAACCGGAACTGCTAGAAATTCCAAATTCAGAATAGATCAGCTTTTGTTGTATATTTTAATTCTTTAGATTTTAAACCGTTTAAGAATAGCCCGTTAAGAGGGGGAAGCCTGGAAAAATTCCCGGAGCCCGTAATGCTTGAGCGACCCGGGTCTAAATTTATGTAGAACATTTTCTATCTACATGCAGCTTTTCTGTCATGAGGCCCGGAATTATTGTTTTCTCGGGGTCCTTGCCCACTCGGGGTGGCCCTGCCCTCAATAGGAATATATTCATTTTTGAGGAATAATTCAAGAACTGGGTAACTAGAAAATCTACATTTGGAATGTCGTTTTCTTCTGCGATATATATTGCGTCCTTAGTCTATGATTTTCCAGTAGCTCTTGCTCTAATATGTTATTTTTCTGTACATTAAAATCGTTTAAATTTGAAATTGTGTTGTTATAAGTTTTTTCATTATATTTTTCTTTTTCAAATATTGCTTAAACCGAAAATATTTTTCGGCTTCTTCCCACATATGAACAGTATCAGAATAGGCAATTCTTAGTGATACCAACTTTTTTATGTTTAAAAGCAATACATTTGTCACCTCACTTTTTAAAACGTTTAGTCATTCTTCATAGTATATCTTTTCATTTTCTATAAAAAAATTTAAAGTACATGTTCTTTCACATGATCAAGTTTATAATTACATTCTTCTAAAAAGCGCAATTATGTTATTTTAGTTTCAGTTCTCAAAAATATTTTTGTAATAAATGTTAGTTCACGTATCTATAAATTTACTACATTAAAGACTTTTTTAAAAATCAGAAAATGTTGATTTATTTTTATTGTTATGCTCCATGTACAAATGCCCCTCCAATGGGGCACTTGTGGAAACAGTTGAAGCTATTTTTTAAATCGACCATAAAGTAAAGAAATCTTTAATTAAAAAATCTGATAAAAATTCCTCCAAATAAGAAAAAGGTTTAATTTGCGGATATTTTTGGTAGAAATAACGATCACACTTTTGGGAAAGATGAAGAAAGAAAAGAAGAAAATCACACGTGTCACCTCTGCCATAGGTAATCCAGATTAAAAGAAATATTATTTAAAACATTTTTACCTTTTAAATAAAAAGTTTATTAGAAAGCTAATTTTCTATTCCAAACAAACCAAAAACTAAATGAGGAAGTACAAAATCCTTTACTATTCTAATACCATCAAGCACTATATGTTTTGTTTTCGCGGGATTCTTAAAATACACACCGAAAAGTTATTTTCGTAAGCACTAGCATTAAGCATCAAGCATTTCTTGTTGCTTTAAAGATGCCAATCGCCAAACCCACCGAGTAATAGATAGAGCCGCCAAATGTGGCAGCTCTTCTGCCTGTAGTCACGTGATTAACTGCAGAACACGTTCCTGAGGAAAATCCAATGGGCTAAATCACTCTACTTCTTATTCCTGCTCTAAGGATATCCCCCCCCCCCCTCCCAGATTAACAAAAATATCGTCAAAATTGAAAAAATGACAAATAAATGAAAATTACGCCTAATTGATAAAGTAATTATTAAGTATTTTAATATATGGACCATATAGCTTATTAAGAATGCTATCAATATTGATGACTGTTTATTTAGAGCGAAGTATAAGTTAATTGAGTATTTCATAATAGTTTTACATGTTGTCATCCGGAAAATCGCCAAATATACAATTCAACCATAAAAACACAGTACCGTGGATCTTATACGTTATTTTTTGACTGTAAAACTAGTAAATGCATTGCATTATACGTATAAGGAAAGTCATGTGCTGCCCACATCAAATTTTTTAAACCTCTGATAGCATTTAGAACATACTTTTATGATGTACTAGAGCAAATGCCCAGTGTTGCTGTTGCATTTGGATTTAAGATGCAAATATCCAATTAAAATCACATCAGAACAATAAAGCAAAAATCTTTAAACAAATAGTTTTACTCTTTTCAACTGAGTTTTTAGAAATATAAATTTTAAAAAATTTGTCTTGCATTTAAAAAATTTTCATGTTGAGTTCAACAAAATTTGACCCCATATAAAAAACGTTTTTTGTAGTTAATTTTAAGTTAGTTGAATTTTAAACACTTTTATATTATGAAGTGACTGGTTTATTTGGAATGAAGAGATAATAAGTGGAACAGGGTATTCATCTGTGATCTCACTCAAAGAAACTATTTTTCACAGAAGACTTTTGAAGAAAAACTGCATATTTGTTATATGTTTAAAAATTATGCAAACTTAACATACTTGCTCAGTATGTCTATCGTTTGACAGAAAGCTCAACCTAAAAATATAAGGCTTAAAGTTCCATTCATTGCTTAATTTCCTATCGTCTCTGTTATGAGATGCATATCCTTGGAATTATTTAAATAAAACACCACAATCGTCCAAATCCTGACCTGTTCTTAACAGGACTTAAATAAAAAGATTTTAACATCTTTCAAATGCTGCCAATCTAGTTGTCAATTATAGGTTTAGTGCTGATTTATCTCGAATATAACATCAAAAATATGAGTGTACCTCGAATATCACATATTAGAATTTACAGGAGATACAGCCGTATGATCTTTACACTAGAAACAGAATTAACATACTACTATTACCATTTTCTATTTTCACAGCTGACAAAATGTCTAGCATAGCAGACAAAGTCAGCTAAAATGTTGGGTTGAGACTCAGAGTTATATATATATATATATATATATATAACTCTGAGTCTCAACCCAACATTTTAGCTGACTATTTAAATATGGGGTACAACGTAGACCTACCTCCTCGTGGTGTATCCTGGGCAACGTACTTATACGGCTAATTGGGCTACATTTTTGGCATGCGTTATCAAATTCGTCCAAGGTGGAGTACAGGAATGTTGCACTTGCTTTTACTGATAAGTTTAGATATTTGGGCATTACGTTTGACAATAAATTAAATTGGAGGACCCATGTGGATTCAATGGTAGAGCACTTTACCAGTCTGATCATTTTAAAGCGTTTAGCGGGCACCCTTTGGGGATGTGCCAGATCAACAGTTAACAATACTTATAAGGCTTTCGTCTTGCCCTTATTGACTTATTGTTGTGAGTCACTTATTTCGGCTAGCAATCAAGCCTTGTAAAAACTGGAAACTATACAAAATCAGGCAATGAGGCTTATTACTGGAGCCGTCAAAACTACATCAATTGATGCCATACTTCTGTTAACAAAAAATAAACCTAACAAAACTATATTAGAGGAAAAGGCTATATTACTATATGAGAAATTAATTCACCTTGGAGACCCTTTTTGGGTTAATTATCAAATCTGTCAAAAAGTTCAAAAAGTTAGTGACATTACGCAAAGGGGTGATTCACATGAAATTCCACAGAAGATTATGAAGCCAACAAACCCTTTGGAGATGTGTGAAGTTGAGTTTAGCCTTAATCATGTGGATATAACATACAAGAAAGTCACGGCTACAGATGTTCTCAAGTGTTGTGCTCTGGAGTTAATATATACTGAATATCCGGAGGAAAATTGGCTGCATGTTTATACGGACGGGTCTTACTCTGAGAGCTGTATGTCCGCAGGCTCTGGAGTCTTCTCGAGACTTTTCTCTCTTTTTACTTCTACGGGTAAATACAGATCGGCCTTTGATGGAGAGGTGTAGGCCATCCGTGTTGCATTGGAGCATCTTCTGGTTTTTCTACACGAATTTGAGAGGGTTGTTTTACTCTCGGATTCGCAGGCGGTAATACAGGCCATTGGTTTTTCTGGGACTCCCATATTTGTTGAGGTTCTGCAGTGTCGGGAGTTAATGCGCCGCATTGGTTGAGAAGACAAACGCATCAAGCTACAATGGATCCCCGGACATTGCGGCATTTATGGGAACGAACAGGCAGATTTTCTTGCACAAAAGGGTGCAGTTTTACAGCAGACCAGGGCCTCTGGGCTGTCTTATCACTCAATAAAGCTCTATTGGAAACATTCTTTGAAGCTGAAATTTGAAACACAAATGCAAGATAGTATCAAATCTAAGAACTGGAGTAGTAAAGATATCGATAATATACCCGATTGTCCACGATGTGAGGCAGTGGCCCTGTTCCGGCTGGTGACGGGTCATGACTGCCCGAGTGAGCATCTCCATAGAATTGGTATTTATGACTGCCCTCTTTGCGATATGAGGGAACCTATGAATAGAGCCCACCTGTGTCGATGTAGGGCGCTTTGTGGTTCTGACGACTCCGAGACCGCCCTGTACTGGAGAGCCAGGAAACTCTTAAGGCTAGAATGACTTCGGTCAAATTTCGTTACTTTACATCATTGTTCTTTGTTCAAGTACATGTTCTGTAACTTGCCTTGCCATTGGAAAAAAAAAAAAAATATATATATATATATATATATTTAAATATGTAATACTTAACTCTTATAATTAACCCATTCATAATGGCTGATGGAAAAGGATGGAAAATGCACATGATTGGGGATTATCTCTAAAGGGTAAATACATTGTTGCTCGCTTCGTTCTGTCATGATTTACACAGTTTTATCTGATTTATTTTGTTTATACTAGTTTGTGGTTCTCTTATACTTTTTGTTTTATTTTATTTTGTAATAATTAATACACAAATTTTAACATTATATTTATTAACAGGTTAAAATTACTATTCAAAAATTTGAGATCTGGTCAATTTTTGAATTTGAGGAAAGTACTATTGGCCCATTTCTAATTTTAACCAAATCATTCTATTCTATTAATTTTTATAGTTGTAAAATAGCCTCAGATTTTTTAAATACCCTTGAATTTTTTCATAGTACACTTGATGTGCATTATAACAGTTTAGATTAGAAGCATTATGAAGGGGCCAATTTTAAAATGAGGAATTTTATGAATGGCCTGAAAAATAAGCCCCTGGCATTTTTCAAAGTGTAAACTGTGTTTTTGTAATAATTAAACACATTTTTATCAAAAATTGCTTATGGCTTTAAATAAATAACCAAGAAAATTGTGTTGATTAGTTTTTATTGTTCTGTTACTTTACTTTTAAGATAAAATAGTTTTACTTTTACCATACTTCAATACACTAAGTATTTTATTATATTGAACATTTGCACAAATTTTTTTCAACATTCTTTTTCATAGAAAATAATTAAATAATCAAATTAAATTGATTTATTCATTTTCATAAATTATGTATTATTTTGTTTTATAAAGTTTCTTTGATACATCGTAAATGCTTGTCTCTCAACATAACTACTCCATCTTAACTAGGGCTTACTACATTTTTTAATAACTGAATATCACACATCTTTATAACTCCCCTTACGCTAA
Organism: Amaurobius ferox; assembly: GCA_951213105.1. Taxonomy (NCBI): domain Eukaryota; kingdom Metazoa; phylum Arthropoda; class Arachnida; order Araneae; family Amaurobiidae; genus Amaurobius; species Amaurobius ferox. The sequence continues at coordinate 49,790,604 of OX578139.1, read as the reverse complement.
TGTCCAACTTACGGGGATTAACCAAGCTTTGAACCTCAGCCTTTGTTTTATCCAAACTTTGTTCAATAGTTGGATGAATGGTTGTTAGTATACATGTAGTATGTTTCTTACTCTTGGATCTACCTCTCTTCTCTACTACTTGTGCGTACGAGACAGATTTTTCTGTTACACTTAATTGTCCCATCTGAATTGAATTGTAAAACTTTTCATCTTGATGTGGTTAATTTATGTTACCACTTCTATTTATTTTTTGGAGAAAAATGAACTTTAACATAAAAAATATATACATTAAGTTTTCTTTTACAGTATTTCAGAATAAGTGAGATAGTGTATGTAGTTTATTGTGTCCCTGTTTAATGGCAATAGAAAAACTCTTCAATTTTACAGGCTCATTTGAAGCCAGTAATAATTTAACAAATGTGCATAATACAATTAGGGAATTTGCAAGTCTTGACTAATTTTATATTTAGTAATTAATAAACTTTTTGCACTAAAAGTTATTAATGAATATGCTTTTTTCCTGGGACAAAAGGTGTGCAAATTTCACTATGAAAGGTATGACTAACTATAAATACAAACAAATCCTTAATTTTACTTTAAAATTTAAATATCATTTAATTATCTATAATTCAGGGTGAGTACACTTTCCTTAAAAAAAATTTCAAAGAAGTATCATGCAATTATTTTTCAAGGACATAATTTCTTCCATATTATGAAGTTGTATGCGTGTCTGATAGGAAAAATTATAGCAAACTAACATTATTGTTGAATGTTGAAGCCGTTGAGGAAATTTTGGGGCAAAAACAATGCTGTTTAGGAAAATCTTAGTAACAGCGTAACTGTTAAGGAAATTTTCAGGGAAAGCAGGAACTTCCCCTAAAAACACAATGTTGGGAATCTGCAGAACACTTTCAACCCTGTTTTTTTTCAAGTACTTAATCCAGAAAATGAAAATATTTAAGTACTTTCAAGGCCTTAAAAATGTTAATCTAAAATTCAAGTACTTCCCAATTTTCAAGCACCCAAATGCACCCTGATAATTATAAAGGAAGATGTCTGTCTGTGTCCTATGTAGCAAAAAATATAAATGTTGTATGACCATGAAATTTGGTTTTTTCCAAGTACTTCAGGACCAGAGATGATATACATCAGCAACATTTTTTTTAATTTGAATTAGTTTGTTAGTTATCATAAGTTGGAAAACTTCCCATTCACGAGAGATTTGTGCCATATCTTCTATTGCATGGTTGCTGATGGTGCCACTATCAGCAATGTAAAGCTACACATCATTAATTAACTTTTAAATTTAGTGGTATGCATTCACTTATGCAGAACTAACAGGTGTTTAAAATAATTTAAGTTTATATAAGTAATATAATGCTATTGGGTAAGTTTAAAAGAGCATTTTGTGTTGAAGACCCAGACCGTCCGACTCGTCCAAAGGACTAAGAGCAGCTATTTGGACGGCCGGGAGAGCATTTTGTGTTGTTGTTGAAACCCAGACTGTCCGACCTACCAGAAAGGTGTAAGGTAACTGTTTGGATGGTCGGGAAGTGCCACCCAATTTAGACCGAAACACAGTGGGGGAGGCATCCACAGGGACCGTACCCTCCTTCCCCTACCACCAACCTCTCGGAAGGACTTTCGGACCCACATGTTTAACGTGATCGTACTCCGCATGAACACGGCGGCAGTTTTGGCAGTGGCTGGAATCGAACCCGGGCCTACCGAGTGCAACTCCAGCGCGCTAACCAATGGGCTACCGCGCCCTCAGAGCATTTTGTGTGTAGATTTTTAATAACTATGAGATTACAGCATTAGAACATAAGTGCATCTCAAAAATATAAATTGCAGGAAAGAACCCAAGTCGAGCCTTCCCTTCATATATATTTTAATCTGTGTGTAAGAGTTTTCTTTTTTTTTTTCAGGAAACAACTTCATTTAGCTTGATCAAAAGGAGAATATCAGTGCATCTCAAAAATATAAATTGTAGGGAAAAAAAAACTGAATGGAGCCCTCCCTTTATATATACTTTAATCTGTGAGCAACTGAGTTTATTTTTCAGGAAATAATTACATTTCATTTGATCGAAAGGAGTTTTTTGGCATTTGATGTTATAAATTTTCAACAATATATTGTAAAATTGTTAGAAACTGAAAATACAATCATATACATTTCATTTTAATACCATGGGAAAGACAAAAAATTATCTTGACTGACGCTATCATGTATTGCATGATTTTGGGAATCCATATGATTAATAGACAAATTACAAAATAATTGACTGGCAAATCGATTTAAAAATATTAAAATATATATACTTTACATGTTTTAAAGACCCATTTTTAATATCGTGATAAAAAATATTACACACTGCCCCAAATGAAAAATTGTTTCTGCTGTTGGAGCACATGTTCATTGCACCTGCAAATGTGTTGGCATGATTTTTTAAAACACCATGGTTCTATTTTTTGTATTATTAACTAGTTAACTGTCATCGCCCGGGATTTAAAATGAGTAGCTGTGGCATAGCCATGTGCACACCCATACAAATATGTCCAAGATTTAAAATGCAAACTGATACATACTACACCAGAACTCACAGCGAATTCCTGAAAACCAAATAACATTTTAACAATGCAGCACTAAATTTTTCATGTAACTTTCAAAATGCTTGATTTTATTAATAAATTATGTTAAAATCTTTATAATTTAATTCTTTTTATATTCAATTACAAAAATGGAGGCAAGTTGTACTTTTCTCACAAGCTTTTGCAAATTCTCGATGCACCCTAGTTGGGAATCACTGATGGGTATTTGGGGCCACCCCCTCTCCTAATATTTAACAAAAAATTCCCTTTAATAAATTTTTGGAATGTTATTTGCATTTAAACACAATCATCGGTATATTTTGTTTTATTTTTTAAATATTTTTCATTTTTGAAATCTGTTTGCATCTAGTAATATTTCTATATTTATTTTACTTTTTATACAGAGATTATATTTGAAACATAAATGAAATGAAGGTATATTTTTAGAATAACATTATTAAAACATAATTATTTATTATTTAAGCACTTAGAATGATTTAGGCTTATTAGAAAGCATCAGGAGAGCACTCTGAAATTCATTTTGTGAAATTTTTCCATTTGCTTACTTTTCAAAAACATTAAATGCAATTTTTAATTGTTAATCAAAAACACTAAATTGCTATACAAGATAGATTTTGTGTAACAACAATTGCTTAACAATTTTTCTTTAAATCGAACCCTAGGTCTACTAATGCTAGTATCTGTAATGAAGTGTGATCCTAATTAAATATCTTACATTTTCATTTTTCTGTATAGAGATAATGATCACATTTAAATATTACTTAATCATTGAGTAATTATACACTAAATAATTAAATAATATTTAAATATGATCATTAAATATTATTTATTAATTCGTCATTCAGTATATACATATAATATGTTATGTATAATATTGTACATTTGATAATTTGTGCTACATTTCTGAAACTTGCCCAGAATTTATCAAATTTGAATATATTAAAAATATTATATCATACAATATATATCTATAATCATGAATGCTAAATAAAGAAGGTATTAAAATATCGATTTTATTAATAGTTTTAACTGTGTTTAATTATTTCCAGTACTGTTTTAAGATAATAAATAATTACATTTTATACAAAATAAACATAAATTCCATTAAAAGAAATTAATTAAAGCCTGAAAAATTGGTCTCTCAATGCTACATTATATGGCCAAAAGTATCCAGACACCGCTCTGGAGAAGTAGATGTGGCTATGTACATCATAGAACGAGATAAAAGTGAGCACAACAGCCTCGGGCAGTCATAAACGTGTGTTAGAAAGACAATTAGAATGAGTAAATCGGCAGAGCTGAGTGAGTTTGTAAGGGGCATGATAATTGGATGCCATCACTGCAACAAATCAGTTCATGTCATTTCGGCATTGTGCCTCGATCAACTGTAAGTGATGTTATTGTAAAATAGACATGTTTGGGATTTAAAACTGCAGGAAAACGAAGTGGTAGCCTGCAGAAACTCACATATCACAGCCGTCGAACCCTGAAGAGGGTGGTGCTGAAGAATCACAAGGCCCCTGTCACAGCAATCAGTTCCAAAATGCATCTGGCAGCATCTATAGCACCAGGATTGTTCACCGGGAGCTGAAAAAATTAGGCTTCCAAAGTCATGCAGTCACTCACAAGTCCAACATCAGCATAGTCAATGCGAAACATCAGTTGAAGTGGTGCAAAGCTCACCACCATTGGACTGTGAAAATAAGTATTTTGGAGTGATTAATCCCGCTACACTGTCTGACAGTTCGACGGATGCATCTGGGATTGGCTGATGCCAGGCAAACGCTCCCTGTCGAGTGTATTGCGCCAACTACAAGTTTAGTGGCATCGTCATTACGGTTTGGGACTGTTTTCGTGGTTCGGCCTGGACATCTTAGTTCCTGTGGCGGGAAACATGAACGCTGCAATGCATGTTGACATTTTTGACAACTCTGCACTTCCAACTCTCTGGCAACAGTTTCGGAAAAGATCGTTTCTGTATAAACAGGATAACTGTTCCGTCCATACAGCGAAGGCTGTTCAGACGTGGTTTGCAGAGATGGGTGTTGAAAAATTAGACTGGCCTTCACAGAATCTCGATATGAATCCCACTGAACACCTCTGGGATGAATTGGAGAGCAGAATAAGCTCCAGGCCAAATTGCCTATCTTCTGAAGCCAGACTCACTGCAGCTCTCATGGGCATATGGAAGGCAATTCCTGCTGAAATATTTCAAAAGATGGTGGAAAGTCTCCTCAGAAGAGTGCAGGTTATGATTGATGCAAAAGGTGGTTCAACGTTCTATTAATATGTGCAATATGCTTCTTTGATTCTACAACGGTAGGTGTCTGGATACTTTTGACCATATAGTGTAGTACGTATCTGCAATAAAAGTGCGATCCTAATATCTCTTTTCATTATTCGGTTTAGTGATATGATTAATATTATTTAATTATTATTTAATCATTCAGTAATTGTGCATTAAATGATTACATAATATTTAAATATGATCATTAAATATTATGTATTCATTCGACAATCAGTATGCACATATAATTTGTTATGCATAATGTATATTTGATAATTGGTGCTACATTTCTGAAACTTGTCCAGAATATATCAAATTTAAATTGTATTAAGAATATTAAATTATACAATATCTATAATCATGAATGTTAAAGAAAAGTATGAAAATATATCAATTTTAACAGTTTTAACTGCGTTTAATCATTTTCAGTTGTTTTAAAATAATAAATAATTACATTTTATGCAGAATAAACACAATTCCATTAAAAAATTCATTTCTTATTGACATGGCAATTTTCTTTTTTAACAAATTCTACTTCGAGATGAATATCAGAAATTTTTAGCAAATAATCTTGCATCACACTACATTTTCTTTTGACACATATATTATGCTGGAGTGGCTCGCTATGAGAAAAGGAAATACAGAAAATTATTATTTTTTTATGTCTAGGCCAGACAAATCACAAGTTTTAGACCATCAAGCATTCTTGACTTAACAAATTTATAAAGTCAAAAGAACCGATATTTTGGATTTGTTATAACAAATTATTATAGAGCTATCAAAGGACAAGTTCTAAGAGTTCCAAATCTTCCACTCTAATCAGAGATGTAAGGGGCATTTTTACACATCTTCTAAAGCTTGAAGTAACTTTTCAAAGAGGGGAGTATACACTCGTGCCTCAGTATCTGCTGATTTAGTTTTCTGCAGTTTACAGTGACTTGATGTGCAACAATAACAAGATTTGTCATTACTTATACAGCGATTTGATGGAAATACATGATTTGATGGAATAAGTGATTTGATGGAAATACATTATCTGTCTGTCTTCCCTTGAAAACAGTACAAATGTACTGTATTTTTTCATAGCTCTATCATCTCTTGAGGATTGAGCTCAAATGACCTCTTACTTTTATATGAGAAAAAAATGTACAATGTAGTGTACAAAATGTACACTTTATTATTAATTTATTTAACATGGGAAATGCCTTACTGTCAGTAATTTATCAATTAAACATTACATTACGCTATTTATGCATATTGCAGAATTTCAAGTCATATATAGCATTCAGTATTATCTGAGGTTTCATGTAACAGTGATAGGTCTTGGATCATATTACCCGTGGATACAGGTACATATTTTTCAAAAATAAACAATACTTATTAATACTATTTGGGACCCAGAAGGGTTCAAATAATTAAACATTTGGGATGATCAAATTTCTGTTACAAAAATAGCACAAATTCAAGAATTACAAACATGAATAATATATTATACTGCATAAAACAAGATTATGATTAAATTGAACTCAGAACTTGGCACATCCTGCTAACTAAAATTGCCACATGACCGGACCTGTCCATTAATTGCCTGAAAATGGTTCTAGGGTGATGACCCACTACACCAAAAATGTGGTACTAATGGTATATTATTTGATACTTTTTTTACTGTCTTTATTACAAGGATATTTATATTTTTTAGTTTTTTTTAACCAATTTTTACAAGATAGGGTGAATTAAAAATAAGGGGGCTGTAAGGGAGTTTGGGTGACTGAGGATTTCATATAATCAAGGTTTGACTGTATTTATAAATAGTTAATTTTTCTTTTATATTTATCAGAGTGAAGCCCCTTTATACCTGATGCTTATGCAAAAAGTTTTTCTTCTAAATGATTCGGTCAATCTTGATTATTTTCTTAAGTAGTTAGAGTGCAAAGATGAGAAGTGAGGAAAATAAAATCTAACATAGGTGATGTTGGCGAGGAATTATCATCAAAAATGGACTACCTAATGCTATAGTTCATTACTTTAGAATCAATAGCTCAGCATCATTGAAATTATTTCTTTCTCTCCCCCCCTTCTTGGAGTAGAAAGTAAAATGTATGACCTTGAACTACTGATTCTAAAGTAATGGATGATAAGCTATAAGTCCCATTATGTTCTTCGTGTATCAAGCATGAAAGATCTTGGTTTCAACATCGGGAAGAACATGAATTTCTCCGATCGTTGGTCCCAAGAAAAATCTTATGTAAAATTACTCATTGACTCATGCTTTCTTATTCAACATCTATTGACAAACAATACCAAGAAAATATTTTAGAAAAAGAATATAGTGTATCAATGACGTTTAGCACTTGGTCATTAATGCCTTTTAACACTGCTTAACTTATGTAATTATTCTGTTCCACATATTGAAATTAACATTTAACCCCCCCCCCCCCCTCAAGCTTTGTTTAACTAAGCTTGGGAGTTGAAGGAATTTTTTTTTACCATCACTCCTGTAATAATTGAATGTCCCAATAAGTGATAAGATGTAAAGGTCACTACTTTTAATGATGACGGGAAAATGAAAAGATCTGTCTCTGAGAAAACTGATCTTACAGATTTTGCCTATAAAAATAAATGTGGTGTCCAAGCCCTTGCTGAAAAGTTTGGAATGGGAAAATCACAAATAAGTAATGTTTTGTTGTAAAAAGACAGTTTATTAAAACAGTAGTGTAAGAACGATGAGGAAAATAGAAAAGAAAAATTTCAAAAACTGGTGAGACTTTCTGTTGATGTGGTTGTTTTTGACTGCCTTTCCACAGCTAGAAATAAAAATATTCCTCTGTCTGTGCCACTTATATAGGAAAAAGCTAGAAAAGCTGCCTCAAAACTTGGGATAACTGATTTTAGAACATAAAATCGATGGCTTAAAAAAATTTCGCATTATCTGACATAGCATTATCTTTTGAAAAATTTGTGGAGATGCTGTTGCAGTGGACAAATATATGTTGTGAAATTGGGAAGAAAAATCGACATCAATATTTCAAGAACATGGTAAGCAAAGCATTTACAATACTGGTGAAACTGCTTTGTTCTTTTAGGTGCTACCCAATAAAACAGCGAGTCTTGAACATTGCAGTAATGGAAAAATCTCAAAGGAGCAGAACCGACAGTACTATGCTGTGCAAGTGATAAGGAAAAACCTTCAATTATTGGTAAAGCAGCAAAGCAAAACTTCACTGTTTCAAAGGACTTGATTTATATAATCTCCCAATCGAGTGGGGAAGTCAAATCGTAAAGCTAGGATGACAAAAGAAATGACTGAGTGGTTACTGAACCTTAAAAAAAATTTGGCCGAAAGAAGAGAAAAATTATTTTGTTCCTTGATAATGCTACTTCTAATCTTCATCTTGAATTTCAATTAAAAGATGTGAAGATAACCTTTTACCACCTAACACAGTGATATGTCAGTCAATGAACAAAGGAGTAATTCGGTTATTTAAATTTCATTATCGTCATCTTGTTTTAAAGCACTTGATATCAAAGATGGAATCATCTACCTCTACCAGCAATTTATCCAAAATGATCAACATATTTAATGCTATTGAATAGATGAAACATGCATGAAATTTAATTTAAGAAAACACAATTAGCAGTTGCTTTAAAAAAGATGGCATTTTGTTAACAACATGTGTAGTTCAGAGTGCTGTTGATTTGATTACAATCTTGAAGACAACTCACTTCAGCTATTAATAACAGAAATCAGTTTTCTGATATTTTAGCAGCCCAATATCTCCCAATTGATGATGATGCCGCTATAGAAGAAGAAATTTCAGAAATATCAAGCATCGTTATCTGATGTGCAAGTTGGTCCAACCATATCAACATTCAATAAAACATATGAATTACTTAATGGACTTGGATCATTTTCTTTTCAGCATAATGATGAAAAGCTCTAGATTTAATATCCCAGTTTAGAATTCATTTCCAGAACAAAATGGTTACTGCAAAGTATAAATGCCAAATTACTATTAAAGATTTTCCACTTTCAAAAACAAACATTTGATAATGTATTGAAAGGGTAAGTTGTAATTTTCATTTCAGTATTGTTTTCTTAATTCAATAAAATGTGTTCTTTTTCATATTTTGCTACTTGAATCAAATACTATAACATAACAAGTTTATGAAAAATATAATGTTGCATTTAAAATAATTTGTCATTTTTTTATCTCTGATAAAACATGAATTATGTTATTTAATTTGTTGTCAGAAAAATGGTCTTTGCAGACACTTTTCATTTATGGATAAAATATTATATCCGGTAGATGTCCTTTGAGATGTTTTACTGTTTTGAATTGAATTGAATGTGCACTCTTTCTAGAGTGCAAAAATGGGACTTGGCACTCCGCCTTCTGTCCCAAGGGGAAAGGAGATCTAAAATTAGACGACAAAAGGATAAAAGGATTAAAACCTATTAATCTTGGAAAAGAAAAACGAAAGTTCAAAGCACAACTCTTTTGAAAAATGTTTCATAAGTTCTATATAGGAACAACAAATATTATGCTGGGATAAAAACGATAAAAGATTCTTGCGTGCCTCACGATACGTCGGACAAACAAATAGAAAATGATCTATAGACTCTACACTCTTGCAAATCAGGCAGTTCGGGGTATCCACAATTTTCATTTTATGAAGGACGGGGTTCAAAAACAGAGTTTTAGCTCGAACATTCTGAATAATAACTTCATTCTTTCTATTAAGAAAACTTTTGCAAAACCACATTTTCCTAGGGTCAATATGAGGGAAGTTATTCTGATTCTTGTAATTGTACCATTCTTTGCTTCCAAATTCTTTTGCCTCGTTATCCATGCTTTTTTTTATATCTTCACCTGCTATGCCATGAATAGTGTTGTGGAGTTGTGCCTGTTTTGCAACAGTATCCGCCTGTTCATTGATGTGTATGCCTTTATGTCCGGGTGTCCAGACGAGAATGATATTTTTCCCTATAGCTTTTTCAACAAGAACTTTGTGAATTTGTAAAATAATGCAAGGGGAATCTTTTTTTATGTTTTTAAGGCCTTTAAGAGTGCTGAGGCTATCAGTACAAATTATGTAATTTTCTTCATTGCCAATCCACTCTTCCGCCGCTTTTAAGATGGCAAGTGCTTCGATTGTGAATATGGAGTTGTGATTTGACGTTGTATAGCTTCTATTAATTTGAAGACTAGGAACAACTATTCCAATAGAACTTCCATGTTCAGTTTTCGATCCATCTGTTCCTATGAAGATGTATGATTGATGGTTTTCAACAAAATTTTTGAAAAAGGCTTGAATTATTAGATCCGGGATGTTCTTACTTTGAAATGACAGTTCATTAGTTAAAATCTTGTAGTTGCTCTTTTCGGTTGGAGGGGTCCAAGTCAGGAGATTAGTTTTATACATCCCCAACTCATCAAAGATATTTTTCATTTTCCTAGTGATAGGTGCTTTCTCATATTTCCAATTTCTATAGATTATTGAAGGGGGATTCCAAATGATGTCATGTAGAGGAGACCAGCTTCCCAAGTAAACATTTTTTATAAAGAATTTTTTGGTAAGAGTTGCGTGTCTCTCTTGAAGCGGAATAGAATTCGTTTCTGCAAGGAGTATATTAATCGGCGTGCATTTAGGAAGACCCGTAGCTATTCTTAACATGTTGTTATAAATAGGATTAATTTTTTTGTACTGAGATTTGCTTGCTGCACTAAAGATCTGGCATCCATATTCAAGCTGGCTTCTGATGGTTGCATTTCCAATTTTAAGCAGATGAATGGTGTTTGCGCCCCACTTTTTTGAAGAGATATATTTAAAACCGTTTAAAGCTTTTGCACTCTTTTGTTTTAGATGATTAAAATGATCCTTCCAAGAAAGGTTTTTGTCGAAGATGATTCCCAACATTTTTATTTTGTTAACTTCTGGTATTAATGTGTTGTTTATTTTGATTTCACAAGGTATCTTCTTTTTTTTATTTGTAAAGTTAATGATTTGGCATTTCTCCGGATTTATTGAAAGTCTCCATTTTTTACACCAGTTATTGCAAATGTTGACTGCATATTGAAGGTTTCTTTTTGCTTCTTTTCTATCTTTGTGTTCACTGTATATTATGATATCGTCGGCATAAATTAGGCACGTTACTTCCTCAGGTATATGCTGGAATAGGTCGTTCATATAGAGCATGAACAGGAAAGGACTAATAATACAGCCTTGTGGGAGTCCTTGGTTACAAGGTACCGGGTTTGAAAGTGTATTCCTCCATTTTATTTGGTTAGTTCTTTGGTTGAGAAAGTTATGGATCCACAGGCCAGTTTGTCCTAGGATTCCCTTGCCTGCCGCCTTTTTCAGTAGTCCATCTATCCAAATAGAGTCGTATGCTGCCTTCAGGTCAATGGATACACAGAATATATGGTTTTTATTTTTCCTTGCTATGAGAATATCATGTTGTGTTCTTGCTAGAAGTGTAATGCAACTTTTATGAGGTAAAAATCCGTAGTTGTTTTTGTGGAAAAGCTTTTTTTTATAATAAGTATCATTGATAAGTCTTTGCAGAATCATTCTTTCTATTATTTTGGCAGTGGTAGGTGTAAGGGCAATCGGTCTGTATGCTTTGGTGTCCTTGGGGTCTTTGTGCGGCTTCAGAATAGGAATTATGATCGAATGGGTCCAGTCCGCTGGAATCCTGCCCGTGCTAAAACTGATGTTAGCAATATTCCAAAGTGAAATTAAAATTGCTTCCGGAAGGTTTTTTATTATTTTGATTGTTATTCCATCATGCCCAGGTGTCGAGTCTCTGATACATTTTATTGCTGATTTGAATTCTTCCCATGAAAATTTATTATTGAGGGGAGATTGCACAGTGTCTACAAAACTTATAGGTAAATTCGGGTGGTTTTGGTTTTTATTATATTGTTGACTGAAAAAATTTGCTTGATCTTTTGCAGAGGTTATCGTTATATTGTTTTTGCTGATATGGTTAATACTATGGTATGAAGAGCCGACGCACGTTTTTAGCTGCCTGATTATCTTGTAAATGTTGTTATTCTCAGCTGTCTTTTTGCAAGTTCTTGCCCAGTGATTTCTTTTAAGTATTTTTAAGAGATTTTTCAGTTTGTTTTTATATTTTTTATATTCTTCCCAGTCTTCGCAATTTGTGTGTTTTTTTGCCTTATTGAGGTGTTTTCTCATTTTGGCGCGAAGGAAGTTGCATTTTATGTTCCACCAAGGGACTCTCGGAACCGGAATTTCCTGAACCGATTTGCTGGAGCTTATTGCATTTTTTACGATCTTGCAGAAATTTTCTGGTTCTTTAAGTTCTTCCTCACATTTCGTGGTTTCTTCATGGAAGATTTGCCAATTAAAGTTAACTCTGCAATATGTTTCTGTTCCAAGGGCTTGATTAAAAATAATTTTGATCGGGAAGTGGTCACTGCCTAAATTGTCTGGGAGTACATTCCATACGATGTCCGAAGCAAGATCGGGAGAGCAAAGAGTCAGGTCGAGGGCCGATAAGGAGCCATTCCCATCAATCCGAGTTCCCGTTCTGTGGTTTAAGAGAAATAATTGATGATTTTGCATCCAGTTAAAAAGTTTTTCTCCACTGTTATTTGTCGAAAATCCCCAGTTCCTGTGTGACGCATTGAAATCGCCTGCAATTAAGTAGTTTGTGTTGTTCTTTATCATGATCTCATTTAGCATGTTGTTATTCCTAATACCTCTTCTACAGTAAACGTTAAAAATGTTAAATTTATGGTTCTGCTTGTGAATTTCCATTTCTTGAAGTTCGATGTCAGGTAGCATCTTCTGATTGATAACCTTCGCACTCATGTTCTTTTTTATTGCTATGAGAAGACCACCTCCTCTACTGTGATCCGGCCGATCAAATCTAAAAATTTCTTTATCTTTAAGAGAAAACGGGTGGTGAGATTTTAGGAAAGTTTCTTGAATGATAAGGATGTCAGCCTGGCGGAAAGTCATGGAAAAATTTAGGTCCGGTCGGCGCTTTTTAGCGCCACATATATTCCATTGAATTATGGATAGAGCAGAGAACGCAAACAGGAGAGGGAAAAAAACACCAGGCAAAACCAGAAAACACCATTACATTTCCATTTTTCCACCTTGACTTTTATATCTGTTCTCTTGGTCATTTTCTTCGTGTTTCTTTTTGTTATTATTATATTTAATGGGAGATTCATTATTAGTTCTTTTATTACTTTGTTGACTTTTTCCTTTTTGTTTTTCATTACTTATTTTAGTTTCGGTCCCTATTGTTTGTTCATTTCTAATATTTTGCTGCTCAATACTTTCTTCTTTTCCTTGGCTCTTACTTATTGTTTCATTTTCCTTGATTTCTGGCTGTATATTTTGTCTTTCCATAAGTTGTTGTATTATACTTGTTTGAGTTTTTATTATTTGTTGCATCTCTTCTATCATAGGTTTCATCGTCATTACCACTACATTTGCTATAGTTTGTATTGTTTCCATCGGGATTTCTAGGTGGGTCATCTCATTCGGTGTCATGTTGTCTATTTGTCTCGATTTGGTTTTAACCTTCTCTGCATATGATGCGTTTATTTTATTTCTTGCCTCTCTGTATGTTATTTTGCCATCTCTTTTTAATTTTAGTATGCTTATTTCTTTTTGTTTAGTTTCACAGTTTTCGAAGTCTGCTGAATGATTCTGTTTGCAGTTGCGACATTTTGGTTCAGTAGTGCCAGGGCATTCTCTCTCTTCGTGGTTTCCTGTACATCTCTTACATATTATCTGTGATCTGCAGCTGTTACTTCCATGTCCGAACAACCAACATTTTCTGCATTGTCTGGGTTTTTCTATAAATTCTTTAATGTAGTGCATTTGTAATCCTATGTGAACTTTCTCCGGTATGTTCTGTCTTGTGTTTGGGGTCCGAAACTTTATGGTTTTTAAAGGTAGTATTTCGTTTTCAATTTTTTTTTTGAATCTGCAAATTTCAAATACTTCTATATTTTGATCTTTTAATTCTTGTGTTATCTCCTCCAGTGTAATCTCAGTTTCTATGTTGCTGATCACAAAATCCGATAGAATGTTATCGTAACTTAACTTTACAGTTATAGGGATATCTTGTATGCTTTTTTTTCATGATCTCCAGAGCCGTTTTCTTTGTGTAAGCTGTCAGGACAATGTTTCCTGCTCTAGTTTTGTAGGGCGGGGATGCCTCCGAGGGGACCGACAGGTTACTGATGATATTATTTCTAAGAACAAACGGGTTACCCGCCCGCAAAGGGGACGAGGGAAACAAGAAAAAGGTAAAGGAGCGACATTCCAATTCACTAGCACATTCTATCAGACCATACAAATCCAAAGCAAAAAGAGCATCGTTCCACCCCGAAGGGGGGACGGAATCAGACATTTGTAAACCAACCACGCACCTAAGAAGAAACAACACCAAAAACTACCGGGGAGAAAGCGAAAAAACCACTTACCGCCGAAAAGCCAGAAAGGTGAGGAAAAAGAAAGACACTACCTGAACACTACCTCAGTAGCACAAACTACAACAGAATTATACCCAAGATGAAAAGCAGCCAGAATTCCCCACTGAGACAGCGCGCGAGCACCACCCACGAGGTCCACCAGCCGAAAACTGTTTTACTGTATATCTATTTAAAGACTGATATAACAGGTTACAGTTAAGAGAATGGGTGAAATGTATTATTTTTAATGTAGTTCTTCAGGTGGTTTTCTTGTATCCACCTCCGATATATGGTAAGTAGACAGGGTGAAAGCTAACTTTGATCGATGTATATAACTAATTAATACATCGATAGTGAGGTTAATATATGCATTTTGCTAAGTTTTCTTCTATGTGTGTACATTTTAGTTCACTTGTTAAATGATGCAGACGAAGCTGTATAAAATTTCTGATTTCCATTTTTTATTATCTTTTTATTATCCAGAAAATTAAACAAATTGTACTGTCAAAATATGAGAGCATATAAAGTTGGTAACTAAATATTTTGGGCTAGCTCTTAGATACAAATACAATTTGTCCAGTCCTGGACCCTAGTCCATATAATCAAGCATCGGGTCTCCAGTAGTCAGCTCATAAATTCATGCATATATAGATCTAATGGTCCAAACTATTAAATCTACATGCACAAATCATGTAGCTGTTACATGCAAAAATAGATAAAATTATGTATAAATAGTAAAATTGTTAGGTTGCTACTTTAATACAAGATACCAATGCCAGATTGGTCACATTTTTAGCCTAGACTTGTAATTAATAAACTAATTTGCTATATCTAGATTTGATTCTTGGTTTTGCTTAGACATGTCACTTATTTTAACAAACACATGAAAAAAAAATAATAATCACTGCATATGTAAACTTAGTTTAATTGAGCACAATTGAAGGCACATACTTTGTTTTAAGTTTTGCTCACTTTTTTCATTTCTAGTCCTTGACTTGTCATCATTTTTCTTTTTTTTTGTTTTTTAGTTTTACTTCACCTGATTGCTTATCTTTTGAATTTAAATGTTTGTCTTTAGTTTTTCGTTTTTTGCCTTTTTTAGAATGTTTTTTTGATTTTTCTTTATATTTCTTCTTAGATTTAGCTTTCTTCTCAGATTTACCTTTGCCTTTACTAGAAGGAATTTTATCACTTTCAGCTTTGTCTTTTTTTGTTGGAAGTCCTTCTTTATCTGATGATTCCCGCTTTCGTTTTTTGGGTTTTTTACTTATTTCTATGGGCTCTTCCTTAACTGTAATTAATTGGTGTTCAGGACTTGGGTCATATTGAGAGAATAAACGCAGAAATTCATCATTTGAAAAATTACTTGCATTTTCAAGAGAAGTAGATGCATTCAATTGACTAGGACTTTCCTGTTTTATTTCTTTTGACAACTTTTTGCTGGATCTTTTCTTATCCTTTTTAGGTGACTTAACATTTTTTACATTAGTAGGCAGATCTTTCTTTTTTGATTTCTTCTTTTTGCTAGAACTTTTGTTATGTTGATTTTCAAAATCAGTAAATGCTTTCTTTGGTGATTTTTTCCTGGATGGCTTATCTTTGTGTTTCTTTTTCTTTCTAGAGGGTGATATAGAATTTGATTTTTGCAAATCATCTTTCAAAGTATTTTGAACTGCAGGATTTTCATCTATACTACTCTCTACTGATTTCTGATCAGTTTGATTATGTAACATGTGGTTGAATGTAATATGATCTGAGGAGGAAGAGTCACTATCGTGTGAAGGGGAAGGAGTTTCAAAGACAGGTCCATCTAGTGAAGTCTCATCACCTAGATTATCTGCTTTAAAAGTACTAACAAAATGTGGTTTTCTTAATGAGGAATAATCAGAAGTTAACAAGCTGGGTGATTCTTCTTCTATATCTTCATTTCTGTTACCCCCATCGATGCTCATTGAATCTTCAGATTCTAAAGATGAAAGACCTGTAGACGCATTACTTTCAAGAAGATCGATTTGAGTATTGAATGAAGGTAATTCTTTCATTAATTTGATACATTCTTCAGTTATCTCGCCTTTCAAACGAATGACTTTTCGACGAAAATCGTAAAAAGTTATTTGAAATAAAATCACACAATCCAGTGAAATAAATTGGTTAACTCTATCTGAAGCCTTCTTTGTACGTTTAATTGTAGCATTAATGACATTGTGAACAAGACATCCAATGTGTTCATTACTAACACGATTAATTTTGCCTTTGACAATACTTCCAATAGTTGGACAAAATAATTCAAATGTAGCTTTGACGTCATAATTAATAAATGATTTGTCTGTATCGATCCCTCCTGTCGAAGCTAATGAAACATTTTTATAACTAACAACGACACCTTGTAGTTGTCGGACATATTGACGTTTCCAACTTTCCAGAATCTCCTTTATGCCATCGACCTTTTGGGAAATATATTCAGAAGGTAAAGAAATATATACAGTTTTAGTCACTTCTGTAATACAAGAAAATGTGTCTTCATTCATTATAATATCGTGAACACATGGCACATTCAAACTCAACGTAAACTTTGAAGTAAACAGAGCGCGTGAATATGACGTTGCCACTTACTAGCAATTCCTTCAAAAATTCAAATATTTCCACGGAGGAACAAACCGCGTCTCAGTGTGCATCAATCCAGGCACATATTGAAACAAGGTTTCAGCAGTATGTATAGGCGGGGCCAATGTGGCACGTAACACCTATACATCACTTCCCTTACGCTACATCCTTTTTTCTTTCTTTACGCTATAATATTACTGAATATAATTTTTTTAAACAAATTAAAGCTTTTTGATGTATCTGAAAGAGGATTTTAATTAGTTTGCTATTTATATGTTCTAAAACACGGAGGTTCATTTTTTTTGTCTTCATCGTATTTCGGATGGAAACATTTCTATGTAAGTAAAGCATCTTTCTCTATCTACATATGTATAATAATCGAAACTCCCAGCCAGCCAGTAATTTGTCGATAGCAGGGCGCCTGGAGTAGAGCTCCGTATCCCCTAGTCAGGTAACATATACGTGGGTCACAGTCTTCCACTGAAACTAGTCCTTCAATAGGGGCCAATAATGATGATGAAACAAGTTAGTAGTAAACAAAGAATGCTGTAAACAGTGGTCTTATTGTAGAGTTTTGAAGATAAGGAGGGGGTGGGGGAAACAGGCGAATATCCTCTACTGGGATGCAGAAGAGATTCAGTCAGGAATCAGCATGGGACGTCTAAATCGGTATTTAGGATAGCTCTGGGTCTTTTTGGAAATTCACGGAAGTCGTAGTCGGTCATATTATAAATCAGTTCGTTGGGGATCCTAGCGAGGTTATCATAGAAATTGTTAGAGAGTTTTTGCATCTCTTGCTTAATAGTTTTAATTTTGAAATCGCGATGTATTACAGAGTTTTTCAAGTATCTTGGAGTTTTTCTGATAGAACGTAGGCTTTTGTTCTGAATGATTTGGACTTTTTTTTCACATTAGATTTCGTTAGGGGCGCGGTAGCCCATTGGTTAGCGCACTGGAGTTGCACTCGGTAGGCCCGGGTTTGATTCCAGCCACTGACAAAACTGCCGCCGTGTTCATGCGGAGTACGATCACGTTAAACATGTGGGTCCGAAAGTCCTTCCGAGAGGTTGGTGGTAGGGGAAGGAGGGTACGGTCCCTGTGGATGCCTTCCCCACTGGGTTCCGGTCTAAATTGGGTGGCACTTCCCGACCGTCCAAATAGTTACCTTACACCTTTCTGGTAGGTCGGACGGTCTGGGTTTCAACAACAATCAACAACATTAGATTTCGCAGTGTAGCCCCAAATTGGGGAGGCATAGAGAATGATGGGGTGGATAACAGATTTGTAAAGTAGGATTTTGTTTTCAACTCGGACATCATTCGAGTACAGGAGGGAGCTCAGTTCTGCTTTTACAAAGTTATTTTATTTTTGAGTTTTGCAATGTGGGGTTTTCATGTTAGTCTGCTGTCAAGCGTGACACCGAGGTATTTACATGTTCTCTCAAAGCAAACTGACTGATTGTTAATTATGATTGGTTGGGGCGGAAAACGCTCATGTGAGAAAAAAACAGTTTGACATTTATTAGGGTTTATTTTGATGCGGTATTTCTCTAACCAGGGTTCGAGAGTGTCGATGTGATGTTGTAAGTATCGGTGTAGGTAGTTGGTGTTGTGGTGTGTGGCAAGAATGGCAGTATCGTCCGCATACAAACAAAGTATAATGTTGTTGGTTCTAGGGATGTCGTTTATGTAAATGTTAAAAAGAATGGAACAAGTTTACTGCCCTAAGAGACTCCAGACAGGATATGTTTGGTGTGTGAGTGTGTCTGGTTCAGACGGACATGAAAGGTTCTGTCGCTGAGGTAGGAGTATAAAATATGGGTAAGAGAGTGTGGCATACGAAGCTGAATGAGTTTGTATATGAGTCCGATGAACCACACCCTATCGAAGGCCTTAGCGACGTCAATAACTATACCTCCAACTGCTGACCGGTTTTGGAGTCCATCAGAGATGTATTCCACCACGCGGAGCAGTTGGTGTGTTGTAGAGTGAAGCTGTCTAAAACCAAATTGCTCAGGGATGAGAATGTTATTATTAGCAAGGAAATTGTTGATTTGGATGGCGATGAAATATTCAGCCAGTTTGCCAAGAGAGGACAGCAGGCTAATGGGTCGAAAACTTTTTAGGGAGTTTAAATTTTCATTTGGTTTAAGGATTGGAACAATGGCGGCGTGCTTCCAGTTGCGGGGGAAGTAATTAAGATCGAAAATGGAATTGATTAAAACAGTGATGTAAAAGATTATAGTAATAGTGCAGGATTTAAGAGCTTTGTTTGAAATATTGTCAGGGCCGGGGCTTTTCTTGTTTTTGAGAGTGTTGATGTAGTTAACTATGTCAGTGGGGAAAATGTGGGGAAGGGGGGAAGTATTTGGAACACTAAGGAACTGCTTCACGGTATCCTCGGCTTCCTCCATGAAATTTGGGCTGAAAATATCTTCGTGTGGTGTGAATTGTTTTTCATATACATCAGCGAGTAGATTAGCTTTGTCTTGTTCTGTGTAAGCAGTGGTATTATTGTAAGTGAGTAAGGGAATATTTTTGTGCTTTTTACGAATACGTTTTAAGAAGTCCCAAAGTGAATGATCAGTAGGGGAGAGAGATTCGATGTATTGCTTCCATTTGGCTTGTTTAAAGATTTGGCTTGTTTTTGAGCTAAGTGTTGATCGAAACTCATTCAAACTACGATTTATATTTGAACACATAATGTAATTTTTGAAATATTTCAGCGAGCTGGGTATTTTTCTTTGGATTAGGTGGATTTTGAAACATCTGATTCATTGTATGTTAATGTTGCTCGCATTTTTAAAATCATTTTAATCATCAGTACTATTTTGTGTTGAATTCGAGTTTCTCTTACTTTCAAGTTTTCTGCAATATATTTAAAGTTTGCAAGCATGAATTTCAACTATTTGGATTCTGTTTTTAATGTTTTCTTTTACAATTACAAATGACAATTAGTAAATTGTATTGCAGGATTCATGTATGTAGTTACAATGTGTCACAACTTTACCTAATATATCACCCACTGTATTTTACAAATAATGGACCCCACTATGGCCTGTTGGTTGTAGTACACTCCAAAATATTTTATATAATGTACCATTATAACATTGATAAATATGATTTAAATCATTAATAATCTAAATTACTTCATAGGAATACTGTTGTGAATTTGAGATTTGATTTAAACTTTTATGCCATCTTTATATGAAAATGGATGCAGTTATCTTATCTGCAATAAGAACCTGATTCAAACTTTGGGAATATCTTCTATAGGCGAAGTTCTCTCACAGAGTTTAATCTTTAATAAATAAGAAGCCGGCTGCATGATAGCACTTAAAAGTCCCCATAGAAGTACTTAGTCCCCATAGAAGTTCACAATATTGTGAATATTGTAAGTTCTCTTTCTGCCTTTGCAGGTATTAACTAAGTCTTAAATGTAACCTAGCTAAAATATATATCATGAAACTTTATATTTGCAAATTTTGGACAGAGGATTTTTGTCTCCCCTTAAATTATTTTATTATGCTTCGCGACTGATCCCGTTCTTCTCAAAATTAAAAAACTAATAATCAAAGACTTGTAAAATTACTTGCTTTTCAAAAAACAGTGTGAAACAGTTATTTTTCAAATCTATTAAAATGAAATAAAAATGGAAAATTTACCGAAACATATCTCTAACTATGTCTGAAAAGAAATAGCAATCTCAAGATGCATAATTTTTTTTAAATCATCATACATGTAAATGTTTAGTGTAGTTTTGAAAAAAAAAACATCTGATTTTCTCACTTTCGTGGATTTTAGTTATTTTTGTACACGGTTTTAAAAAATTTCTGAACAAATATTTGTGTACAATATCTTTAACATTCTAAGTACTCATTCGTATAACATAATACAAAGGAAAATTTTCATTTTATTTTTAAAAACATGTTTTCAACATGGAATTGTTAATACCTACAATAGCAGCAAGAAAACTTGCTATATGCCACAACAATGTGAACTTTTATTGGGACTGATATATTAAGTGCTACCATGCTGTCGGCTTCTAATTTATCAAAGAGAGAACTCTTGAGAGAACTTCGCCTACAAAAGATGTTCCCAAAGCTTGAATCAGACTCTTATTGCAGATAAGATAACTGCATCCATGAACATATAAAGATGACATAAAAATTAAATCACATCTCAGATTCACAACAGTATTCCTATGAAGTAATTTAGATTATCAATTACTTAAATCATATGTATCAATATTTTAATGGTATATTACATAAAATTGAGTGTACAGGGCAAGCAACAGGGTACAAGCAACAGGGGCCATAGTGGGATCCATTGTTTATAAAATACAGTGGGTGATATATTAGGTAAAGTTGTGACACATTCTAACTACATACATGAATGCTGCAATATTATTTACTAATTGTCATTTGTAATTATAGAAAGAAAACAGTAAAAACAAAATCAAAATAGCTGAAATTCATGTTTGCATGCTTTAAATATGTTGTAGAAAACTTGAAAGTAAGAGGAACTCGAATTTAATATAAAATAATAATGATGATTAAAATGATTTTAAAAATGCAAGCAAGATAAATTTACAATGAATCAGATGTTTAAAAACCCAACTAATACAAAAAAAATATATATATATATATATATCCAGCTCGCTGAAATATTTAAAAAACTACATCATGTGCTCAAATATGAATCATAGTGTTGATGATGATGAAACCCAGACCGTCCGACCTACCAGAAAGGTGTAAGGTAACTGTTTGGACGGTCGGGAAGTGCCACCCAATTTAGACCGGAACCCAGTGGGGGAGGCATCCACAGGGACCGTACCCTCCTTCCCCTACCACCAACCTCTCGGAAGGACTTTCGGACCCACATGTTTAACGTGATCGTACTCCGCATGAACACGGCGGCAGTTTTGGCAGTGGCTGGAATCGAACCCGGGCCTACCGAGTGCAACTCCAGCGCGCTAACCAATGGGCTACCGCGCCCATGAATCATAGTGTGAATGAGTTTCGATAATTATAAATATCTAAATACAAAAAGATGCTTTACTTGCATAGAAATGTTTCCAACCTAAATACGATGAAGATAAAAAAAAATCGAATCTCCTTATTTTAGAACATATAAATAACAAACTAATGAAATCCACAATTCTTAGCAGATTTTTTTCAATTCTTTTAATAGGGGAATTAAATTTAATGTTTTAATGAAATCTTTTGAAACAGCAATATGCATTTAGAATTTACATATATTTTAAAATAATTGTTGCATCGGAGTAAAAATACGGCTTGGAAATAAATAACTTTTGCTACCATTTTGGAGCCTTCATTTTACTGTATATTTGCTAAACTTCATAATTTTTTAGATTGGTTTACAAACGGGATCAGTATGTTTTATTCTTCAGTATTACTTTTACAGATTATACTTTTTATTTTTATAGGGGAATGAAATTTAATATTTTAATGGATTCTTTCAAAAGCAATAGAAATGAGTTTAGAATTTTCCCCTACCAATAAAGTCCGCGCACTTCGTGCTCTACACCCTCTACACCCGTCCTAGTGCACCACAGCCATGCATGGGTAACAGGAACCGGCGGACATCAACTTTTGATGACCCTTCCCCTGCGCTTCAAATATGCACAGACACATGCAAGTCATGTATCCCTCTCATTCAATATTAATATTTCTTATACGACTCCCTATCAAAATATACATATCATACCAACCCCTAACATAACGCAATTTATTTATACTCTAGAGTCTAGGCCCTCTATCAAACCAATTTATCAAGTTCAAAACCTCAAACATTTTATCTCAATCAATAAATACAATACACTTCGTGAGGAGGATGAGAAAAACTTGAGCAACGTTGTTGCTGTTGAGACCCAGACCGCCCGACCTACCAGAAAGGTGTAAGGTAACTGTTTGGACGGCCCGGAAGTGCCACCCAATTTAGACCGGAACCCAGTGGGGGAGGCATCCACGGGGACCGTACCCTCCTTCCCCTACCACCAACCTCTCGGAAGGACTTACGGACCCACATGTTTAACGTGATCGTACTCTGCATGAACACGGCGGCAGTTGTGGCAGCGTGCAAATCCAGTGCGCAAACCACCGGGCTACCGCGCCCGAAAAACTTGAGCATAAAAGCACAAATAATAAAATAATGTAGCATACAGCTGTTTCGAGGATAAGCTGGATCTCCTTCGTTACTCCAAAAGAGGAATGGACGCAAAAGGAAGAAGCAGGGGGGGGGAGGGTATATACCTCATTCTATTCATTCGCTTTATTCCTTTAGGGTTCTTATGTGTCGATATAATACTCTTTTTTCGTCTTTTTGGGTCTCATTTATTCTTGATATGACTTGGCTGGTCTTGTCGAGATATTCCTGATGTGTTTTGGCGCACGCCACTCTTGTGTGCTATTTGTCGTTTCGGATTGGCTGTGCGGTTCTTCATGTTGCTTTCTGATTGGATCTCTCGTATTCCAGGTCTTGGGCATATAATCCCCCTGCTTCTTCCTTTCGCGGTCATTCCTCTTTTGAACTTTGGGTTTGTTGGTTCTTTTGCACTGACGAAGGAGATCCAGCCATATCCTCGAAACAGCTGTATGCTGCATTATTGTGTTATTTGTGCTTTTTTTGCCTTGCTCAAGTTTTTTTTTTATATTATCTCAAGTTTTCAATTTCTGGTTATATCATGGAAGAACTTTATGTGTCACACAATTTAGCTCTAACCAATTTAAAAGTAAAATTTGCTTTAATTGCATTGTTAAAAACGTGAATTCGAAGATAAAGCAGAAATCAATTCGCTCTAACTCCATGGTTTAAATATTTATATTCTGAATTTTTCAATTGGGATGACATCTCAATAATATATTAACATTCCTATTCAGATGAATCGTGTTGGTGGTTGGTTTCATCTTTAATTCCGGGAGCTGATATTTACAGTTTTCCTTTTATTTCTCCAGGCATTAAAGTCTCATTAGAGTTCTTATATGTAGATATGTATATATATATAGTATAAAGACCAGGGGTGTAGTCGCGGGCGGACGCAGACCCCCCCACCTTTTCTTCTGATCTCAAGCGTACCCCCACCTTTTATTTTGTAAGGGGACGCTCTTTTTTTTAAATTTATATGTACATATATAACCCCTCTGCAGCTTGGCATAGTTGGAAGGTTCTTTGAGATAATTTCATTTCAAAATGCAAGAATCTTAATTGATTTTTCTTTCTTGAGCTGAGAATCATATGCTTTGGAGCACAATTTTTGGTTTTTAATAAATAACTAAATAAATTTAGAATAATTATTATTCTTTTGATTTTATCAACATGTCAAGAGTTGGAGTTGGAAAGTAAAAAAGGAAAAAAAAAACAAAAGAACAACAAAAAAAAAAACTGGATACAATTGAAAAAGTCTCTCAATACAAAATCCACGATACATTTAGAGACTAGGATCGTTACTTAAGACATTTTATATGGGTGATACTTGTATCGCGATACTTCCCAGCCCTATGTCAATCACAGAAATTATACAGTATTGGTTAAAATTCTTCAAAAAATGAGCGTCCCCCCACCTTTTTTTTCACGACTACACCACTGATAAAGACTTTAAGTCTCATGAGTTTATGACTATACAATTGCATCATATAGTGGCAAAGTTTTCGGCCTGAGATTATAAACACAAAAATGACAAACTTTGAGAGCCTATTTCTCTAGATCGAAGAGTTAATTTGAAAAAAGGATTTCAGACTTGGATTCAGCGTGGTCGAATTAGTATCCTGCCAGGGGGGCTAAATCCCAAAGACCGGTAGGGTTGTTTTTTTCTATCGCGCCAAATCGGCGATAAGCGGAGGGCTATGTTGCGACCTTGGTAACTCTTTAACTCATCGTACTTCGTAACCATGGTAACCT
Organism: Amaurobius ferox; assembly: GCA_951213105.1. Taxonomy (NCBI): domain Eukaryota; kingdom Metazoa; phylum Arthropoda; class Arachnida; order Araneae; family Amaurobiidae; genus Amaurobius; species Amaurobius ferox. The sequence continues at coordinate 49,765,718 of OX578139.1, read as the reverse complement.
TGCGAGTTGATAACTCTGGCAACTGTCTTAATTTGTGTTATTTTATGCTCATTATGAATTATTGTACTGATCTTTTAAAATTAGATGTTTGGGAACAAGATTTAAATACAAGTATTTGTAAATTTTCTTTGATTTCATTTGAGTGTTCTAAATGGCTGTGAAGAGTGAAAGATTTAGTATTGTTCTTTTTGATCGTTTGGTTGATAGTGGTAAATTAATGTGATTAAATGGTGTGTGAATCAGGGGTTGATTGCAAGTGGGTAATGCGATTGTGTGAGAGGATAGTACGGAAGAGTTTGATGATTATACGTGGGCTTGCCGTGTTTTTGGAGCGAATGCGCATTACGTATAAGGAATCGTACGTGGTTTATTCTAGATTGAGTTTGATTGAGATTTTGAAGCGCGGAAGTACCATGAAAATCACTTTATGAGCTATGGAACACTTTTTGCAGAGATAGATATTGCTATGTGCGATCTCTGACAGCCAGGGGAACAGGATACTGTTATGTTTGTTTGGCTGGCGACCGTACCCAGGTAACACACATACGGTATTATAACCGTTGTTAAACCGTTTATACGTTATATTTTCGTATGTGTTATACGATAAACGGTAATACATCGGTTATAATACCGTTATGAGTAAACGGTATATAAAAATACCGTATATCATACGTATGAATTACCGTGTATGAACATACCGTATGTAGAAATACCGTTTTAAATACGTATGTATTACTGTTTATTTTACAATAAAATAACCGTTTTTATTACATTAAAAATACCAATTTATCATACGTAAAAATAACCATTAACGCTCCCCTCTTGCTCAAATCCTCTTTCAGCTTTGTTCTCGAACCCTTTTCCCGAAGGCATTTTCATGTATTACCGTTTAAAATACATTATAAATACCGTTTATCATACGTTATAAATACCGTTTATATTACATTAAAATTACCATTTTTCATACGTAAAAATAACCATTAACGCTTCCCCCTTGCTCAAATCCTCTTTCAGCTTTGTTCTCGAACCCTTTTCCCGAAGGCATTTTCATGTATCCCTTCTTGTTTATCTTCACCCTCCCAAGTTCTAACCCCACCGTGACGTCACGCAGTTCTGGAAGCTTCCAGAACGGACTCATTTCTACCTCAGGGGACGAAGCCATAAGCTTTGTCCATCTGGCAACACTGAGTGCAGTAATCATTCTTTACGTTTCGCGCCATGTTTGTAGGTTTGTATCTTGAACTTGATTTTTCCGTGTTAGGTTAACATGTTGCTTAATTTATATATTTTAAATTATTTAATTATATTTAGCTTTAGCTTTAACTTTTATTTTATTTTATATATCTTCCTAGCTTTGTTGTATGTATGCACATATTGCTTTAAAAGCAAACGGGAAAAGTGCATGTTTTCAGCATCGTGGTATGTGCATCCATGCTCGCATTTAATACTATCTAAGGGGAGATTAAATGAAAACGTGGTCCGAGATTGCATTTGTTGTCATGCATGCATGTTTATTTCAAATATTGTAAAATCAGAAATTATTCTTTTACATGTTTTTATGTATTTTAAACTTAAAGACGGTATACTTATACTAAATGAAAGTTGCTTCATGTATAACCTACCTGCAAGTAAAAATACTTATTTAGTGTTGGTTAGTGTTTATAATAAATTAAATTTAATCTATATAATAATAACTGAAGCAACTTTCATTTAGTGTAATTATACATGTATGTCTAAAACTAAAATCTATAAAAAAACATGTTAAAGAATAATTTGATTTTAAAAGAAAACATGATACTTAAAAGAAATAAAAACACACCTAATTCTTAGAATTATTTTAAAAACACCGCAAAATTATATTTCATAACGTAGTAATTATAATTTTTGCAATTGTTAGAAATTAGAATTAAAAATATACTTAGAATTTTTTCGACTAATTATATTTGCGAAATTTGGCAAAAAAAAAAAGTATTTGACCTAGAGATCTCAAATTGGTGTCATTTATTTTCTTTCAATGGGTCTTAATTTGATATGACTATGCTATTTTCTAAAAACAATTTCTCTTTTAGTTTGTAATTACTTTAGAAACTCCAATTTTAAAAAAGAGTTAAATACCATAATCATGTTGTATATCAAATTAAGGTCCATCGAAAACAAAAGACTGCACTAATTTGAGCTCTCTTGGTCAAATAGTTTTTGATCTACCACTGTTTAAAGATTTCAAAACTTTACCAGATTTGGCTTTTTTAAAAAAGTGAATAACTGAAAATCTAAGAGCCCAAAAAATATGAAATTTTACAGTTTTTTTAAACTTTACTGGTACTCACTGTACCAAAAATGATCAATTTTTTAGAAATCAAGGTTCAAACCATTAAGTGATTTGGCACAAAATGACATACATTTAGTACATAACTCATTAGCCCGTTTTTTCATACATTCAGCCCACATATGTTCTCAATTTTTACAATTTGCTACACACTTAATATTCAGGGTGGCCACTCAACTGGGAAAAGTCAGGGAATTTTGTGAAAATTCTGTTTTTTTTACTAGTTGTAAAACAGAACTGCCCACTTTGTATGCCATTTTCGAAAAATTTCGCCAAGTATTATGCTGTACTCGTAACTTCTAAATAAAGGCTGCCATGTGTCCATTTGATTCCGTATAAAAACAAAAATGCAGAGTTTGTGCTCCATTTTGGACAACTGTTGCCAAGAATATTATATACATTTTACAATATTTTTTCTATTTTAATGACATTCTTTTGACATTGCTGAATTGACATTAATTATTCAATGGCTGTGGCTTGTTACAGTGTAGTTTTTGCATATCTTTAATGTCTGGCATTGTGAACAATTTGCAATGCCCATATTTAAGGACATCAGTTTAGACTATTTCTTTTTATTGTCTTCAGTGAAAAAAAACATTAAATTCTTTTAAATATTTCAGTAGTTCAATTTTGCTGCATTTACATGTATTTTTTATTTAAAATGTCAAAATTTATTTGTAAAAACAAAAAATGTGTATTTTTTTCTCCTGATTTAATATAACTTTTTTTGAATAGTGGAGTTAAATTGTTAAGATTCTTTAATCAAATTTGTAACTAAATAGGGATGTGCGCGCATTTTATGTTAAAATTACTGGTCTGGAATTTCTTTTCAATTCACCTGGAAAAGTGGTTAATGAGTTATGTACTAAGTATATGTTACTCCGTGTCAAATCAATTAATGGTTTGAACCTTGATACCTCAGAAATCGATCATTTTTGGTACAGTGATAGTACCTGTAAAGTTTACAAAAACTGTAAAATTTCAGATTTTGGGGGCTTTTAGATTTTCAGTTATTTACTTTTTTAAAAAAGCCAAATCTGGCAAAGTTTAGAAATCTTTAAACGGTTGTAAATCAAAAAATATTTTACACAGAGCTAAATTTAGTGTCGTGCTTTTGTTTTCAATGAACCTTAATTTGATATACAACATGATTACGGTATTCTAACTCTTTGTAATTTTTTAAAAACTCCAATTTAAAAAAAAAAAATTTTTTTTTTAGAAAATCCAAAAAAAAACTGATTTCTTTAAAATATATATATATATATTAAAGACATTAAGGGACTATTTGTGTGCCAAATTTCATAGTCTGTCGTTAAGGGGTTCCTATGGAAATTAAATTATTTTTTGTAATTTAGCTAATTTCACTTATAGTTTAATACAAAAAAAAATAATTTTCATAGGAACCCATTGGCTTCCCATTATGAAACTTGGCATACAAGTAGTCCATAAAGCATATATTTTTTTTTTCAAAAAAATTAAAAGGGGTGTTTTTGAGATTTAAAAAAAAATTTTTTTGAAGCTTTTCAAAAAATTCAAATTTGAAATAGTATCGTCATGTTATATATCAAATTAAGACTCATTAAAAGCAAAAGAAAATGACACTAATTTAAGCTCTCTAGGTTAAATAGTTTTTGATCTACAGCTGTTTAAAGATTTCAAAACTTTGGCAGATTTCGCTTTTTTGAAAGTCAATAACTGAAAAACTAAGAACCCCAAAAATCTGAAATTTTGCAATTTCTGTTGTCTTTATAGTTACAGTAAATAAACACTTCAACTATGTTGTAAAGTGGAAAAGATTTCATTATGAACAAGAGTACATTTTGAAATTGACACTGAAAGAAATGTGAAAACATGAATAGTCGAATTTTCATAAAGAAAAAAAAAATTGTACAGAAAAGTCTCATTTATAAGCATTTAAAAAACGATATTTCGGTATAATTTTTTTAAATACAAGATTTGGAAGAATTAAAAAAAAATATATACTAGGAAGAAATTTTAAAATAATATGCTACTTAGAACAAATTAAAAAAAAAAAGTTGATACAGGGGTGAAATGTTAAAAAACACAATACTAAATTAAAATAATTTGATACTTTAAGAAAATAAAAAAAAATACCTGGAAGAAGTTAAAAAAGCCTTATACTTAAAAGAAAATAAACATGATACGTACAAGAAATAAAAACACACGTAATTCTGGGAATTTTTTTAAAAACATTACACACAAAATTAAATTTCATAATGTAGTAGATTATAATTTTTGCAATTTTTAGAAATAATTGTGAAACAGTTTGTGTTCTGTGTATCTAGAAACATGTTGTACTTGGCCTCTGTGCCCTTACTTACTGTTTTCACTCTTAAAAATCATCACAGTTGCATGATACCACCATTGATCAGAGATGTGTAGTTTTAGCATGCACATATATAATTTAAAATAGCCTATAAACTTAATTACAATATTATTAATATTGTTTTTTTTATATATTTTTAGTATTGAAGTTTACTTTTAAAAAATTAACTCTTTAAAAATTGCAAAAATGTTTTAAGTATTATATGTTTTAATATATCCCAAAATTTTATTCTGTATTTTTAAGTTATTTTCAATTTAAAATAGCTTATCTTTTAGATTTAAAATTATATTTCATAATGTAGTAGATTATAATTTTTGCAATATTTAGAAATAATTAGAATTAAAAATATATTTAAATATAAACTGAAAATAAAGGAAAAAAACATTTTTGCATTAAAATTATTGTATTAACAATATATAATATAAATTTAAATAAAAATTTTATTACATATGAACAGAGTGATTCTATAGTATTGTGAATTTTGCATATATGACACATTTGATATATCGTATCTTTGTAAAAATATGATTTAGATGAAAGTATTTTAAATTTTAAAGATACTGTTTCAGATTGTGTTGATTTCAAATTTATAAATTCAAGTACATTATTGAAATCAACACAATCTGAAAATTTGACATCTATTATAAAAATATATTCACCTGGCTCAATATTTTTGTTTTACAAAGATGCATAAAACTTTGTAAATATCATGTCTGCAACATCCACTGTTCTGTAGAGTTGTCCAATGTGTGATAAATATGTATATAAACACGTAATAAATACGTGTAGAAACACAATATAAACACGTAATAAATACGTGTAGAAACACAATATAAACATGTAATAAATACATGTAGAAACACAATTTAAATATGTATGGGAATACATTATAAATGCGTATGGGAACGCATAAATACATATGGGAACACGTTATAAACATGTATGTGGATATACGTAAGAAACACGTATGTGAATATACGTAATATACACGTATATGATATGTAATAAACACGTATCTGGATACGTAATAATAACGTATGTGGATATACGTAATATACACGTATGTGATACGTAATTAACATGTATCTGGATACGTAATAATAACATATGTGGATATACATAATAACGTATGTGGATACGTAATATACACGTATGTAGATACGTAATAATAATGTATGTGGGTATACGTAATAATAACGTATGTGGATATACGTAATAATAACGTATATGGATACGTAATAAACACGTATGTGCATATACGTAATAATAACGTATGTGAATATACGTAATATTAACGTATAAGGATACGTAATAATAATGTATAAGGATACGTAACAATAACCTTTTTTATAACGGTTGGTATACCGTATTCTAACGTACCATTTTTGCGTAATAATTACGTATGGCCTGACACGTAAAGATTACGTATTGCTTGATACGTAAGAATTACGTATTTGTGCTACCTGGGTATCGAGGTTAGCCCGCGAAGCGGTCATAAATCCATTTTCTAATTACTACATTACTCTATAAGCCACAGAACACCCGTTGCACAAGCAGCTGTTGCTACGTGCGATCTTCGACAGCCAGCGGGACCAGATTCTGCATGTTTTTTTAGCGCTCGAGCGTAGCGAGGTTAGCTCGCGAAGCGGGTGCAGATCCATGTTCTAATTGCTACATCATTCTATGAGCCACAGAACACCTGTTGTACAAACAGCTGTTGCTACGTGCGACCTCTGACAGCCAGCGGGACCGGATTCTGTGATGGTTCTTTAGCGGGCGAGCGTAGCGAGGTTAGCTCGCGAAGCGGGCGAAGATCCATGTTCTAATTGCTACATCACTCTATGAGCCACAGAACACCTGTTGCTACATGCGACCTCCGACAGCCAGCGGGACCGGATTCTGTGATGTTTTTTAGCAGGCGAGCGTAGCGAGGTTAGCTCGCGAAGCGGGCGTAGATCCATGTTTTAATTGCTAAATCACTCTATGAGCTACAGAGCACTTGTTGCACAAACAGCTGTTGCTACGTGCGACCTCCGACAGCCAGCGGGACCAGATTCTATGATGTTTTTTTAGCGGGCGAGCGTCGCGAGGTTAGCTCGCGAAGCGGGCGTAGATCTATGTTCTAATTGCTATATCACTCTATGAGCCACAGAACACCTGTTGCTACGTGCGACCTCCCACAGCCAGCGGGACCGGATTCTGTAATGTTTTTTTGCAGGCGACTTTAGCGAGGTTAGCTCGCGAAGCGGGCGTAGATCCATGTTCTAATTGCTATATCACTCTATGAGCCACAGAACACCCGTTGCACAAGCAGCTGTTGCTACGTGCGACCTCCGACAGCCAGCGGGACCGGATTCTGTGATGTTTTTTTAGAGGGCGAGCGTAGCGAGGTTAGCTCGTGAAGCGGGCGTAGATCCATGTTCTAATTGCTACATCACTCTATGAGCCACAGAACACCCGCTGCAAAAGCAGCTGTTGCTACGTGCGACCTCCGACAGTCAGCGGGACCGGATTCTATGATGTTTTTTTAGCGGGCGAGCGTAGCGAGGTTAGCTCGCGAAGCGGGCGTAGATCCATGTTCTAATTGCTACATCACTCTATGAGTCACAGAACACCTGTTGCACAAACAGCTGTTGTTACGTGCGACCTCCGACAAATACATTGAATTACGATATATACATACTTATATATATACATATACATACGTATATATATACATATACATACATATACATTACTTTAGAAACTTACATTCGTTTAACCTCAATTTTTTGTAGGATATATCTAAATTTATTTTCTTTGATGGATATTTTTAATTAACCGGAAAATAAAATATTAACTTTCATTAAAATATATACACGAGTTTTTTTGCGAAAAATCGTTACATATCTTCCCCTCACTCGCATATACATTGCAGAATTTGCTAGTAAATGTATACATCTTTAGAACGTTACTTAGAGACTATGATAAAAATGATTAGTTGTGTATATTCACTTAAAATGCACTTTAGCAAATGAAATCTTTAAATATATATTGCTATTAATGTATTCTAAATAACTAATGTTCATTACAAATATAAATTCGATGTTTAATGGGATTAATTTCAATTTTTATTTGGCACTAGCCGCCTTTGGCGACCAGCCTGTTCGCTACCCTTGAAAATTCTGACCGTGGCAAACTCGTTGGCGCGACCTACCAGAAAGGTGTAAGGTAACTGCTTGGAAGGCCAGGAAGTGCCACACAATTTAGACCGGAACCCAATGGGGGAGGCATCCAAAGAGACCGTACCCTCCTTCCCCTACCACAAACCTCTCGGAAGGACTTGCAGTCCCACACGTTTAACGTGATCGTACTCCGCGTGAACACGGCTGCAGTTTTGGCAATGGCGGGAATCGAACCCGGGCCTACCGAGTGAAATTCCCGCGCGCTAACCACTGGGCTACCGTGCCATCCGCGACAATCCCCATAACTTTATTTTTATTCGGCAATTTTGGGAATCGAACCCGGGACTACCAAGTGCAAATCCCGCGCACTAACCACTGGGGTACTTCACCCTCCGCGATATTCTTCATAACTTATTTTTTTTTCACCCAATTTAGACCGGAACCAAGTGGGAGAAGCATCCACAGGGACCGTACCCTTCTTCCCCTACCACCAACCTCTCGGAAGGACTTACAGACCCACATGTTTAACGTGATCGTACTCCGCGTAAACACGGCGGCAATTTTGGGAATCGAACCCGGGCCTACCGAGTGCAATTTCCGCGCGCTAACCATTGGGCTACTTTGCCCTACGCGACAATCTCCATAACTTTCTTTTTATTCATCCAATTTAGACCGTGCCCTCCTTCCCCTACCACCAACTTCTCGGAAGGACTCACGGACCCACATGTTTAACGTGCTCGTACTCCGCGTAAACACGGCGGCAATTTTGGGAATCGAACCCGGGCCTGGTAACTGGTTGGACGGCCAGGATGTGCCACCCAATTTAGACCGGAACCCAGTGGGGGAGGCATCCACAGGGAACGTACCCTCCTTCCCCTACCACCAACCTCTCGGAAAAACATACGGACCCATATGTTTAACGTGATCGTACTCCATGTCAGTGGCGGAAATCGAACCCGGGCCTACCGCGTGCAATTCCCGCGCGCTAACCACTGGGCTACTTCGCCCTCCGCGACATCCTCCTTAACTTTCTTTTTATTCACCCAATTTAGACCGTACCCTCCTTCCCCTACCACCAACCTCTCGGAAGGACTCACGAACCCACATGTTTAACGTGATCGTACTCTGCGTGAACGTGGCGTAAGTTTTGGCAGTGGCGGGAATCGAACCCGGGCCTACTGAGGGCAATTCCTGCGCGCTAACCACTGGGCTGCCGCGCCCTCCGCGACAATCTCCATAACTTTCTACATATTCACCCAATTTAGACGGGAACCCAGTGGGGGAGGCATCCACAGGGGCCGTATCCTCCTTCCCCTACCACCAACCTCTCGGAAGGACTTACGGACCCACATATTTAACGTGATCGTATTCCACGTAAACACGGCGGCAGTTTTGGCAGTGGCGGGAATCGAACCCGGGCCTACCGCTAACTTCCCGCGCGCTAATTTGCAATTTAAAATGACCATATGCTTAATTCCATCATCCTCATTCCATTGTTTCATTGTTCCATCATTTAAAATATCCATAAAATTAAAATATCCATTTAAAATATCCAAAAGTTAAAATATACATTTAAAAAATCCAGATCGTCCCATCATTTAAAATATAAATATAATAATTTATATAGAGCAAAGGCGCTCTATTCAGAACCGTGACGTCACCTCCACCTTGACGTCCCCACCCACCACCTTCCCTGCTTCAGCGGGGGAGAAACGAACGGAACGCCGAGAAATTTAAAATCATGACGTCTTTAAAATTGCGATCCTGAAGGCAATTTTCATTATTTCTGGACCAGATTAGACTTGTAAGAATGCCAGATGTTTGACCTTTCTGAAAATGTAAATTATTAGTCGAAATTATGAGTACTTTTCACGATGCGAGAATTTAAAAACCAAAAATCGTTTTCTTGAGCAAAAAGTGACTTTTGTTTTAAAATCTTTAAAAAATATTAGAAATCGAAATTCAGATTTGAAATTGATATATTTTTACTCGAAATTCTCTGCTCTTTCCGATGGTGTAATTTGTTTTTTTCTACGATGTCTGGATCGTGGAGAAAAAAGGGCAAAAAGGGCAAAAAACGGTCGAAATCGCATAAAACATTAAATAAATAAAAAAATAATTAAAATTTTAAAAATCGGTTTTCACGTGTCCCCTTCCCTCCCCCCCGGATCTCCGATTGCCAAATTTCGTAGCTCTCCGACGCGCGGTCGCGAAACGTATAGTGTATAAGACAGACACACAGACATTGCCTTTTATTATATAGACTAGCCGCCTTTGGCGACCAGCCTGTTCGCTACCCTTGAAAATTCTGACCGTGGCAAACTCGTTGGCGCGACCTACCAGAAAGGTGTAAGGTACTGTCCTACCGCCACGAGAAAGTCCCTGAACAGGGTTGCCGCAAGTAGACGAGTCGAAGAAAGGAGGGAGAAAGGTTTAAAATCGACTGCAACATTTGGCAAATCAAGCGCACTTCGTTAAGCGAAGAATCCGTTTCGTTTATCATGATGTACTAAAAGAAAATAGTAGATGTTTTTTATCCGACAGTCAAACAAAATTTTCGTATTAAATGACATTAAATTATAAATTAACTTAAAAATTTCTCGTCATTTAAAGTCAGGAAATAATTTGTTATTATAGGCGACAGCGGTTACGGAAAGCCGTCAATCTATTAGAACAAAGTAGTTTTAGATATTTTCTTTTAGGTTCGGGCGATTTTGGGAGAGAAAAGCTTACACTTTAAAACTAGAATTTATATCATTTTGTTTAAAACTAAATTTCAAATTAAATGAAAATTATTACAGTTTTCAATCAGCAAGTTACACAATTATTAGCCAGCAAAAAGGAAAAAATAAATGATAAATAAGCAAAATTATGACTTTAAAATATTCATTCTTTTCATATTTTTCAATCAATTATAAAATATTCATTCACATTCATTGGAATAACTATTATATACTATGTCCGAATCACTTGAAATGTTTTTACATGAAGAAGAGTCTGAATCGCTATCCGACAGATTTATCACTAATTTCTTCACAATATCTTCTATCAGTCCATCTTTCTTTCAATAAATATTCTCTATTTTTTCAATGTGTTTGTTAACAGTGTTTTTTCCATTCATTTTGTGTTACTTTTAAAATAGCTTCTTAAGCAATAATTGTAAATTGTTCAAATAGATAAAATACTCATCTCAGTGTCATTAAGCGATTTCCCCCTCACGTTTTATCTTTTTAACTAATGACGCTGAAACCTCTGTCGCTTCCGCAGTTCTCTTCATTGCATTTGAAATTGGTATTTTTAGAAAATTTGCGGTTCTTCCTCTTCAAAAAATGCCGTAACATTGTGGACTATTGCACATGCTTGCGAATGCAAAGTCTTTCCACTTTTAAATGTAGTCATTTTTCAACTAGACAAAATCCACAAAGTGTGCAACACAATACAAGTTACTTCACAGCTTTAAAAATCACAAAATGCGAGCGTCTAGCATTGACCCTAGTACAAAGCGAAATGCGACTTTCGTCGGTTTTATCTGCGCCAAATCCAAAAAAGCGCTTTCCGTCACACCTAAAATGCAGTGGAATAACCTGTTTCCATAGCGACCGCCACCATAACGTCTGCTGTCTGGGGACTTTCTCGTGGCGGTAGGACAGTAACTGCTTGGAAGGCCAGGAAGTGCCACACAATTTAGACCGGAACCCAATGGGGGAGGCATCCAAAGAGACAGTACCCTCCTTCCCCTACCACAAACCTCTCGGAAGGGCTTGCAGTCCCACACGTTTAACGTGATCGTACTCCGCGTGAACACGGCTGCAGTTTTGGCAATGGCGGGAATCGAACCCGGGCCTACCGAGTGAAATTCCCGCGCGCTAACCACTGGGCTACCGTGCCATCCGCGACAATCTCCATAACTTTATTTTTATTCGGCAATTTTGGGAATCGAACCCGGGCCTACCAAGTGCAAATCCCGCGCACTAACCACTGGGGTACTTCACCCTCCGCGATATTCTTCATAACTTATTTTTTATTCACCCAATTTAGACCGGAACCAAGTGGGAGAAGTATCCACAGGGACCGTACCCTTCTTCCCCTACCACCAACCTCTCGGAAGGACTTACAGACCCACATGTTTAACGTGATCGTACTCCGCGTAAACACGGCGGCAATTTTGGGAATCGAACCCGGGCCTACCGAGTGCAATTTCCGCGCCCTAACCATTGGGCTACTTTGCCCTACGCGACAATCTCCATAACTTTCTTTTTATTCATCCAATTTAGACCGTACCCTCCTTCCCCTACCACCAACTTCTCGGAAGGACTCACGGACCCACATGTTTAACGTGCTCGTACTCCGCGTAAACACGGCGGCAATTTTGGGAATCGAACCCGGGCCTGGTAACTGGTTGGACGGCCAGGATGTGCCACCCAATTTAGACCGGAACCCAGTGGGGGAGGCATCCACAGGGAACGTACCCTCCTTCCCCTACCACCAACCTCTCGGAAAAACATACGGACCCATATGTTTAACGTGATCGTACTCCATGTCAGTGGCGGAAATCGAACCCGGGCCTACCGCGTGCAATTCCCGCGCGCTAACCACTGGGCTACTTCGCCCTCCGCGACAATCTCCATAACTTTCTTTTTATTCACCCAATTTAGACCGTACCCTCCTTCCCCTACCACCAACCTCTCGGAAGGACTCACGAACCCACATGTTTAACGTGATCGTACTCTGCGTGAACGTGGCGTAAGTTTTGGCAGTGGCGGGAATCGAACCCGGGCCTACTGAGGGCAATTCCCGCGCGCTAACCACTGGGCTGCCGCGCCCTCCGCGACAATCTCCATAACTTTCTACATATTCACCCAATTTAGACGGGAACCCAGTGGGGGAGGCATCCACAGGGGCCGTATCCTCCTTCCCCTACCACCAACCTCTCGGAAGGACTTACGGACCCACATATTTAACGTGATCGTATTCCACGTAAACACGGCGGCAGTTTTGGCAGTGGCGGGAATCGAACCCGGGCCTACCGCTAACTTCCCGCGCGCTAATTTGCAATTTAAAATGACCATATGCTTAATTCCATCATCCTCATTCCATTGTTTCATTGTTCCATCATTTAAAATATCCATAAAATTAAAATATCCATTTAAAATATCCAAAAGTTAAAATATACATTTAAAAAATCCAGATCGTCCCATCATTTAAAATATAAATATAATAATTTATATAGAGCAAAGGCGCTCTATTCAGAACCGTGACGTCACCTCCACCTTGACGTCCCCACCCACCACCTTCCCTGCTTCAGCGGGGGAGAAACGAACGGAACGCCGAGAAATTTAAAATCATGACGTCTTTAAAATTGCGATCCTGAAGGCAATTTTCATTATTTCTGGACCAGATTAGACTTGTAAGAATGCCAGATATTTCAGCTTTCTAAAAATGTAAATTATTAGTCGAAATTATGAGTACTTTTTACTATGCGAGAATTTAAAAACCAAAAATCGTTTTTTTGAGCCAAAAGTGACTTTTGTTTTAAAATCTTTAAAAAATATTAGAAATCGAAATGGAGATTTGAAATTGATATATTTTTACTCGTAATTGTCTGCTCTTTCCGATGGTGTGAGTTGTTTTTTTCTACGACGTCTGGATCGTGGAGAAAAAAGGGCAAAAAAAGGTCGAAATCGCATAAAACATTAAATAAATAAAAAAATAATTAGAATTTTGAAAATCGGTTTTCACGTGTCCCCTTCCCTCCCCCCCAGGTCTCCGATTGCCAAATTTCGTAGCTCTCCGACGCGCGGTCGCGAAACGTATAGTGTATAAGACAGACAGACACACACACACACAAACACACACACACAGACATAGCCTTTTATTATTTAAGACTAGCCGCCTTTGGCGACCAGCCTGTTCGCTACCCTTGAAAATTCTGACCGTGGCACCCTCGCTGGCGCGACCTACCAGAAGGAACGACCTACCAGGAAGTGCCACCCAATTTAGACAGGAACTCAGTGGGGGAGGCATCCACAGGGACCGTACCCTCCTTCCCCTACCACCAACCTCTCGGAAGGACTTACGGTCCCGCATGTTTAACGTGATCGTACTCCGCCTGACCACGGCGGCAGTTTTGGCAGTGGCGGGAATCGAACCCGGACCTACCTAGTGCAAATCCCGCGCGCTAACCACTGGGCTACCGCGCCCTCCGCGACAATCTCCATAACCTTCTTTTTATTCACCCAATTTAGACCGGAACCCAGTAGGGGAGGCATCCACAGGGTCCGTACCCTCCTTCCTCTACCAACAACCTCTCGGAAGGACTTACGGATCCACATGTTTACCGTGATCGTACTCCGCGTGAAAATGGCAGCAGTTTTGGCAGTGGCGGCAATCGAACCCTAGCCTACCGAGTGCAATTCCCGCGCGCCAACCACTGGGCTACCGCGCCCTCCGCGACAATCTCCATAACCTTCTTTTTATTCACCCAATTTAGACCGGAACCCAGTGGGAAAGTCATCCACAGGGTGCGTACCCTCCTTCCTCTACCACCAACCTCTCGGAAGGACTTACGGACCCACATGTTTAACGTGATCGTACTCCGCGTGAACACGGCAGCAGTTTTGTCAGTGGAGGGAATCGAACCCGGGCCTACCGAGTGAAATTCCCGCACGCTAACCACTGGGCTACCGCGCCCTCCGCGACAATCTCCATAACTTTCTTTTTATTCACCCAATTTGGACCAGGACCCAGTGGGGGAGGCATCCACAGAGACCGTACCTTCTTTCCCTGCCACCAACCTCTCGGAAGGAATTATCGACCCATATGTTTAAGGTGATCGTACTCCGCATCAGTGGCGGGAATCGAACCCAGGCCTACCGAGTGCAATTCTCGCGCGCTAACTTCCCGCGCGCTAATTTAAATTTATAACGACCATATGCTAGGCTCTTAATTCCACCATCCTCGTTCCATCGTTCCATCATTTAAAATAGCCATAAAATTAAAATATCCATTTAAAATATCTATAAATTAAAATATCCATAAATTAAAATATCCATTTAAAATAAAAAAATCAACCATATCGTTCCACCAATCCATAAATATAATAATTTCAAATACATCACCACAATTCAAACCACCATAATTCAATCATTTAAATTATTTAAAATATCCATTTAAAAATATCCATTTAAAATATCATATAAATATAATAATTTCGCCCGATGTATACAACACTTATGCTCGTAATTCAGTTAAAACCGAAAGCGCGGTCTCCATGGAGACGGGGAAGAAACTAATGCGGATGGGGGGAAAATGCCATTGAGGAACTGAGCCGGTAGCCGACAAATTTAAAATCATGGCGTCTTTAAAATTGCCATCCTGAAGGCAATTTTCATTATTTCTGGACCAGATTGGACTTGTAAGAATGCCAGATGTTTGACCTTTCTGAAAATGTAAATTATTAGTCGAAATTATGAGTACTTTTCACGATGCGAGAATTTAAAAACCAAAAATCGTTTTCTTGAGCAAAAAGTGACTTTTGTTTTAAAATCTTTAAAAAATATTAGAAATCGAAATTCAGATTTGAAATTGATATATTTTTACTCGAAATTCTC
This sequence comes from Amaurobius ferox, assembly GCA_951213105.1. Classification (NCBI taxonomy): domain Eukaryota; kingdom Metazoa; phylum Arthropoda; class Arachnida; order Araneae; family Amaurobiidae; genus Amaurobius; species Amaurobius ferox. The sequence goes on along the minus strand of OX578139.1, from coordinate 49,750,271 downwards.
TGCTCTTTCCGATGGTGTAATTTGTTTTTTTCTACAATGTCTGGATCGTGGAGAAAAAAGGGCAAAAAGGGCAAAAAACGGTCGAAATCGCATAAAACATTAAATAAATAAAAAAATAATTAAAATTTTAAAAATCGGTTTTCACGTGTCCCCTTCCCTCCCCCCCGGGTCTCCGATTGCCAAATTTCGTAGCTCTCCGACGCGCGGTCGCGAAACGTATAGTGTATAAGACAGACACACAGACACACAGACATTGCCTTTTATTATATAGATCATCGTCAGTTTACCGTTATGAGCTATGATAAAAATAATGTCCCTTTGCACTTACGTTTCTGTGCATTTTACTACGCAGGTTGTTTATTTACATTCGTGCTCACATAATCATGGTAACCTTGCGACTTGGTTGGATACTATGGCAACTGTCTCAACATCGGGCGCCAGAAAAGTCGCCAAATTCAAGACCGTACCGGTCTTTGGGATAATGCCATACATGAGTACAGTGCCTAGAAGAGAGGCACTGTACCTCGGGATTGCATTTGGTGCCCTGACACACTGGCATTGGCGCTTTTAGAGAAGTGATTGCGTATATGGTAAAACTGAGGTAAATGAATTTGGAATTAAAACTAATTGATATTTACTACTGTTTATTTGTATGTAATTTTTTTTTTATACATTTATTTGAAAAACTTGCAATATCGCTAGAACGGTTTAAGCTAGCACTCTAAAGTTTGTGTCATTTATTTTAGAATAAACAATTATGCATAAAATGATTATTTATTTAACAATACTAAATATCTTGCTTTTTATTATTATATTTTCAAAAATTTATTCGAAAATTTGTAGAGCTTCCGAACGTTCGATTGCGTTTAAAATCAGTAGGATTCCTGTATTTGTAGATCGTAATAAGCATACCGAATTAAATTCGAAACGCTCTATTCATTCGTGAGATATCCTATCCACAGGCTCACTGATACACACGACATCACCTCAAAAACGTTCGATTCGAGTTCGCAGATGCTTGGGTCATGCTCTTCCGACGGGAACTCGAATTCGAATTTTCGACCCCGTTACAATACTTTTCCTATATCATTATACTATGTATAGAGGGAATGTAATGCAGGCATCTGCGTGAACGTGATTGAAATTGAATACGCAAAACTGACATTTATTATCTTTTATTTGAAACAAGAATTGGTAAAAATAAATTCGGTAGAAACCTATTACTAAATGTTGAAATGTGTCATTGGGGTATAACAGAAATAAACTCCAATGTGTGCACACATTGGGTTTTATTTCTGTTATATAGATTTTAAAACGGCAATAAACCATCGTTAAAATATGCATTGGATATAGCTCTCTAACTATTTTGACAAATTCGAGTGTTCTTGCCGATTCCGTCATTCGCGTAATTCGACCATACTTAGAATCCCATAAGTTGACGAAGGTTGGTTGATTCTCAAGTCCCCACAAGATGATAAATCAGAAAATACCAATGACGTCTTTCAGTAATGAATCAAATGTTCCACTTTATTAGAACAGTTCTGATCGAACAACAATAATCGCTGTCTTCAAATTGCGATTTCAAGTATGGAGATGATTCACGAATTAATTTCATATCTAAAAGCGCAATATTTCCGGATGCAACGACTGGAACGTTATATATATGAAAAAATATTTATATTTAGACTCATTTGTGGATGTAGAATTTGTTTATGACAGCATCAAAACTGGGTGTTGTCATTGAAATTTTTGAAGTTTGAAGTAAAGACGGCTCCTTATGCAACATTTTTGCATATGAAACTGTAGAAGATATTATTCCCTATCGAATGATATATTTGAATTTGCTCTACTATGAACGTCGGCAAAATAATGGTTCGTTTTTTTTCCCGGCAGATGTGCATTGTTTATTTTGTTAGAGTATTTGCAAAATTTCTGTTTTGAGTACTTTCTTCACTTCATTAAATGAAAATAAGACATGGATCTTCAAAAAGGAGGGTGGATATGAGGAACTGGGCATCTTGTGCCCCCTCTTTAAACTTACAACTTAGTATAAAATGTAAAGGGGCACTATATAGTGACTTTGTCTCAAGATAACGGCCACCAACTTGATATTGTAGTTTAGTGTCCTTTATTGATTAATAGTAGAAATGAATAGCATACATTTTCTAAAAAGGGAAACAAAATTCTCTACGTATTTATAAATTTCATATATGCATATACACATAGATTAACGTTAAAGAAATATACAAAATTCGAATACAAAAATGCACAACACACATTATCTGGATTACAGCTTGATTTTAATTACTAGGCGCCTCACTTGATTGGTATAAATCAAATTTCTGTATTGAGGTCGGCAGATACTTTTACTCATATCATATCAACAACCAAACAGAACGATTACGAATTTACATGTCTTCTGCGGAAAGTTTTGAGAAAAAGAAGCACGTAACTCGAAAAGTTATTAACCATAACCAATCAACAAATTTCAAGACGTTTACAGAACTCATCAAAAGTCGCTAATTTGGTGATATTTCAAGTTCATCGAATTTGTCGCTAGGGTCAAGCGACCCAGACCTCTAAATCACAACAATAGTTTCCCATTACGCATTCGTAATAATATGATGTCATCTCCGTTACATATGTTTCATTCAATGGCTTTTAAATACTGTATAACAATTTTAGCGACATATTCATTCGTTCTTGAATTATTATCTCATAAAGCCAATTTTATATGAAATGGGCTGATATTTAAACATGCAGGAAGATAGCAACACTGCAACAGAATTACGTGAACATTTTGCTATTGTGAAGCCTGGACACTGCTGCTAAATAGAACACATGCTTCATTATGAAAGAAGAAAAACACAATTATTAATATATGAGAAAGTTGAGTGGATCCTCTGATTCGATATATTTTAACAAAATCTTTAATGACTTAATTATTAAAGCACCTTTGTATATAGTAAAAGAAAACTCACAGACAGTATTAATCTCATTTGAAGCGCGTTTACTGTATTTGACATCATAAAATCGTTGATAGGAGGCAATCCAAAGTTTGGAATCATGTGCGCAGTGCAGAAAGTAAAATTTCTGAAGCAGTTACACTTTTTTAGATCTCATCAACACTGAAAAGTCTGCATTCGAATACATCTGCACTGAATACATCTGCACTGAATGGCACTGAATAACTGCACTGGCAACAAGAAAACTTCCTTATATGTGTCTAATTTTACGAATTTTTGTGGAGAACGACAAAGTCAGCCATACGACGCAGATGGAATTGGATTATAAGAAGATCCAGTCCAAATTGCAGAATACTGCAAGGAGTAAATTTCTACACAAGTGTTTTTGTGCGCGGCCGTCCAAATGGTTGCTCAAGTCCTCGGACGAGTCGGACGGTCTGAGTCTTCAACAAGTGTTTTTGTGCGAAAGATTTCGGAACCAGCGCACGATTTTTTAGGCTTAAAGAAGACTCCGTAATAACGCCCTCAAAATAAGGTGTCTAGGCCTGACCCATAGTAAATGTAGGCCTGTAATATAGTAGGCAAGGTCCATAGTTGCTACAATGCTCCCAGTGCAACAATCATCACCAACGGATTGATTTTGTTCTTTTCGTTGATCAGTATCAATATCGATATAAATTATGAATACCTGTTACTTGTAAACTGCTCAAAACTAGTTCATCAATAATTTCTTGCAGTATGACCATGATTCCAAACTTTGCAACGTCTTCTGTAAGTGTTTTTCTTGACCATGAACGTCATCTTTCCTGTTCGAGTTTGATTTTCTATAATCGCGATAGCACAGTGCTGTCAACTTTGTTAGTCTCTCCATAGAGATTTGCAAAATATAGAAACAAGATAATGTTTCTTGCTGCCATTGCAGTAAATAAATCTCTAGTGCTGATTAAAGAGCCTTGATAGGGATCCCTATCAAGGCTCTTTAGTGCTGATGAGGTGTTAAAGAGCGAAACATGTCCACTTATGCTGGTTGTTACATTGGGGGGATGGTTCAATGTATTTGAATTCCTTGATGAGTCCGAACTGTTTAGCTACCATACAGTGATGATTGCTTCAATGTACCAAAGGCTATATCTGCAGGCATTTGTCTTTGTTTCTTCAGTGTTCCTTCGCCCTCTTTTGGAAGGATGTACGTTTCGTTAAGCATCGGAGGTAAAACAGCTGGTCTTGGTGTATTCGGGGGTACTGGTTTACTGCACTGTATAGTTTCGTAATACGCAGTGGCGTAATCGGATTCCACTCCAGGTGAAATGCTGCCGTCAGCTGATGGTTTGAACACTACAACTACCTCTCTGTGACTGAAAGGAAAATAATAAAATGTGATATTTATTTTTTTTAATTTTTCAACTTTATTATTATAATGTAATTATTCACTCATGGCTTTAATTAAGAAAGTAAGGTTTTCCCTTTTATAGCTTTATAATTTTTTCTGAAGTAGCTGAATTTGCACAAGCTTGCGCATAAGTTAGAAACACAGAAGCTAGTAGTCAGGTCGTAGGAAAATTTTGGTCAAAAATGAATTGCGTGGAATCAAAGGAAAAAATCTGATGTGAGCAGCACATGACTTTCCCTGCAGACTTATATTAACGTTCTCTTTATTTTAATTAAATTTATTTCACTTTTAATTAAATTTTCGTTCTCATTCGGTAACCTGGCTTATTTTCAAAGGTGGCGTAGGGAAAGTACGAAAAACTAAAATATCTCGAGAACGGCTAGTCCTAGTGTAATGGGGTTGGTCTTATTCTTTTTGTCTTTAAAAATTACGTATTAAATCAGCATTTAATGGATATATTTGAGTATACCCAGTTCTTAAGTTTAGATTTGGACGATTTTTGTGGGCCATTTTGCAAAAAAAGGCAGGTCATTTTTTTCCGAATCCTACCAAAATCTAATCAGCACCAGGGTAACCCACAAGTGACTCATCTACCGAATTTTGTGAAATTCGGTCCATTAGTTTTTCAATTAGAGTGTATACAAGCTTTTGAGGGCCATTTCGCAAAAAAAGGCAGGTTCTTTTATCCCGAATCGTACCCAAAACTAATCAGCACCAGACTCGCTCACAAGTCACTTACCTACAAAAATTTGTGAAATTCGGTCCATTAGTTTTTTAGTTAGAGTGGATACAAAATCTGCACAGACAGACAGACACACAGACACACAGACATACACACAGACGTCACGCTAAAAATTGTTTTTTCGTATTCTAGAGGTCTCGAAACGTGTAGATCCGTCGAAAACTCGAGTTGCGATTTTCGGCATGATTCCAATACTTTCCCTATACATTACCATGTATTGCAGGGAAAGTAAAAATCTGATGTTGGCAGCACATGACTTTCCCTGCAGACGTTTATATTCACGTTCTCTTTATTTATTTTTACTTTCCCTGCAATACATGGTAATGTATAGGGAAAGTATTGGAATCATGCCGAAAATCACAATAATAAATTTAGTTAAAATAAAGAGAACGTTAATATAAGTCTGCAGGGAAAGTCATGTGCTGCCCACATCAGATTTTTAAATTTATTTCAGTTTTAATTCAATTTTCGTTCTCATTCGATAACCGGACTTATTATTAAAGGTGGTGTAGAGAAAATACGAAAAACTAAAATATCTCGAGAACGGCTAGTCCTAGTGTGATGGGGTTGAACTTTTTCTATTCGTCGTTAAAAATTACGTATTACAGGAGCATTTAATGGATATATTTGAGTATATCTAGTTCATTAGTTTAGATTTTGAAGATTTTTGCGGGCCATTTTTCAAAAAAAGGCAGGTTATTTTTTTTCGAATCGTACGAAAATCTAATCAGCACCAGGGTAACCCACAAGTGACTCATTTACCAAATTTTATGGAATTCGGTTCATTAGTTTTTCAGTTACAGTGGATACAAGCTTTTGCGAGCCATTTCGCAAAAAAAAGGTGGTTCTTTTATCCCGAATCGTACCCAAAACTAATCAGCACCAGAGTCACCCACAAGTGACTTACCTACAAAATTTTATGAAATTTGGTCGATTACTTTTTAGTTAGAGTGGATACAAAATCTGCACAGACAGACACACAGACAGACAGACACACACATAGACGTCACGCTAAAAATGGTTTTTTCGTATTCTACAGGTCTCGAAACGTGTAGATCCGTCGAAAACTCGAGTTGTGATTTTCGGCATGATTCCAATACTTTCCCTATACATTACCATGTATTGCAGGGAAAGTAAAAATCTGATGTGGGCAGCACATGACTTTCCCTGCAGACTTATATTAACGTTCTCTTTATTTTAATTAAATTTATTTCACTTTTAATTCAATTTTCGTTCTCATTCGGTAACCGGACTTATTTTCAAAGGTGGGGTGGAAAAATACGAAAAAAACTAATATATCTCGAGAACGGCTAGTCCTAGTGTAATGGGGTTGGTCTTATTCTTTTCTTCGTTAAAAATTACGCATTAAACAAGCATTTAATGGATATATTTGAGCATACGTAGCTTTTTAGTTTAGATTTTGGCAATTTTTGCGGGCCATTCTACAAAAAAAGGCAGGTTATTTTTTTCTGAATCGTGCCAAAATCTAATCAGCACCAGGGTGACCTATACGTGACTCATCTACCGAATTTTGTGAAATTCGGTCCATTAGTTTTTCAGCTAGAGTGGATACAAACTTTTGCGGGCCATTTCGCAAAAAAAGGCGGGTTCTTTTATTCCGAATCGTACCCAAAACTAATCAGCACCAGCCCCGCCCACAAGTGACTTACCTACAAAATTTTGTGAAATTCGGTCCATTAGTTTTTTAGTTATAGTGGATACAAAATCTGCACAGACAGACAGACACACAGACAGACAGACACACAGACACACACACAGACGTCACGCTAAAAATGGTTCTTTCGTATTCTAGAGGTCTCGAAACGTGTAGATCCGTCGAAAACTCGAGTTGTGATTTTCGGCATGATTCCAATACTTTCCCTATACGTTACCATGTATTGCAGGGAAAGTAAAAATCTGATGTGGGCAGCACATGACTTTCCCTGCAGACTTATATCCACGTTCTATTTATTTCAATTAAATGTAATTCACTTTTAATTCAATTTTCGTTCTCATTTGATAACTGGACTTATTTTCAAAGGTGGGGTGGAAAAATACGAAAAAACTAATATATCTCGAGAGCGGCTAGTCCTAGTGTAATGGGGTTGGTCTTATTCTTTTCTTCGTTAAAAATTACGCATTAAACAAGCATTTAATGGATATATTTGAGCATACGTAGCTTTTTAGTTTAGATTTTGGCAATTTTTGCGGGCCATTCTACAAAAAAAGGCAGGTTATTTTTTTCTGAATCATACCAAAATCTAATCAGCACCAGGGTGACCTATACGTGACTCATCTACCGAATTTTGTGAAATTCGGTCCATTAGTTTTTCAGCTAGAGTGGATACAAGCTTTTGCGGGCCATTTCGCAAAAAAAGGCGGGTTCTTTTATTCCGAATCGTACCCAAAACTAATCAGCACCAGCCCCGCCCACAAGTGACTTACCTACAAAATTTTGTGAAATTCGGTCCATTAGTTTTTTAGTTAGAGTGGATACAAAATCTGCACAGACAGAAAGACAGACAGACAGACAGACAGACACACAGACAGACACACAGACAGACAGACACACAGACACACACACAGACGTCACGCTAAAAATGGTTTTTTCGTATTCTAGAGGTCTCGAAACGTGTAGATCCGTCGAAAACTCGAGTTGTGATTTTCGGCATGATTCCAATACTTTCCCTATACATTACCATGTATTGCAGGGAAAGTAAAAAGAGAAAAAAAGCTATGTTCGTGATCTTACGGCTTTTGTTTTCAATTCGGAGGTGATTATTTCGCTCTGATTAAATTCGTAGTGATTATTTTTAAAATTCGTCGTGCGTCGGTGCATTTCGTAATTTAACATCATTTTAGGATTTTTGTTCCATTTATACAAAATTGGGCATACAAAGATAACATGAAATTAACAAGTCAAAATTTAAATAAGATTTATCATGACGGAAATGCTTCATATTCTGACAGGGAATAAAGAGAAATGAATGTTTAATCTCTATAGAAATTAAAATGCGAGGGAAATCTGGGGGGAATGAAAATTTTCTTATTTTTTACATTTTTCCTCTGAATGGCAGATTTTATATAATGCAGTGGAGCCATTGCTTCTAAAAGACGTTGCCAAATCAGAAAAACACAATATAAAATATTAATTGTATTATAAATTTAATTAATAGCATTATTGAAATAAATTAAGCGTAATAATTACGAAATGAAGCCAAAAGTAAGATGGGTTTTTAATCTTAGTACACCTTTTATGGAGTCTTTTAGTATATTACACAATTCTAAATAAATATAAAATACCAATTTTAAATTTGTTATTTTGAAGATAATAGTGAAAAAGTTTGAACTGTTACAGAACATGAACGGGTTTTGGCACTAAGAGATATTTTAGCAAACGGATTTTGGCAATTCGCCAAAAATAAAATAGGAATTATTTTTATTAGTAAAATTCCATAAAAGCCACAGGTCAATTTAGTTCTGGTGTGTGGAAATTACCGTTAGCAAGCCAAAGCAAGCGAACCTTAAAGAGTGCAATCTATTAATTAAACTTACCGCTGCTTTTTTATCAAATAGATAGTGATTCCTAGAAGTATAAGAATGACGATCGCTACAGATACTCCAACTGCCCATATAACTGGAAAATATATATTACTTTTAGAGTTATATAAAACAACATGAATAAGTTATGCATCACTGTCACATATATTTCTTTTAAAGCAGGGTCCTCAACCTTGAACCTTTTGGGGCCAGTTCCATATGGCTTGACCAGTCCATTTATTATGGTTTTATCGTTTCGGTTTCTGTGCAGATTTTTCTGGTTTTATTTAATACTTTCCCTTTCCTCTCATCTGGTGGCACTACCACTGCGGATCTCTATAGTTATTTAAGTAGCTTTCTGCCCGTTGCTTATTGCTGTTTAGTCCATTTGGTAGCTACTCTTTGCTAATCAGTGCTCGCACTGATGAAGAAAACCCAATCCCTCTCCCCAATGAAACTTAAGTTGAAAAACTGCTTTGAGTTAATTAATATAGTATGTGATTTGACGCCCATCAAGTAATATATAATTGGGATACATCAGCGCAAACAAACTGTAGAATGCATACTATTGATAAGTTGAATGAGTTAATAAATACAGTTTTTTCGAAAAACAATAGTATGCATTTAACAATTTATTTGCTCTGTATTCTAAGCTGTGTTCTACGCTCTATTCTAATTACGTATTACTTGATGTGCGTCAAGTTACATACTGTATTTATTAACTCTCAAAGCAGTTTTTCAACTTAAGTTTCGTTGGGGAGGGGGATATAAGAAAACAAATTCCCCATGGCAACTGCTTTTCTGTTTAAAATGCCTGATGTGGGTAGCATACAACTTTCCCTACATAATGCAATGGATGCCTACAGAGTGCAACTTAACTTCTTTCACAGTAAAATTATGATGTTATAGATGCACGGCACAATGGTTTTTGCATTGAATTAGCACCAAGCAAATTGAAATTGAGGGATTTAGGCAACTTAGTATAGTTAAAGCTGTGGATTGCTTTATTCATACTCATCTAAAAAATTCTTATCAAAATGCAATTGACATTAAATTAATAATGATTATTAGCGAATTTTTTGATGTCAAAATGTAACACTATTATAGAAATGATCTTCTCTCGTGAATGGAACAAACGAGATCCACAAGAAAAATGTTGACAGATTTATTGCATAATTGCATTTCAAATAGAAAGCGAACCTATTTGATGATACTAACTACTTTTTTAATGTCAGGCAAATTTTTTTTTTATAAATTTATTTGAAAAAAGCGCAACATCTCAAGAACGGTTCTCGCTGGCACTTTAAAGATTGTGTCATTCGTTTTATAATAAAAAATTACGTATATTCTGATTATTTTTTTAACAGTATTAATAGATTCTGAATTTTTGATGATATTTTCAGAAATTTATTCGTAAATCGTGCAATATCATGAGAACAATTCATGATGGCGTTCTAAAGTTTGTATCATTCTTTTCTAATGAAAAATTCTGTCCGAAATGATTATTTATTAATCATTAGTGATAGTTTTGATTTTCAATGATATTTTCAAAAATTTATTCTATTTTGGTTCTTTTTTTGGAGGGGGGGGAGGTTCCAATGCCTCCGCACATGCACATTACTTTAGAAACGCTCGGTTCAAGTTCAGATATGCTTGAAACGCGCTTTTCTGTGGAATACTCGATTTCAAATTTTCGGCCCCTTCACAATACTCGCTCAATTTCTGCATGCAAGCAAAAGAAAGTGATAAGGATATCAATGAGCACAAGCATTTAATTGATACATCTGAGCGCTTTTTTTTTTATTTTAGATTTTGACGCTTTTTGCGGGCTATTTCGGAAAAAAGGCAGATTATTTATTTCCAAATCGTACCAAATTTGAATTAGCACCATGGTATCCCACAAGTGATTTATCTACAATATTTTGTGAAATTTGGTCCATTAGTTTTTCAGCTAGTGTAGATACATACATTACACAGACAAACAGACCGACGTCACACTAAAAATAGTTTTTTCGAATTCTAGAGTGCTCGAAGGTGTAGAGTAAGTAGATCCGTCGAAAACTCGAGTTGAGTTGTGATTTTCGATACGATTCCAATACTTTCCCTATACATTACCATGTACTGTAGGGAAAATAAAAATGTATATCTAATCTACACAATTCTAGTAGTTAGATTTATATTTCAAACAATATTTTGTTTTATAATTTTACTTACCTATTGAGCGAGGACTTGCTTTAGGTTTTTTCCCCTCTATAAAAAAGAGTGAAATATAATAATATTATCATATAAATTATTATATAAATTAATATATAAAAATAGGTTCTTGAAATGAGTATTTTAACGATCTTTATTGGGTGATGAGCAGCCAAAATTTTAACAATCCTGAAGCTCTTTTAGAAAATTTCATATCATTCTCAGTTTATAATATGTTTTTAATTAACATGTTAACATATTGCAAATTTATTTTGTACAAATAGTTTTTTTTTTGGTGTTTAAGTCGATATTTTTGCACTTTATTTTCTTCAACAATCGTTAATATTCCATTCCAAAATATCTAGTATAAAATCAGTAGCATCAATTGTGTGGTTTTCGGTATCGTAACCCTACCCAGAGACCCAGACTATTCAGCATTAAAATCGTATGTAGTGGTGGTGTGCAATGATAATTTAAAAAATCTGATGTGAGCAGCACATGACTTTCCCTGCAAACTTATATTAACGTTCTCTTTATTTTAATTAAATTTATTTCACTTTTAATTCAATTTTCGTTCTCATTTGGTAACCGGGCTTATTTTCAAAGGTGGCGTAGGGAAAGTACGAAAAACTAAAATATCTCGAGAACGGCTAGTCCTAGTGTAATGGAGTTGGTCTTATTCCTTTCGTCGTTAAAAATTACGTATTAAATCAGCATTTAATGGATATATTTGAGTATACCCAGTTCTTTAGTTTTGATTTGGACGATTTTTGCGGGCCATTTTGAAAAAAAAGGCAGGCCATTTTCTTCCGAATCGTACCAAAATCAAATCAGCACCTGGGTAACCCACAAGTGACTCATCCACCAAATTTTGTGAAATTCGGTCCATTATAGGTTTTTAGTTAGAGTGGATACAAGCTTTTGCGGGCCATTTCGCAAAAAGAGGCGGGTTCTTTTATCCCGAATCGTACCTAAAACTAATCAGCACCAGACTCGCTCACAAGTAACTTACCTACCAAACTTTGTGAAATTCGGTCCATTAGTTTTTTAGTTAGAGTGGATACAATATCTGCACGGACAGACAGACACACAGACAGACAGACACACAGACACACACAGACACACACACAGACGTCACGCTAAAAATAGTTTTTTCGTATTCTAGAGGTCTCGAAACGTGTAGATCCGTCGAAAACTCGAGTTGCGATTTTCGGCATGATTCCAATACTTTCCCTATACATTACCATGTATTGCAGGGAAAGTAAAAACGTTTTCAGCAAAACCTGCTTGACGGACACACCCAAATAGCCGAATACATGGACGTTATTTTCTAATTTACTGTCCCCAAAAGTATATCAGGTCCCGTGGATTTATCTACAAATAGCAGGTTTTGATATATATAAAGTTAAGCCAGTTTTAAACTGAAGCTGCAAGAAACGGAATACTGTAATAAGCTGAAAATAGGAAATCCAGAAATATAGGAAATTTATGTTATTTCCCCTGTGTGAAACTTAACCTGCACAACGCGGAAACGGACAACAAATTAAAAATAATTTATTAATAAAGCATCTGTAACGAACAAAGACAGGAAAATTCGTTCAACCATTTCAGCCATTTATTTCCAAGAGAACGGTTTATCACAACATTTTCTATTGAATCATATGACGATTTTCTGAAAGTTGTTTCAGAACTTCAAGAATTTTTAGTTAATCAGGGAGATTTTGAAATGCTGGACATATTAATCAATGCACGATTTTTAACTGAAAGCCGCATTATTAGTAAGACATGTATCCATGTTGGATTATAAGTTAATCTCATTAAATTTTAAGTAAAATGTTGGAATAGCCTGTTTACAGTCCATATGAACACTATAGTAAAAAAAATGTTGCTATTTTTTTTTTTAACCTAGACCAAGGATAGGCAAACTTATTTACAGAATGACCAAATGAACAGACAAAAATTTTGGTGGGCCAAAGACTTTTATTTATTATTTTTTTTTCAAAATTCATTTAAAAAATGTTTAAATATTCAGAATACAAAACAATGATAAATACCTATTAAATTATTTTCAAAGTCATTCAGAAGGTGGGGAGTGAAATAGATGAAATTGTGATTGAGCTTCCTATATGTTTTCATATTCTGAGTAAAACTGTGGAAGACATAGTGGCAGACCATAACTGACCGGAAGGCTCACAGTAGCTTTTTGTGTGGCCGACCGGGTAATACTGTGAGGTAAAACTGTGAGATAATTCTCAATAAAGAAGAAGGACACGCATAAGTAGGTCGGTTTCTAAGATCACTTTTCACATGTTTCATGATTGAAAACACTTGTTTGCATGAATATGACAATGCAGACATTGTCATATATTTTCGACCATGATTTATCAAGTTCAGAAATGTTGATTTTGGCATGGTTTTGCTAAAATCTAGTTTTTTGCTTGGGCCGCATTGAACACACCGGTGGGCCGTAATTTGCCCATCCCTGCCCTAGATAAAAAAAAAAATTAAAGCAACTTCCAGAAAATTCTTTGGAGACGGATTTTCCATGCTACAATTTGATCTAAATTGCGTTAAAGGTATGGATTTTGTATTTTATAGAAGCCCACCTAACAGTTGCACACCATGCAGACAGCACAAACTGTTCCGGTTCATGCTATGGAGTTTGATCTGGAGATCTTTTGAAAAAAAAAAAAAAAAACGGAACTGCTCAAAATAATCGCTAATACGCCCAATTCTTTTTCATAAGTACAAAAATCAGCAGATCGGGTCTTATGCATCTGAAGCAAGGTATTTCTGGATCTACAATATGTAAATTCATTCGGTTCCAATGCCTTTTAGAATATAGAATATTTTTTATTCAAACGTAGCAAACAGAGAGAACAACAGATAAACTGTAATTTTTTTACATTGATTGTCATATCCAAAAGCTATCAGATATCATTTGTGATTATCGATATCTGAATATACATGGGTCGATATACATAAATCGATATACATGAATTATCGCACAGAAGAGGCAGACTTATCAAACACTCACCTTTGCAAGTGGCATTTGTGTTAGTCCAAGTCCCGTTTTTCTGGCAAATCACTTTTTCCGGACCCCCGACTATGCGATATCCCGAGTTGCATTGCAGTTGTCTTCTTGTGCCAACAGCTAACTTACTAACCTTATCCAGGAATTTCCATCCCGATCCTGCGGGCAAAGTTGTATTGGTTACGCTCGGATCGCAAAGCAGCTCTGAAAAATAACGTGGGATCTGTATCAAACATAAGCACCAATTGTGAAATTTAATATTGAGTCTATCAGTTATTTAAAGTATTGGCCGTTTCGGTTTCTGTACAAATCAGTGCTACATAATTCGCACAACAATGCTAATATATAGGTCGTTTTTGTGTTTTAAGGGGACACTGAACATTGAAATCACACTTTTGAAGTTTCCGTGAAATTAACAATTCTTTTGTATGTATACTAAATGTATCATACATTTACCAGTTATGATTAAAAAGTGTCGATGTAGTTTAAATTTTTAACTACAAGTTAGAAAAGAATTTAATTTAAGAAATTTTTTTTAATTTAATATGTTCCTTGCGATGCAGTGCTTAATATTTTCTCTTAATTTCACATTATATCGATTTAATCGATTTAAATATATATTTTATATCGATTTAAAGGAGTAATATGAACAAATTTGTGCTTTAATTTTGAATCTATCTTTAAAGGTTATTTAAAAAAATATATATATATATTTCTGAGTTAGAAGTCTAGTTTCATCGAAAGTTTACGTATAGCGAAGCTTTACTACACATTTATGTCACTTAAAGGATTTGAATTAAAAAATGCATGCACAATTTAGTTTAAAAATATATATAAAGAATATTTCCAACAACTGTCTATGACCATTAGAACACATGAAACATTTTAAAGCTTTAAAAATCTAGAAAATATCCTGGAAGGATTGTAAAATATGGGTTTGCTCTACGACGTAAGAAACTCTAATTACTCATTCTAAGTCTCTTATTATCAATGTAATCGAAATTTCTGCTATTTTTTAAATTTAAAGTAATAAAATACATTACTTCATGCATAAGAGAACGTGTAAGAGACATTTAAAAAGAGGGGGAAGAAATAAGTGCAAAAACACCCCACAAAGCTCTTTTATCGATGAGTGGGATAATTCTGACCGTATTACAGCACTCAAATTTAAGTAAATTGTCAAAAAACATTGGTGTGCCTTTGGTAATACCTTTTGTACTTTAAAAGGTTCATTTTTTTTTTGTTTCATAAACATTATATTGTGAAATTGAATTTTTTTAATAACGCTCATATGCATATGAAAAACTAACATCTCTATTTGTTTGCCAGTCCTGTTTGATGACAGTTTTGGAGAAATGTCGCAATTTGGTGACTTTGGGAAAATATTGCCAAGCAGGGAATCAATCAATACCACTTGAAATTAATTTCATATTCCCTATCGTTTTGTGAGAATTAAAATTTTAATATTCGTGATTTAAAATATTACTGTTCATGGAACACATAAGTTTCTTTAGGGTGTGTGTCTAGGAGTTCGTAAAGTATTTGCATTTTATTTGAAAATTGTATAGTGATTATGTTTTATTGGGAGATAGTATAATAGTTAACAACATTGATCAGCAAAAGGTGCGTGGTACATATGTGCCCAATAATTTTATGAGCGCAATCGTTGTATTCAACTGCAAGGTTTTATAAGAAGGGATTTGAAAAGAATTCTCCAAATAAGAATTCCGAAGAAATAGTATTTAATAAAGGAGCGGGGGATCCATATAAATGATGTTTGTTGAAAAGAATATTTTCTGAAGAATTCCATAGAAGTACAATATTCTGAAAAATCTTCCAAAGTTTTAATATTGCCGAACTCTTTAGTATTCCACAGCAATAATATGTTTGTTTTAAAGGGTTTCGTAGATATTTAAAGCGTAAAAATCAAGAATTCGAAGCCTCAAAATATGTAGTTTTGCTTCACTTATCCTTATCAACTCACCTTTACATTCAGGATTGAGACTTTTCCATGTGCTTCCCTCACAGACAATCCTACTGTTCTTACTCTCGTAACCGTCTTCGCAGAGCAGAGTGGCTTTGTTACGACTTACATTAAAGTAGCCGTTGCTGATAGTGAACTCGGGAGGGTCTTCACAGCCGAATTCTGCAAATAGAATATCAATGAAGAATTGATGAGTAAAATTCGAGCCAATGAACATAACTAATTGCAGAATCATGGTCACAAAACCCATGATGGGAGGCATTTCCAACAACTTGGAGTCCTGGTTCCACTGTGATAACCAGAACAGGTTTCGCTTTGG
This sequence comes from Amaurobius ferox, assembly GCA_951213105.1. Classification (NCBI taxonomy): domain Eukaryota; kingdom Metazoa; phylum Arthropoda; class Arachnida; order Araneae; family Amaurobiidae; genus Amaurobius; species Amaurobius ferox. The sequence goes on along the minus strand of OX578139.1, from coordinate 49,734,103 downwards.
TTAAAGCTCACCAGCACCAAAAAGCATTTTACTACAATGACAGTAAAAAACTTGCTAGAATCCACGACACAAGATTGGCCGCAATCCAAATGTATTCAAAAATTTATTTAAACATGGAAAACGAAGCAAAGATTTGATAATAATTTTTTTTAAAACAGTAATAGTAGTTTGCAGAGTCTATACCGACGATAAGAGCTTGCAATTCCGTCTCAGTAGCTGAACAGTAGAACTTCGGCTAACCAATACGAAGATCGGTGATTCGATTCCCGGTTGGGGCAAGGTTCCTCACAATGGCGTCCGAACAAATCAACCCTAACGGTTAATGAATGTAATTATGTTGGTGGTCTGAAAGCGACCCTAGTACGACTAGCACGGATTCAGTGGACTCTGGTATATTAAGTGCTGATTTCAAAATCGGGTGACCAAAGACTACGTAGGAAGCTAACCTGGAGGATATAAATAGCAGCAGGAGGCTAATCTAAGGTAAAATAGCAGGAGATGGTTAGTTAGATTATCAGTTTTACGCCAATCTGACAGTATCTCTGTCAATACGCATTCCCTTACATATAATAAATTCTTAATTTACTTCCTCACTGGGCATGGTCCCTTTTTAGACTATTTATTCTCTTTCAAAATCAAATACACCTCAACCTCTCCTTATAATTCCTGCGGGGATGTGGATTACTATAGATTTAATTGCCCTTTTACTAAAAAATTTCACCTCTTTCAACCTTCAAATTGTAATAAACCAAATTGGTTTAAGTCCGTCTGTTCCAACCCAGCTTCTATAAATAAAATAAAAAATTGTACTATTGTCGCTCAATCTATTTCTGATAAAGTTTCTTAAGTTTATTCAGCGTACTGCTTTCAGTTTTCTATGATCAATATAGTCAATTTATTATTTCCTATGATCAATACGGTCAATTTATTGCTTTTTTTTTCTTTCACCGTTTTCGAGTTTTGTTTTGGGAGAAAAAAAGCTGTCTAACTTTTTCATTTTGAACTTTTTATCCCTCTAAATGTTTCCTCTTATTTCAATTTTTTATTCTAAATTTTCTAAACAACGATCTTTCTTCACTTTCATTATATATTTATCTTTTTTCTTTCTAAATTTTATTTCGAAATTCTTTTTCTAAATTACCCTCTAGTTATCCGCTTTTACATATTCAAATGTATAGTCCCCCTCCCCCCCAACAATTTTATCATTTACAATAACCTTTTTCCCAACTGTACCCAGTTGGACGTACCTGTAAAGATCATTCTACTGTAATATGTAAACAGGACGATCGTGGATGAGGACCATGCTATTGTATTATGGCTGGGTATCTTCATTCTGAAGATATCCTTTCCCGACCATGCTTATAATTACTCAGTACTTAATAGGTGAGTTGAATGTCTGGGTTCTAATAATAATAATAAAAATCTGATGTGGGCAACACATGACTTTCTTTATATAATGTAATGAATTTACTACTTTTACAGTAAAAAAATAGGATTTTCTTGTAGTAGATACTAATATTCTTTCCAAGATATTGAATTTTCGACAATTAGTCGTCATTTTCATTGATTTGGCGTCATTTTTATCCATTTGGCGAGATTTTCTTTAATTTGGCAACATTTCAAAAAAGTCGCCAAGTTGGCGACATTCCGCCAAATTCGTCGCCAAAATCTCGCCAAGCGTTATGCACTAAGAAATAAATTTTTCTTAAAGCAGATAAATGACTATTGGCGTTCAAATACAAAAGTATTATTCAAAGTATCTTTTTTCAAGAATGGAACGAGCTAGATCCACGAGAAGGATGTCACTCAATTTATCGCATGGTATTACATATGAAAAGTAAACATGTTTCTCAATAGGAAATATTTTTCTTTTTATTTTATATGACTTTTTGATAATTTTTTTAAAAAATGTACAATATCTCGAGAACGGTTCACGTTAGCGTTCTAAAATTTATGTCAATCGTTTTCTAATGAAAAATTACATAAGAAATGTCTATTTGCGTAACTTTATTAGTGGTTTTAATTTTTTGACGATTTTTTCAAAATTTCATTCGAAAATTTAGGGGGGTTCTGAACATTCGATTGCGTATAAAAACAATAGGCTTCCAGTGTTTACGGATTGTGATTTTTGTACCAAATTTGGTTCGAATCGGTCCATTCGTTCGTCAGTTATCGTCTCCACAGACTCACTGACACACACACACACATACACACATACTTTCACACACACACACACACACACACACACACACACACACACAGACATCACTTCAAAAATGTTTGATTCGTGATCAGGGATGCTTGAAACGTGCTCTCCCGTCGAAAACTCGAATTCGAATTTTCGACCCCGTCACAATACTTTCCTTATACATTATGTATATAAGGAAAGTAATAATCTGACAGTAGAGGGTGGAGAATGCAAAGTCCACTTCGACGATAAGAGCTTGCAATTCCGTCCCAGTAGCTCAACGGTAGATCGTCTGCGGATCAGTATATAGATTCGTTGTTCGATTCCCGGGGGAAGTAGCAAAGTTCTTTCAAGTTTACGACGTAAATTTACAGAATTTATTGTAGTGCGAAGAATGCAAATTAAAAAAAAAAAAAAATGACGCGATAAAGGACTATAGTAGCACCCAATGAGAGGAGTCATTTCTAATTAGAATTTAGAGAGAGATCGCATCATAGGCCTAAGGGAAACTGGTTGATCCAACAGACGCATCAGTCGCCTTCTTCGTCGGAGCGATATGGTAGTTGCCCCGTGTTGGCAATAGTGGACCAGAGAAGGTACATTCAACCATCGTAGGAGCTCAAGATTCCCTAGACAGACAACTACTCGAGAGTATCTTGCAGTCAAAAGAGAAACCACGTCCATTCCAGTGGCTCGGTCAGCTTGGACAGTGTCCGATTGGAGGCATATTATCTTTAGCAGTGATTCCCTCTTTTTATCAGTGCTGATGACCGCCGCATACGTGTGTGCAAGAGGACTGGCCAGTGTTTCTATCCCTCATTTGTTGTCGAGCGGCACATGGCCATCATACCTGGTGTGACAATCTGGGGAGCTATCTCGTAGGCAAGCCGATCTCCTCTAGTTGTGCTGCAAGCCAATCTACCGGCTCGCTTGTACGTCGACAACTTTCATTATTTGCAACCGATTGTTCTCCTTATGCTGTCAAACCGCCCAGGTTCCATTTGTCAACAAGACAACTCTCGACCACATACTGAACGACTTTCTCAGCAATGTTTTCGAGGATTTAATACCCTCCCATGGCCATCTAGGTCCTCAGACCTATCACCAATAAAACACGTCTGGGACATTGTGGGACGGCAATTATAGCCTTCTCAGAAAACCACTGAATTAGCTGACCAGTTGCAACATTTGTGGCAGAATCTTCCGCAGAGGGACATAAACAGCCTAATGGACTAATGTCGCACCGAATATCGTCTTGTATAGCTGCCACGGGAGAATTAATCACTTACTAAAATGTCATCTTCTTGTTGCCACCATTTCTTAACAAAAAGTTTTTTTATTGTTCCCAAATTCTAATAATTTGCATATTTCTTCAAACGATACAGACATGCCGAGTATCGCGGCTGTAGCTCAATTTCTTATGGGTGTTACAACAGAGTGTATATGTATATTTTTTTCATTATTTTGAACAAGGCGTTATAATGTTCTGTAGGAATACGAAAAAATTAGAATTAACGTTTCGAAGAGGGGAGGGGGGATCCAAATCGTGAAATTATTAGTACATAGCACGATTAATTTCGGTTCAGCCCAAAGCTATTTTTACGCTCACACTAAAGAAGTAAATCCAAAAATGTGTTTTCGAAAGGATCGCCTGTTTTTTACATGTTATTTTTACAGCGTGATCTTATTTATTTATATAAAATTATAACTCATTTTTTTACACTTACCATCTTTAGCATAAACTTGTATTTCGCATATAGTAATATTGGTCTCTCTCGCACCCAAATTTCGAATGTAGATCGTATCAGCCAACACATCTCTCTCTGTCATCTTTATCAAAACCCACTGCCTTCTATCTGAAAGGAAAATACTTCCAAGATTAAATACTGTGCTTGATTGAAAGTAATTCATTTAATGTTTTAACATTTAAGATAAATCAAACTGTAATACACTGCGTGACAGTGAAAATGAGACACCAAGAAGGAGTAGGCAGAAAAATATGCAAATTGCAGGATAGACGCAGCTCACCGAGTTATGTAAATGATGCGAAATGCGCAGCTGTCCCACGCATGTTGAGTGAGATATAAAGTAAGGGACCAGCAGAATCGGCAATAGTCGCGCCGCTCTGTCTTCCAGGGAACTCATTTCGCAAATATTTTTGTCTCAGAGAAAACGAGTAGTAGCAGAGAATGCCAGGCCGTCGCCAATCGAGGCAGTTCCAGCAGACAGACGATTTCACGAGGGGTATGGTGATCGGACCCAGAAGGGCAGATTGGTCCATACGTCAAATCTACGGACAGCCACTCACGCTTCCACGGTGCACCGGCTATAGCGAAGATGGTTGAAACAAAGGAATGTGGTACGTTTCAGGGGTGTCGGTACGACCAGAGCGACGTCAGCAAGCTGGGACCGATGCATCCGCCGGCAAGCGTTGGCGGCCCAGCAGGCCACTTCTGTCGCCTTTTTGCAGCATTTGCGAGACAGCCTTGATGATGCTCCCATATCGACTAGGACCATCATCCGCCGATTGGTCGCAGGCGACCTGCACTCATGGCGTCCGTTAAGAAGACTGCCATTGACCCAACAGTATAGACGCCTTCGTTTTCAATGGTGTTGGGATAGAGCCACGTGGAAGGCAGAATGGCACAGGGTCGTATTCTTAGACGAGTCAAGCTTCTGTTTTAGCAATGACAGTCGCCGTGCACGAGTCTGCGCCAAAGTGGTGACAGGTCCAAACTGGTAGCATTTGTGGAACGTCACGTCGTACGACAACGCGGCATCATGGTTTGGGGCGCCATCGCCTACTATAGCAGGTCACCTCTAGTCCATATTGAGGGCACTATGCCGGCTCAATGATACGTGGATGACGTGCTACGGCCGGTGACACCACCCTTCCTTCAGGGGGTGCCCAATGCCATTTACCAGCAGGATAACACCCGACCACACACGGCACGCATCAGCCAACGTGTCCTGCAAAGTACCCAGGAGCTTCCCTGGCCACCAGTTTGATCTCTCATCAATTGAACATGTCCGGGACGTGATTGGACGTCGCTTACGTGCGCTGCCACCGCCGCTTTTAGAAGACGAACTCTGGCAAATGGTTGATAAGGAATGGGCAGCCATCCCTCAGGACATCATCCGCACGTTCATTGACTCTGTACCTAGACGTGTTGCTTCCTCTATCGCCGCCCACGGCGATTCTACAATCCACTGATCAGACGGTATTATCGCTCAGTGTATAGGTGTATCATGTTGTAATAAACATCACTTATTGTTCGTTGCTGTCTCTCTGTGTTTGCCGATTTTAATCACTTTTTGCCCACTCCTTCTTGGTGTCTCATTTTCACTGTTACGTAGTGTATATCCATATTCATAAAGTTTAACGTGTGTATGCTCGTAGTGTGAATGAATGTGTATGATTTTACGATTATTTATCTAATCTACCGTGCCTTCAAAATAGTTACGTTTCCGCAGCTAGCTGTAATTATTTTAGAGCGGTCATTTATTTAACCTTTTTAAACATTGGGGAACTCTGTCTCTGCCTTATTAAAAATCGCGTAGTTTGTTACTTCCTTATATACATAATGCATAAGGAAAGTATTGTGACGGGGTCGAAAATTCGAATTCGAGTTTTCGACGGGAGAGCACGTTTCAAGCATCCCTGATAACGAATCAAACATTTTGAAGTGATGTCTGTGTGTGTGTGTGAGTCTGTGGAGACGATAACTGACGAACGAATGGACCGATTCAAACGAAATTTGGTACAAAAATCAGAATCCGTAAACATTGAAAGCTTGTTGTTTTTATACGCAATCGAATGTTCAGAACTCCCCTAAATTTTCGAGTGAAATTTTGAAAAAATCGTCAAAAAATCAAAACCGCTAATAAAGTTACGCAAATAGACATTTCTTATGTAATTTCTCATTAGAAAACGATTGACATAAATTTTAGAACGCTAACATGAACTGTTCTCGAGATATTGCACATTTTTGAAAAAAATTATCGAAAAGTCATATAAAATTAAAAATATATATTTCCTATTGAGAAACATGTTCACTTTTCATATGTAATACCATGCGATAAATTAGGTGACATCATTCTCGTGGATCTAGCTCATTCCATTTATGAAAAAAGATACTTTGAGTAATACTTTGTATTTGATCGCCAATAGTCATTTATCTGCTGTAAGAATAACTTATTTCTTCGTCTATAACGCTTGGCGAGATTTTGGCGACGATTTTGGCGGAATGTCGCCAACTCGGCGACTTTTTGAAATGTTGCTAAATTAACGAAAATCTCGCCAAATGGATAAAAATGACGCTAAATCAATGAAAATGACGACTAATTGTCGAAAATTCAATATCTTGGAAAGAATATAAGTATCTACTATAAGGAAAACCTATTTTTTTTTATTGTAAAAGTTGTAAATTCATTACATTATATAAGGAAAGTCATGTGTTGCCCACATCAGATTTTTTCTTTCATATGGCAACTCATGCAAAATCCATTGTTCTATCCATGCAAAATCCGCCGTCAATTACCACTCATGTAATGATGACGAGTTATACCGGAACTATCACCATCATAGTCATCACCATCACATGATGAGAATATATATTTCTTAAACACATTAAGATATGGAAAATAAACTTACCTATGGATCTGTCCAACTTGCCACACGGAGACTTCATACTTTTGTTAGCAAATATCCCAACATTTACATAACCTAAAATAAGAAATAAATAAATGTATGTGAAGTGTATTGTGAAAACAAGTCGGTTGGCGGTACATTGTTGTTTCTCTGACGTCCCTCACATATGAATGCTTACATGAACTACAATTTTTGTTTTACAGTTTTCAGCAGCGTATGGTGCAGAAGGGAGAAAGGATATAAGTTTGATACAATTTTCTAATAACATTTTTTTCTTCTTTTCATATGAAGCTTATTTAAATAATATATAAATTATAAAATGTACTTTTACTTTCATAAAATAATAATTCATAATGCTTTGTCCCGGTTTTTTCAAATCCAAAATCTATATCCTCTAATTGTAAGAAATTAAAATGTTTGATGCTTACTTTTTTCTAAAGATAATCTGACAGTATGTATAATAACTTGTTTATCAAGATAGAGCTGTATTTCATCTCCAGGGTCGCTCCTCCAGAAAAAGCACGTACTGGTGCTACCGTCTATGATATTGCTGGTATAATTTGAGTAACGTCGTGATTTTAGCTGGGGATTTTTTAGGTTGACAGGCCTTTCTAAAAGAAGAAAAGTAATAACATAGAAAAATTAGTTTAGAAAACATCGAAATCAACGGTCATTTGTAAAAGTTGATATCACCCTATTTGACAAAGTATTATAACTGTACAGTATTATAACACACGTAGTATAATGGAAAACAAAGCTGTGGTCGCCATTATTAGCACTTGCTGTTAACAATAGACGTACCGATTGATCGAAAATATCAGCTTCTTCCCCATTGGCTTCGCGACCCGTAACGAAACAAGTATAAAAGAACTTCGGTGAAAATATATATACTTTTCCAATACAATCTACTGCATCCCCGTGGAGCTCCGGATATAGAGGGGCACATAAGCCACTGCGCCCAGTACATGAACTCGCCTCACGCGGGCGTTAGCGGGGTTTTCCTAATTCTCACTAAGGTAGTGGTCACGCAAAGTCCTTGCGAAAGTAATCTATTCTTGACAGTACGGGTGTCTAGACTTTGTCTAATTAAAATCTCCCTTTCTCCGATTTAATGTAAAATTATGAGGAAAACACGGTATCTGATCCCCTTCTATTTGGTCGGAGCCCAAGGCTTAAGTTCCATTAGAAGTTTCCTAGTAAATCCGTCACAGGATGAGTGTATATATGCGTAATGTATACGCTTAAATCCCGACATCTACTTTTAACTTATTTTGATGATATTTAGCTTATTTTCAAAATCTATAACTTTGTTGAATACACTATTGAAGTAACCTCTCATTGAAGTAATACAATCATTTTTTTCTGAACAAGACAATCGGCCAGGTGCTAGTCGATATTGCGGTTATAGTGAAGCAAGCGGCAAATTAGTTAATAGCTCTTTTAATAAAATCCATGGTATTATAATAATTCTTCAAGTTAAATGTTAAGTTGTTTTGATTATACATTTTAAACTATAAATTACTAATGCTTTAAAGTGGCATAAGATTGCATTTTGGCACCTAAATTTAATAAAATACCTCCCAAAACTGTCCCTGTGTTTACGTGGAGTACAAGCATGATAAATGTATAGGTCCGACATCGGTACTTCGTTACATCGATATTTCGTTATAGGGGGAAAAAACAAACATCTGTATTGGAAATTTACTCCCTTACAATATTATGGGATTCATCAAAACTTTATTTAAACGGTCATTCGCTATTTAAGTAGCAAACCCATACAGAATCCTTAAGGATTATAATTGCATAATAAAATATATCTTGTTTCCCCATTTCTCCAAATATCATTTCTATAAACTTCAATGCGGTCTGATGGGCTCCTGTATGTGGAAGACGGAGGGGGGGGGGGGAGAGATATGAACCCCCCTTGGTAACGCCACTGCCCATATGCACAGTCCATAGGTGTCACATATGGGCTTCTCACTCATCTTTGTCGTTTTACATTTAATCTTCTTAACTCCATATGGGCTACCTGCAGCCTGTATGCGGGTAATAATTAAAGAGAAATATCAATTTTAAAGCTATTTGAGCATTCTATTTTACTTCAATGTGCACATAAAAACTAAAAAAACTGAAAAATAAATAAATAACCTGACTTTACAATTATTAAGATACAGAAATTTCTTTTAAAATGTTAAAAAACTATTTTATCTAAGTTTTAGGTTTTATGTCTAAGGAAATGAGCTTTTATAACTCTTATTCCAGATTGTCTTAAAACTTTTCGAACTTTTATTTATTTTAAAAACTCCAAAATGGGATGTCTTAAAATCTGCAGGTAGAATATTTCAATATTCTAAACTGGGTTAACAATTTTTTTTATATATATTCATAAAAGAAGACATATTATAAGTAATTTTATTATTACTGAATAAAAAATAATCTAAAATGTGGAGTTTATAGCCGTACGACTAACAGAAGTATATGTATTGATTCATTAAATATCAATAAGAATAATATTTATTAGATATGAATAAGAATATTATTTATTAGATATGAATAATGTATATTACCAAGTATGTTTATCTTTAATATGGCTTGAAAGTTCCAATCAAGAAAACTCTCAGATTTTCTTCACGCATTGCCCCATATATTTAACAGCAAACAGCCAAGAATTATCACATTCTAAAACAGACGCCTTGTAAGTGGAGATGTGGGTTTTCCGGAAAATTTTCCGGATTTATTTTTAAATATTACATTTAAGCTAAAACAATATGCCCAGTGACTTTCAAAAGTAGTATTTTCATTGAGTACCTGTGCTTCTGAAACGTTATAAAATAATTATATTTTATCAACAATAGAATTTTTTTTTTTGTAAATCATAAATTTGAAACAATATAATAAATTAAAAATAAATAAACATTGCTAAACCTTTTCTGAGTCATAAATAATTTATCAAACGTAGTGTCTCCACTTTTGATAAACTTTGACGTACATCCATATGCAGCGCAGGATATTACCATACTTTGCTTAAATGTAAAAGCAAACGTGCGATGTGCCTTCTCGCTTTCGGAAACGTAATGCAATTGCAATGGAAGGAGAGATGCGCAAGAAAATATGCGCGTAGGGGAGTGCCTAAGTCATGTGACTTAGTTCAGTGGTCACGGAAAGGTTGCCATAAGTCTCTCTACCTGTATTTCACCTCGATGGACTCAGCTGTATTACATAAAAAAAAATCGGCTATTTATAAATTTTTTGAACAAAATTCCCAGTATTAGATTTTTCTCATTGTCTATCGTTCAAGTCCTACGTGCAAGCAAAATTTCCAGTTTCTACCTACAACAGTTTTAGCTGCTTAATTATTGCTTCAGTCACACTCACCCAGCTGTGTATATGAGTAACTGCATGCGGGTTATCTTTAAGTATGCCACAGGTGGGTTTGAGCTTATCGTACAAACATTGACTAAATGTGGCATAGATCGTGTGTTTTGGGAAATTGGTGACCCATATGGAACCAATACCAGCTCTATATGGTCTAGTTCAGTTCAGTCGTTCTTAAACATTTTAGTCTCACGATTCCCTTTCGTATTCAAAAATTACAGAGAGCCCACCGCACTGAGTGGCTGTAACTAATCCCCCCCACCCCACTCCCATAAAAAAATAAGTCTTTTGGAAGTCTTAAAATTCTGGAAATCAGTGCTGACAAATCTGACATTACTAGCAAATATGATAACAATACAGGGTTTTTCAAAAGTCCGTATAAACTTTAAAAATTCATTAAAAATCGAAAAATCATCGAATCGAGGTACGGTTTGTACCATAAGTATTGCTAGGACGGGTTTTTTTTTTTTGACGTGAAAAAATTTTGTAGTTTAAAAATCACCTATAGGTGGCGCTGAACGAATTGGAAAGACAAAGAAAATAACTTACTGTACGTGTTAAATCGTGTGACAAGCCTAACTAACCCTGAAAAGGTGATAGGACCTTTCCCTTTCTTTAGATTTTTCCTAAATCGGAATTTTCGCGAAGCATCTGATGCTGATTCTCCGCTCACGTAATACAACCTCACTAACAAGGCTTTCTCGATCAAAGTTAACATTCTCTCAAAAACTTCTTCTTTGCACCGTTTACGAATGAATCAAATGAAGAATCTACAGAACATTACAGCTCTTTTATAACAGCCCCATTTGCATACTTCTGAAAGATGTATTCGGGTAAGCGCCACCTATAGATGATTTTTTAAACTACAAAAATTTTTCACGTCAAAATAATAAAAAAAAAAAAACCCGTCCTGGCAATACTTATGGAACAAACCGTACCTCAATGCGATGATTTTTCGATTTTTAATGAATTTTTAAAGTTTATACGGACTTTTGAAAGACCCTGTATATAACAACACTAACAAATGTAATATTTAATTTAAATTAAATACTCATAATATTGATTGCTAACAGATTGTTTTTAGTATAAAATATAATTATCTGTGACTTCCAGTTTAAAAATGACTGTTAGTCCATGTTCATTGTATAAAAGATAGCCAGATATCTATGACCAATGTCGGATGTATAGGGACTAGTCCAAATGTGTTGAAAAGTCAAAGCTCATATATGACCCATATGAGTTCCACGATGCGCTATGATGCATTGTTCTCATGGGCTGTAGATGGTAGGAGGGAACCACACGTGCTCCCTTTGGAACACCGAAAAATTGCTGCTGGTCAGGACCTGACTAACGCAGGGGCATGCGGGCAGCTGCCCCGACCTCTATGTTAAAGGGGCCCCAAATTAAACAATTGCACCGTCGAAAAATCATCAACTGCTTCCAGAAGAAAAAAATATGCCATAGGAATAGGAAGATTTATTCTTGTAAAAATAGTTTGTATGTCAGTAAAAATATTTATTTTCTCACTATATAGGGATTACTGCACTAATTTAGCATGTTGGTTTCTTAACTATGATGTGAAAGTTTGCTATAATTTAAATTTCATTAAAATATGCAAGAACATCATTTTGTACACTTTTTTTTTTTATAGAATGCCATTACGTTTCTGAAAAAATATATTTGTTCATTTCATATAAGTCGAGAAGTGAAAGGGGGCCTCGGAGGAATGACTGCCCCGGGCTCTTGTTAGGCTAAGTAGGGCCTTGATGCTAGTATATTATAAGAGAGCTCCTTACGAACTTGGCTACCACACTTTTAATATACCCATGTATTGAAATTCAGTTAAGGACACTCAATGCCATGGGCGTATGCAGGATTTTTTCCAGGGGGGTGCTAAAAGCAATTGCACTAAAAATTTGTAGATTACTATAAAAAAAATTCGAAATTAAAAGACAAGAGTCCTGTTTACAAATGCCTGTATTAGTCTGTAATCCCCCCTCCCCCCATATTTTAAATTTAACCTATTCATTGAACAACTTGGAAATTAGCAGGCAAATGTAGATTTAGTCGTTCAATAACAACAAACTGATAAAAATTCGTACATTTACATTTCGGAAAGGGGGGGGGGGAGGGTAAAAATCGATCAAAAAACGCATATGAAAAATATAGTAGAATATTAAAAAAATGGGCATACGAAAATATAGAGAAAATATCAAATTTTTCTTTTCTTTTATTTCAGAACTAGCATTTTTCTTATTTTTTTTCACTCATATTGCATGACATTCATGTCAGATTTTTTATGAACATATTATTTTAACATTGCGAAAATTTATTGATTTTGTCAAAATTGTGTTCAAACCCTAATCTTTCTATTAAAGCTCACTTGTAAAATGTTCTGTAAGGAATGGTTGCTAATTAAATTAACATTTTTTCAGGGGAGTGCTTTGCCACCCCATACCCCCCATACCCCTAAATACGCCCATGCTCAATGCGTGTCGAAAACTCTAATTAAAACTTTAAACCGCATTTAAAAACTTTTTCTAAACGTTATAGGATATGCATGAAGGGAAAGTGAATAAAAACGAGAATATTAGCAGTAACACCTAAAGGAGATTTCGAGCAATGTTTGTATCTAAGTAGAATACGTAATTGCTGAAGTTTGTTGAAGCACACAGCTTTCTCCAGAGGCTTTTGAACAGTTATAATTTGACTTAATTAGAAACAAGAAATATCAAGAGGTTTTAAACAGTCACTAAATTGCCTTAAGTATGAAAATGAAATTAAATTCAATTAAGTCGAGTTCTTTAAGTTGCTTTATATAACTCGACTTAAAGACTGTTTAAAAAAAGTTACCTAGTTAATATTTTTACTTGCTCACCACAAAAAGGTGTCTTATCAGACCAGGATCCATTATACTTGCATTTCCTGGTTTCTTTGCCCATCAGGAGGAAGTTCTCGTTGCAGAAATAAGCCACTTCGTCACCTAGTAGAAATTTGTTTTGCTGGGGACGATAATATCCGTCTACTGGAATATCTGGACGAGGACATGCTAGAAATAAAGGCAAAAAATTGTGAGAAACTGGATCTTATTCTTACAAATACCTTATATCGCTTTCCCTGTGTTAAGTTTGTCATCGTTGAAAAACGATGTTTACAAGAAATCATTCTTATTAATAAAAAGTACGAGCTGCTTGTCCTTGGCGATAGTACATTAATTATCAAAATATGTCCAACTTAGTGACTTTTGGCGGGTTTTGGAAACTTCTAGAAACAATGTTATTAGAGTAGAATTTCAAGAGTAAACTGGCTTTTTTTAAAAAAAAATTTTCACAGAGTTTATGTATAAGCCGATCAGAGTTGAAGTGCAAGGAGTAAAAGTGAATTACGAATACATCAGTTTTCTCTTTATAAAATCGTTGGTTTTGTTAATTAGTTGAACATTTAATTTTTGTTTTATTGTTTCAAACGGTTGTTTTGTAACTTTGTTTGATAGCTAGAGAGCTATGAACTCTATTTTGTTCCCGCTTCACTCATTGCTGAATTGGAAAAAATGTTAGTTATTCAGAAATTTGGACATTTTTTGTACCTTGAAAATAAACCTACGAAACCTGGGAATACGTCGTAACAATATGTATTATGTGAATAAACTATGAAAAGTTTTATTAAAATTCTGATATCGGCTGAATTGCATATGACTCTGTTTAACATCTTTAGCTGACATTATGTTTTACTATTAATAAAAAAAAAATCGTTCGAATTCTTTTAGGGTATCGTATATAATAAATCGCTGTCTTGAAATATCTTGTCTGCACACATGCACAGACAACATTCCATAAACGAGCTCAGGGACGATCTAAAAGTGTAAATCCTCGAATTCAAATTTTAAGTCGAATAAAACTCTTTTTTTCTATTTTTAAACCGACCTGGTATCAAATGACAGCGCTGTTATTTCATACAGTTTATTAAACAGAAATTTTTAAATTGTTGTGTTCTTCGCAGCTCTCTTCAACTACAAGATGAATGAAAAGAACAAGGATATTAAACGAATGTTCATTTTCAAAATGTATGCATTTGGATAAAAGTCTGTGTTTCACCCATTTTAAGGATGACCTCACTTTCTCGAATTACAGATACAAATTTAGTTTTTTTAAAAAGTGCGATTATTTGTAAAATGTTTAAAAAAAAAAAAACAGTTTTAGTACCTTTGAATTCGTATTGTTTAGAAACTTTCACTTTTTATATTAATTAGCGTTCAGTTTTATATTTCAACTTCAAACTTTTTATAATTCTACCGCAGTCTTAAGAATAATTTTTCGCATCTCAATAAATGATTTCATATGTTTCATGAAATGTTTTATTCCTTAGATTTACAGATTTTCGCATTTTATGAAAGAAAAGAAATGTGCTATTTCACACAAAATTTCTTCTTTCTAGAGGAAATGTACTTCTTAAAATGTAAATATATGAGGCAACGAATGTCTTGAAATATCTTATATTATCTAAATTATGAATAGTTCATCTGCTAGCAGAAAGGAAGTGCCTTGGGCAGCACTTTCTCCCACCTCTAATGATAAGTGACGTTCGTTTACATTATATAATAAGTGACACGTCATTTTCTTTTGATAAATTATGTATGAAATGATTGTTCTTTAGCAAGGTTGACTGTTCTGATTTATCTATGCAATTTTTCAAAAAATCCTCCGAAAATTTGAGTGGGGAGGAGTCAGCATCTTCGACATCAATAGGGATGTAGATTCCACTTCAACTGAGCGCAAGGTGGCCCCTAGGAGGGTAGAATATGTTTTATCCTCCTAGGGTGGCCCTTGCGAAGATCGGCGATTTTCGGCCCCCCTGGACAGCATAGGTTATTTACAATGGCGCCAAAACAAATTAACCTTTAAGGTTAGCGTAATGATGTTGGGGGTATGAAAGCGCCTCTATAGTAGGACTAGCACGAATTCAGTGGACTCTGGAATATTGAACGCCGATTTCAAATCGGGAGGTCAACGCCCACGTAGGAAGCTAACTTAGAGGATAAAATATAGCATCAGGAGGTTAACCTAGGTTAAAATTAGCAGGAGGTGGTTAAAATTAGCAGGAGATTGTCAAGTTGCAAGTCAATCTAACATTAGAGGGAGGAAAGGGCAGAGTTACTTCGAATATAAGATCTTGAAATTCAGTCCCAGTAGCTCAATTGGTAGATAATTAGCTGGTAAGTACAATGATTCGCGGTTTGAGCTCCGGTTTGGACAGCAAAGTTTTTTACAGGGTCTCAGACGATCCGACCATTCTTGAGGTATCTCCCCCCCCCCCATACTCACGGACACACATGTGCATCACATCACATACGTGTTCAAAAATACTCAAAACGTATAAATCTGTCGAAAACTCGAATTCGAGTTTTTGCTCCCATCACAAAAAATTCCCCATGCTTTTATGTACTTAGAGAGAGTAAGAAAGACAAAGGATGAAATATTGACTTACTTTGCTGAGTTTCGACGAGGATTATGAAATTGGAGAGCAGAAGACCTCCAGTAAAATATCGCAAAATATTGGAGCGCATCATGATATGGAATAACTTGATTTAAAAGAAATGTTTTACACCAATGAAGCTTCCTTTGCTCTGAAATCACTATTACAAAAAAAAAATTATCTTGTTTTCTGTTAAGAGTCGCATTTCCGTTCCGATGACATTCCCCGGATGTGACATCGTCAAAATTTCCCTGAAACCATGACATGTCTTCAGCACGATTGTGGTTAGTTGCGTTTGTTCTACATCGTAATTTTCAATAGTATGCTACGCTAATTGTATTCCAAATAGTAATAGGAAAAAAATTTGATGTGGGTAACACATGACGTTCTTTATATAATGCAATGACTTTACTACTTTTACAGTAAAAAAAATAGATTTTTCTTATAGTAGATACTTATATTCTTTCCAAGACATTGAATTTTCGACAATTAGTCGTCATTTTCATTGATTTAGCGTCATTTTAATCCATTTGGCGAGATTTTCGTTAATTTGACACCATTTCAAAAAGTCGTCAAGTAGGCGACATTCCGCCAAATTCGTCGCCAAAATCTCGCCAAGCTTTGCTGACGGAGAAATAAGTTATTCTTATAGCAGATAAATGACAATTGGCGTTCAAATACAAAAGTATTACTCGAAGTATCTTTCTCATGAATGGAATGAGCTAGATCCACGAGAATGATGTCACCAAATTTATCGCATGGTATTACATATGAAAAGTGAACATGTTTCTCAATAGGAAATATATATTTTTTATTTTATATGACTTTTTGATAATTTTTTTGAAAAATGTGCAATATCTCGAGAACGGTTCATGTTAGCGTTCTAAAATTTTTATGTTAATCGTTTTCTAATGAAAAATTACATAAGAAATGTCTATTTGCTTAACTTTATTAGCGGTTTTGATTTTTTGATGATTTTTCAAAATTTCACTCGAAAATTTAGGAGGGTTCTGAACATTCGATAACGTTTAAAAACAATAGGCTTCCAGTGTTTACGGATTGTGATTTTTGTACCGAATTTCGTTTGAATCGGTCCATTCGTTCGTCAGTTATCGTCTCCACAGTGTCACTGACGTGATAAGGCAAAGTGTATGCCGATTCAGAACACTCAGTAGTAATCTCTCATGCCACACGCCAAACGTCGTTTTATCGCCAGTTCTGGTATATTTTGGCTACACGTGCAATTGGAGGGGAAAGACGAATTGTTTAATAAAAAATATTGTTCATTATTTGATTGCATATCAGATTGCGTATGAGAATGTCGTTAGATACATTTGTATCAGAATACTTAGAAGATTATTATTTGTAACAGATTATCTAGAAGATTGTTTAGAAGATTATTTGTATCAGATTATTAGGGAAGATGTTAGGAAACTTATCAAAGTATACAGTAGTACATATTTCAAAAACTGGTTTGATTATATATAAATCAAATAACAATCCGACTAATGTGGTTTTCAAGTAATACTATTAAAATACATGTATTTAAAAACTTTGTATACTGCATTCGGATTGTTTGAAATTAGTTAAAGAAATGTTCGACACACACATACATATAATTTATTATTTGAATAAAACGATTCTAAGATTTCGTAGAAAATATATGTGTAGAATCCGTATAATATTCAATTCTTATATAGTACAAAAATCCGTAACGAAATTTGAAGATTATTTGAAAGTAGGAAATAATAAAATATTTGGCATTTTAAAAATGCAAAATTTGTAACATTTTAAGGAAATTTGCTTAACATTTTTCAGTTTGTGGGAGCAATGTTGCTTTTCCGACACACGTAGGATAATGCAGCGTTTTTCAAGATGTGTTTGTTCTGCGGAACCCTTGGGGTTCTACGACGTGATAGTTTCAAGTAAATTTTCTTAAAAATTTAAAAACGGGTAAAATTTTAATGCTTTTATACTTTCAAATTATTTTAATTTTAAATATTTTATTATTAAATTGAAGAGTTTTAAATGTTATTGGAAAATACATAAAAATATTTCCTAATTTAAATATGGTAAACAAATATCAAAATTAATTGCACTTTGCATTTAAAAATTCCCTGGCCAATTACATTTCCAGCAACTTACGTACGTGTAATTGTTCATTCAAATTTGTAATATATTTTACAATTATTTTTACGTCTAAGTTTGGCAAAGTTGAAATTTTTAATACAAAAAATTAAAAAAATATGAAAAAGCCTTCATGCAATGGAAAGTGATGTGTACACTTCAATTTCGAAATAACTATTAAGTATTTCTATACTTTTTAGCACACTTATTTCATGCAGTCATATGAATTATTGGAAAAACCAGAAGTTACATATTCAGACCAAGAAATCCTTAGTGAACCCTACCAATCCCTGTGGAATTCAATGTTTTCTATATCAGTCTTCATCTAAGCTGTACCTAAAGCAAAGTCTGAAAAACAGATGTTGAAATGAAAATATAAATTTTTGAATAGGAAGTGACATCTCTCTCCCGAACAAGAAGTAGAAATCCTTCATGAACCCTACCTTCTCCGTAATTTTATGCTGTATCCATATTAGCCACTATATCTTTTTAAACATCTAAATCCTACGAAATAGATGTTTAAAAAAATTCGTTAAAAACAATGGCAAATTGTAAAATTTTCCCACCAAAATCTGCATTTCAAAATTATTTAGAGTAAAATTATATTATTTTTTGTACACACATGAGATAAATTGTCTGTGACTTACAGTTTTAAGTGGGTTGTGAACAGTATACATGTACACTCAGTTTTATCCGTCACAGAAATGGATCTAATATAACAATTATAGATCTGAAGGACTAAATAAACTTTAATTGTTGTATACCGATTTAAAGGTATATTTATGCCGTAGAATGTAAAATCTCACTAATTTGATATTTATGGATTTTTTTTTGTGAAATATATATATATATATATATATATATATATATATATATATATATAATATATATATATATATATATATATATATATATATATAGGGTGACCAGAAAAAAGCGCCCCAAAAGTAAAATGAAACGACAAAAAAACGGGTGAATAAATATGCTTTATTCCAATTACAGAAAAAAGATATATATTCTAAATGTTCGATATGTTTACCATCACCTGCGATGGCATTTGGTTGTCAGTATTTCAGTATTGTTTATTCCCAAAGTTTGAACGATTTATGTACAGTGGTTTTCGAGATATTGCAGTTCTTTATTCGGGCGCTTATTTCATATATATATATATTGACAAGTCAGGAAGTCTTCATAATCGCAAACTATAAATTGTTATTTTTTCCTTGAAGGAGATGCAAGTTCCAAATAAAGGTTTAAACTATGTTAGTTTTATTTAGCATTTTGCTAAAAGAAATCTTATTTTGCTAATACATGTTCTAACATTAAGCAACAGGTTTCCGGTTTTCCCTAATTGTAATTTTGTACCAAATTTCGTTCGAATCGCTTCATTCGTTCGTGAGATATCGTCTCCACAGATTCACTGACACACACACGCGCTCGCACATGCACTCTCACGCACTCACACATGCACACTCACGCACTCACATATGCACACACATACTCGCATGCACACACACACACACTCGCACGCACACACATCAAACACATACATGCATGACTTAAAAACCTCTGATTCGTGGTCAAGGTTGCTTGAAACGTGCTCTCCCGACAAAAACTGGAATTCAAATTTTCGCCTATATATATGAAAGTAAAAATCAATCCATTGCCTTAGAGTTATAACTTTAACGCATTATTCAGTTATAACTTGAAAGTAAATGCGAAGTCTTTAATGCATTAAAATAATCAAATCCGAAGTATTTGACGCTCTCCATCATTCATTCAGATTTTTTTGCACCCAGTTACCACACTATATTTTGATCGTACTATATTTTGACACACACACACACACACTTTCTCTCTCTGTGTCTTCCTCCCTCCCTTTCACCCGTATTCTAATCACGTTAATTACATGATAATCTACCTAAATCTAATTTTTTTTAGAATGCAGCTACATATAGAATTTCGTGGTCGTACGTACTCTCTCTAATTTGAAACCTCTAATTTCGAATAATGTTTTAATCCCATTTATTACAAAATATTCTACCTGTTTCTAATTTTTTATAGAATGCATCTACATATAAGTTGCCGTAGTGATATGTGTATTCATACCCCACAGATGCACACACACACTGATGGAAATATTTCCCAAAATGTTCGAAATGTGTTCATGATGTCTTTAAGTGTATTTTTTCGTCTAAATGTCGTGATTATCCGTGAACTTCCTCTATTCAATGGCATTAAAAAATAATAAAATGATTCTTTAATTGAGTCAATACTGAATTTAATTCTAATCGAAGAGATAATGCATTTAAAAAGTGTCTATATTGCTTAATTGTAAGTTATATATCGGCTTTTTTAATCTAATCAATATTGAATTAATTTAATTCCAATCTAAGAGATAATCCATTTAAAACGTGTGTCTATATTGCTAAATTGTAAGTCATATAATGAAAAGATAAACCAAATTGCGAGAGTCCTTTCTCTTGATGTGGCTGCTATAGTAACCTTGAGAGAGAGCGCGCTCCTTCGCCTATCACGCTGGCGATAAAACAATGCTTGGCGTCTGATTTGAAAAGAAGGCTCTCTGGCTTAGTATACTTTCTGGCCTTCTGCGTCACTGACACACACACACACACAGACATCACTTCAAAAATGTTTGATTCGTGATCAGGGATGCTTGAAACGTGCTCTCCCGTCGAAAAATCGAATTCGAATTTTCGACTCCGTCACAATACTTTCCTTATACATTATGTATATAAGGAAAGTAATATCTACTATAAAAATAATCTATTTTTACTTTCCTTATATACATAATGTATAAGGAAAGTATTGTGACGGGGTCGAAAATTCGAATTCGAGTTTTCGACGGAGTAGCACGTTTCAAGCATCCC
The DNA here is from genome assembly GCA_951213105.1 of Amaurobius ferox. NCBI lineage: Eukaryota > Metazoa > Arthropoda > Arachnida > Araneae > Amaurobiidae > Amaurobius > Amaurobius ferox. The sequence goes on along the minus strand of OX578139.1, from coordinate 49,713,399 downwards.
TGATCACGAATCAAACATTTTTGAAGTGATGTCTGTGTGTGTGTATGTGTGTGAAAGTATGTGTGTGTGTGTGTGTGTGTGTGTGTGTCAGTGAGTCTGTGGAGACGATAACTGACGAAAGAATGGACCAATTCGAACCAAATTTGGTACAAAAATCACAATCCGTAAACACTGGAAGCCTATTGTTTTTGTACGTAATCGAATGTTCAGACTTCACAATACTTTCCTTATACATTATGTTCTGAACATTCGATTGCGCATAAAAACAATAGGCTTCCAGTGTTTACGGATTGTGATTTTTGTACCAAATTTCGTTCGAATCGGTCCATTCGTTCGTCAGTTATCGTCTCCACAGACTCACTGACACACACACACACACACACACACAGACAGACATCACTTCAAAAATGTTTGATTCGTGATCAGGGATGCTTGAAACGTACTCTACCGTCGAAAACTCGAATTCGAATTTTCAACCTCGTCACAATACTTTCCTTATACATTATGTATATAAGGAAAGTAAAAAGAACTAAATGATAACATGCATGCATAACAGACGTGCTTATAGCGTTCCTTTATGACGCAAAATATTATTTTTACCAATTATATTTGCATAATTTTTTATTGTGATTTACTGAAAGATAACCTGATGTGGGCAGCAAATGACTTTCCCTACATAATTCAATGCCTTTACTCCTTCCACAGTAAAAGAATGGTGTGCAGGATGCAAAGCACAATGCTTTTGGAATTGAGTAATATCACATAAATTGGAATTTGTAATTTTAGGCAACTTATTAGGCCAAAGAGAATGACATTTATAAAGCGTGCAATATTCTCATTAAAATGCAATTGACATTTGATGAATACCCCGTGAAATAAATAATTATTGGTGAATTCTGCGCCAAAATACAAAACTATAACGAAAAGTGTCTTCTCCTGTGAATGGAATGAACTAGAACCACGAGAACGATGTTATCAGATTTGTTGAATAATATTTCATATGGAAAATGAATAGATTTTACAATACTTTCCACTTTTATAATTTTATGTAATTTTTTCATACATTAAGTCGAAAAACGTGCAATATCTCGAGAACGGTTCATTTTAGCGTTCTAAAATTTATGCCATTCATTTTCTAATAAGAAAAATTACGTATAAAATAATTATTTATGTATTAGCATCGAAGTTCTTGAAATGTTCAATTTTTTTTTTCAAAAACTAATTTAAAAAAATCTGATGTGGGCAACACATGACATTCCTTATATAATGTAATGAATTTACTACTTTTACAGTAAAAAAATAGGTTTTTCTTATAGTAGATACTAATATTCTTTCCAAGATATTGAATTTTCGACAATTAGTCGTCATTTTCATTGATTTAGCATCATTTTTATCCATTTGGCGAGATTTTCATTAATTTGGCAACATTTCAAAAAAGTCGCCAAGTTGGCGACATTCCGCCAAATTCGTCGCCAAAATCTCGCCAAGCGTTATGCACTAAGAAAAAAGTTATTCTTACAGCAGATAAATGACTATTGGCGTTTAAATACAAAAGTATTATTCAAAGTATATTTTTTCATGAATGGAACGAGCTAGATCCACGAGAATGATGTCACTCAATTTATCGCATGGTATTACATATGAAAAGTGAACATGTTTCTCAATAGGAATTTTTTTTTTTATGTGACTTTTTCGTAATTTTTTTGAAAAATGTACAATATCTCGAGAACGGTTCATGTTAGCGTTCTAAAATTTATGTCAATCGTTTTCTAATGAAAAATTACATAAGAAATGTCTATTTGCGTAACTTTATTAGCGGTTTTGATTTTTTGACGATTTTTTCAAAATTTTATTCGAAAATTTAGGGGGGTTCTGGACATTCGATTACATATAAAAACAGTAGGCTTCCAGTGTTTACGGATTGTGATTTTTGTACCAAATTTGGTTCAAATCGGTTCATTCGTTCGTCAGTTATCGTCTCCACAGACTCACTGACACACACACACACATACTTTCACACACACACACACACACACACACACACACAGACATCACTTCAAAAATGTTTGATTCGTGATCAGGGATGCTTGAAACGTGCTCTCCCGTCGAAAACTCGAATTCGAATTTTCGACCCCGTCACAATACTTTCCTTATACATTATATAGGATTATACATATATAAGGAAAGTAATAATGCAACATTTTGAGAATGGTTCATGCTAGCTGTCAAAAGTTCATATCATTCGTTTTCTAATGAAAAATTACGTATGAAATTATTATTTATTTATCATTATTGAAAGTCTTAAATTTTTAATGACTTTTTCAAACATTTCTTTGAAAATTGTGCGTGGAGGACGGGCCTTCTGAATTAGATTTTGTTTAAAATCAATAGGGGGTTCCAGTATTCACTGATTGTAATAATCGATAAAAAGCAGCAGCATCGTTCACATTAAACTGTGTGATTTTATAAATGTCGTTTCTTACTACAAATTGAATGTTTGTTTTATTAAATCTAACCTTCATTTATATTTAGCGCTTCACATATATGTATATGACCTATAACAAGTTATAATGTCAGAGGGTCCACAGGTTTTTCTTTTTTAATTACTATAAGATCTTTGAGGTTATATGTTTGGGAACCACTGTAGTGGGTCGTATTTGCAATGACAGCAACGAAATCTTGCTATGTGCCACAACTTTTTGCATTCCGTCATACGGCGAGCTTGTATGTAATTAATTATACCTAATTCTAGGATACGAAAGAATTTTTTATAAACTTCGGATGTTCATGCTAATCCTGATAGGATTGCAAGCAGAGGTGAGGCGAAATAACCCGCAGTGGTTACGTTGAGAGAATCGCACAAGGAGTACCCGAATTCTATTCTTAATACCGCTCAAAACTATCTCTGTGTCTACGTGGAGTATGGGCTTCTTAAATATGTAGGTCCGAAAGTCTTTCCGATAGGTGATGGGTCAGAGGAAGGAGAGTACTGCTCCTGTAGTTGCCACTTCCATTGCGTTCTGGTCTAAATTAGGTATCTTTCTCCCGGCAGTACAAACAGTTACCTTACACTTAGGGGTAGATCGGACGGTCTGGGAAGTACGACTATAACCAGAGAAAACATTCTTAGACTTACTGAATTAAAATTAAGAAATAAATAAATGTATTTTTTTTTCCCTTTCTATGTTTTTCTAAAATCATATTACTTTCCTTATATACATAATGTATAAAGAAAGTGTTGTGACGGGGTCGAAAATTTGAATTCGAGTTTTCGATGGGAGAGCACCTTTCAAGCATCCCTGATCACGAATCAAACATTTTTGAAGTGATGTCTGTGTGTGTGTGTGTGAAAGTATGTGTGTGTGTGTGTGTCAGTGAGTCTGTGGAGACGATAACTGACGAACGAATGGACCGATTCGAACGAAATTTGGTACAAAAATCACAATCCATAAACACTGGAAGCCTTTTTTTTTTATACGCAATCGAATGTTCAGAACCCCCTAAATTTTCGAGTAAAATTTTGAAAAAATCGTAAAAAAATCAAAACTGCTAATAAAGTTACGCAAATAGACATTTCTTATGTAATTTTTCATTAGAAAACGATTGGCATAAATTTTAGAACTCTAACATGAACCGTTCTCGAGATATTGCACATTAAAAAAAAAATATCAAAAAGTTATATAAAATAAAAAAAAATATTTCCTATTGAGAAACATGTTCACTTTTCATATGTAACACCATGCGATAAATTTGGTGACATCATTCTCGTGGATCTAGCTCGTTAGTAGGAAAAGAAACCGGTTCTGTTGCGAAGGAAAATCAATGAAGAACGAAGAGCAAAATGTCCGCCATCTTGAATTCCGTAATCCTGGACGGGGTGTAAAAGGGGGGGGGGGGAGAATGAAAAAAGGCGGGGGTAAAAATTTTTGAGAAACTTTTTCGGGTGGCAACGATTTCGTATAGTCTTGTACGGGGGTTTAGGGGGATATAAATTTTTTTAAATGAGAATTTTTCTAAGTGGGGGAGAAACTTTTTTGGGGGTGGCAACAGCTGCGAAGGCTGTGCAGTGCCATGAGCGCCCCCTAGCGGCGGAAAGTGGAACTATCGAGGATGGAACTTAGAAAGATTTTTTTATTTGGGTTGCCATAGCAACACCTGTGGGGGATAAACTTTTTGGGGGTGGCAACAGTTGTGAAGGAAGAGCAGTGCCGCCAGCACCCCCTAGCGGCGAAAAGTGGAACTATGGAGATGGAACTTAGAAATATTTTTTGTTTGGGTTGCCATAGCAACACCTGTGGGGGAGAAACTTTTGGGGGTGGCAACACCACGGATGGTACAGAGCAGTGCCATCAGCGCCCTCTAGCGTCGAAAAGTGGAACTACCCAATACTTGAGAGATATTTCTAATTTTAAATATGGGGGCGATATTCGGGATTTTTTCTAAGTAGGGAAGAAACTTTTTCGGGGTGGCAACACCACGGAAGGAAGAGCAGTGCCACCAACGCCCCCTAGCGGTACATCGTGGAAATGATTGGTAATTTTCTGTTTTAATGGGATTTTTTTCTTTTCTTAATTAAAGGGTGTTAATTAGGATAATTAGATAAAGTGATTAAGTAATGAATATCTCTCCGCCAAAGGTATGCCAAAGGCGTGCCAAGGTACATCCTTCCACCTTCTAAGAAAAGAGTGCTTACCCCTCCGCTATATCACGGCTACGAAGTGAACTGTGAGAATCCCATATGACGAGATACGTGAGTTATTTTTGTATTTCTCCATGGGAAATAACATAAATTTTTAAACGTGCGTCATTTTTAGCGTTTTTTCACAAAAAGTTTCAAAAACGTTAAAAAAACAACAAAAATGTGCATTTTTTCAGCAAGTTGAATTTTGGGGGTTGTCGGATTTCTCTATGGGAAATAACATGGGTTTTCACACTTTTGTGATTTTTTGAAAAGAATGTGCGTTTTCGCAAAAGTGTGGCCAAAAAGGCGTGTTTTTAAAGTAGCAGAATCGCGGGAATTGGGTCTATTTCTCTATGGGATATAACATGGGTTTTCGCACTTTTACAATTTTTTCGCAAAATTCAGTAAAAAAACACACTTTTATGTTTCAAAAACGTTAAAAAACAACAAAAATGTGCGTTTTTTCAACAAGTTGAAGTTTTAGACCATTTTGCAAAAAGTAGGGCCTGATACTGCAACTGGGAGAGTTTGTACTCTTGAGCAAGGAAGAGATGCAATTGTCTTCACTCAGTTTGGAGAAGTACTTATTTTAAAAGTTCTTGAAAAATTACCTTTTTGTAATTGATAGTTAATACAAAATTAAATTTTGAGTGACATATGTGAAATATTAAGTGTGTAGCAAATTGTTAAAATTGAAAAGAACATATGTGGGCCGAATGTTTCATACAACTGGTTAATGAGTTATGTACTAAGTATATGTCATTCCGTGTCAAATCAATTAATGGTTTGAACCTTGATACCTCAGAAATTGATCATTTTTGGTACAGTGATAGTACCAGTAAAGTTTAAAAAAACTGTAAAATTTCAGATTTTGGAGGCACTTAGATTTTCAGTTATTTACTTTTTTAAAAAAGCCAAATCTGGCAAAGTTTAGAAATCTTTAAACAGTTGTAAATCAAAAAATATTTTACACAGAGAGCTCAATTTAGTGTCGTTCTTTTGTTTTCGATGAGCCTTAATTTGATATACAACATGATTACGGTATTCTAACTTTTTTTTTAAATTGGAGTTTTCAAAAATTACAAACTAAAAAAAAAATTTTTTTTTAGAAAATCTCCCCCCCCCCCCCCCAAAAAAAAATAAACTTATTTCTTTTAAAAAATATACATTTTAAAGACATTAAGGGACTATTTGTGTGCCAAATTTCATAGTCGGTCGTTAAGGGGTTCCTATGTAAATTAAATTTTTTGTAATTAAATTTAGCTAATTTTACTTATAGTTTAATACAAAAAAAATAATTTTTATAGGAACCCATTGGCTTCCCATTATGAAACTTGGCATACAAGTAGTCCATAAAGCATATATTTTTTTCAAAAAAATTAAAAGGGGTGTTTTTGAGATTAAAAAATTTTTTTGAAGTTTAAAAAAAAATTCAAATTTGAAAAAGCAGTCATGTTATAAATCAAATTAAGACTCATTAAAATCAAAAGAAAATGGCACTAATTTGAGCTCTCTAGGTTAAATAGTTTTTGATCTACAGCTGTTTAAAGATTTCAAAACTTTGGCAGATTTCGCTTTTTTGAAAGTCAATACATTTTTGTTGTCTTGATAGTTACAATAAATAAACACTTTTCAACTATGTTGTAAAGTGTTAAAAAGGAAAAGATTTCATTATGAACAAAAGTACATTTTGAAATTGACACTGAAAAAAATGTGAAAACATGAATAATAGTCGAATTTTCATAAAAAAAAATCGTACAGAAAAGTCTTATTTATAAGCATTTAAAAAATGATATTTCGATATAATTTTTTTAATACATGAGTTGAAGAATTAAAAAAATATATACTAGGAAGAAATTTTAAAATAATACGCTACTTAGAACAAATTAAAAAAATGTTGATACAGGGGTGAAATGTTAAAAAACACAATACTAAATTAAAATAATTTGATACTTTAAGAAAATAAAAAAAGAAATACTTGGAAGAAGTAAAAAAAGTCTTATACTTAAAAGAAAATAAACATGACACGTACAAGAAATAAAAACACACATAATTCTGGGATTTTTTTTAAAAACACTACACACAAAATTATATTTCATAATGTAGTATATTATAAATTTTGCAATTTTTAGAAATAATTGTGAAACAGTTTGTGTTCTGTGTATCTAGAAACATGTTCTACTTGGGCTTTGTGCCCTTACTCACTGTTTTCACTCTTAAAAATCATTTACAATTGCATGATACCACCATTGATCAGAGATGTGTAGTTTTAACATGCACATATATAATTTAAAATAGCCTATCAACTTAATTACAATATTATTAATATTGTTTTTTGATATAATTTTAGTATTGAAGTTTACTTTTAAAAAATTAACTCTTTAAAAATTGCAAAAATGTTTTAAGTTTTACGTGTTTTAATATGTCCCAAAATTTTATTCTGTATTTTTAAGTTATTTTCAATTTAAAATAGCTTATCTTTTAGATTTAAAATTATATTTCATAATGCAGTAGATTATAATTTTTGCAATATTTAGAAATAATTAGAATTAAAAATATATTTAAATATAAACTGAAAATAAAGGAAAAAAACATTTTTGCATTAAAATTATTGTATTAACAATATATAATATAAATAAAAATAAAAATTATATTACATATGAACAGAGTGATTCTATAATATTGTGAATTTTGCATACATGACACATTTGATGTATCGTATCTCTGTAAAAATATGATTTAGATGAATGTATTTTAAATTTTAAAGATACTGTTTCAGATTGTGTTGATTTCAATATTATGTACTTAAGTTTATAAAAATGTTTTTATAAATTGAAGTACATTATTGAAATCAACACAATCTGAAAATTTGACATCTATTGTAAAAATATATTCACCTAGCTCAATATTTTTGTTTTACAAAGATGCATAAAACTTTGTAAACATCATGTCTGCAACATGCACCAAACTGTAGAGTTGTCCAATGTGTGATAAATATGTATATAAACACGTAATAAATACGTGTAGAAACACAATATAAACATGTGATAAATACATGTAGAAACACAATATAAATATGTATGGGAATACATTATAAATGCGTATGGGAACGCATTATAAATACATATGGGAACACGTTATAAACATGCATGTGGATATACGTAAGAAACACGTATGTGAATATACGTAATATACACGTATATGATACGTAATAAACACGTATCTGGATACGTAATAATAACGTATGTGGATATACGTAATATACACGTATGTGATACGTAATTAACATGTATCTGGATACGTAATAATAACATATGTGGATATACATAATAATAACGTATGTGGATACGTAATAATAATGTATATGGGTATACGTAATAATAACGTATGTGGGTATACGTAATAATAACGTATGTGGGTATACGTAATAATAACGTATGTGGGTATACGTAATAATAACGTATATGGATACGTAATAAACACGTATGTGCATATACGTAATAATAACATATGTGAATATACGTAATATTAACGTATAAGGATACGTAATAATAACCTTTTTTATAACGGTTGGTATACCGTATTCTAACGTACCGTTTTTGCGTAATAATTACGTATGGCCTGACACGTAAAGATTACGTATTGCTTGATACGTAAGAATTACGTATTTGTGCTACCTCGGAGACGTGAAGCACTGCTGGGGGGAGGGGAGGAAAGCATTGATCGCTAATCGACAGACGGCGGCCATATATGGGATCCCCTTTGTTGCCATATGCTTTTGAAACCTGTGTTTTATTCAGGACTTTTTGGCGGAGGGGGATGAATGAAATTTTAGGGGGAAGTTTACTATTTACCCTATATAATATATACCCTATATAGTTTACTATTTACCCTATACAATATACATAAATAACTAAAGGCACTATAATAAACGCATAATATACTGAAGGCATACATAAATAGATACTAGGTTGTATGCCTCAAAGAAACACTTCTCGAAACCATTTGTCATCTAACCTATTGTCACCTAACTAACTATCCTGCTTTCTCCAAGAAAGTTTTGTAAGTCATTGCCTTACAAGCATTATAATTTTACGACCCTGTTAACTTCCAATAAATACTGTATTTTTTTTTTCTACGGAAGGTATATATTTTGAATATATTTCTATATTTGATTTCGAAAGTATTTCGTATTATTTAAAAAATATATCACCTTTCCAGCCTTGCAACATTGGTTATAGTTTTTGACAAAATTCTATGAACACTGCTGTATTTCGTGGGATCTCCAAAATGGATGTCAACTACGCGCACGGAAATCTGCAGACCATAGAGTTAGATTTCTAACTCTATGGTCCCCCTTCTCCCCCCCGCAGTCAACTGCTGATATCTAATCAAGTAGGTGTTGCTAGGCGATAGATGGTGGATGGATAACAAAGTTCAAAATGAGAAATATTGATTTTCTATTTATATAACATCCTATTAATAATTATATCATTTACAATATTAAGTTTAGAAAGGAAAATTCCTTTTAATCTTTCTCATTATTTCTTTTTAAAATTTTATTTCAATAATTTTGGAAAAAGAAACCTCCCTTTTATCACTTTGAATCTGGCATCTTTATTTATAGCATTCTGGATTGTCGGCATCTTGGGTGCAGGCGATAATGATTATATATTAATGTAATATTTTCTTTATTGTTTGCCATTGTTCAGTGGTCTGCAGACTGTTAGTTTATAGTTAGAGTTGGCCTTTTTTTAATTACGTCACTGCCTGACTTATATTCTCTTTCTGCATCATCATAGTTTGATCGCCGAACTTGTCTGAAGGTTAGTGGGATGAAATGTTTAAAAAATGGCGGCAATGCTTCACTTCTTTGATATTAGGCCAAAATATCATTTTAGGAAATTTAAATGCAAGAAATAAGTTCACCATTGTCATTTACATATTCCGCATCACTTTGAGTCTTTATATTGGGCCACATTTTCTATTCCATTACTCCCACTCCATGATGCCTAACCATGCGCAATAATGAATGCAGTTTAAAGTAAAATAAGGCATTATTCCATTTGTTTTCAAATTTACCACCCACATATATGTGAAACATCCTTATTTAGCTATTTCTTCGTTTAAATCGTTGGTAAAATGTTCAATTTCATACAATACAAAATCTTGACATTTAAAATTTCAGCCTGCATAATTGCACTACTAGTACCTATTAATTATGAAGTAATCATAAAGCAGCATACAATAGTGCCGATTTTAGCTTCTGAAGATGAACAGCATCACTATTTGAATCTGTTACGTATGTAGTATTCGGAATCAAAATTGACAGAAATGTATGGAATAACGAAATATTTCAAGTTTTTCACTAAAACATGCAAATGTAGCTTTATTTACAGCATTTATAAGGGTTCGTTAATTCAATTGAAACTATTGTATTAAATTGAAAACGCGTGAAATAGTTCAATAATTCTTGGTCAAATTTCATTATTTTAAGGATCATTAATAATAATGTTTAATAAAATTGATAAAATATCATTAACTAATGTTTTTACTTAAGAAGTCTAGTTGATAGAGTCTGCACAAAAAGATTTGATTCCAGTTTAAGTATTTTTTACTTTTTATAGCTGGAAAGAACATTTCATTTTTAAATGTTTAGTTAGCATAAGGAAAATAATCACATTGAATTTATTTTTTTAGTATCTAGCTTTAAATGGATACACAAATTTTGGAATAACTATTCTCTAAATATTCAACAAAGCAGTAAAATTATAAATTAAATCACCAAAACTTATGAGTAAAACTAATAAAAAATTACCAACAAAATGTAATGAAATTTCTTTTCTTAGTTATATAAAATATAAACCCTTATTTTTCTTATAAAAAGAATGAGACTCAAAAAATTTTTTAATTTTATATATTAACTCGCATATTAAAGAACATTAAAAGAAAAAAAAAATGATCAGTAGTGCCTTTTTTTGTATAAGCTGTTTTATTTGTTTGCTTTTGTTTTTTAAGAATTTTTCATTTCAATTCACTCCTTCAATGTTGAAGACCCAGACCGACCGACTCGTCGACAAGGACATGAGTAGCCGTTTGGTCGGCCGGGCACTCCTTCAATGTTGAAGGCCCAGACCACACGACCAACCCAGGGGTTTATGGTAACAAATTGTGTGGCCGTGGGCACTCCTTCAATGTGTAAAAATAAAAAATTTAATGGATATTTTGTAATTACTTAATAATTCAGGATGGCTGCAGAATGAAATCTGGGAAACATCAGGGAATATCAACATTCTGGAAAAATTAACGCAATATCAGAGAATTCCTAAAAAAAACTGTAAAATCAGGGAAATTGGAATTTTTTTGGTAATCACTGCTTTCTTCTGACTCATGACAATACACATGTATAGAATTCCTTATTTGTGTTTCATGCGACAGGAGACAGCCTATTGGGCACCTAAATAAAAAGAAAAAAGTTTTAAAATTTCAGCATTTCTCAGTCATCCCTCTCATTTAAATTGTTTTGAAAGTTATCAAGATATTTCATATGACAAGAAAAGCAGATTAAAAACATGCTTTTTCTGCTTATACATAATTTTATTGCAATAAATGGTATTTAACAAATTCTTGGAAATAACATGTAAATAAATGCACTGTTACATCAGAAAATGGTAAAAACCCTATAGAAGCATGTGCTTATTGGATGTTACTGGATTACAACACAGACTGAGATACCAGAGGTTACCAGATTATAGCATACATAAAGCTCTTGCAGTCGGAATGCTTGTCGGCGACTTGGCGAGCGAGCTACAGGGTGGGGGGTTATTCTCCTGATTAACCAAATTCTTGACTGGATTTTACGGATGCTCAATATGTAGCAGAGTTTTATAGCATGTATGTAATAGAATTTTAATGCATAAAGGATTAATATTTGTAATATAACTTGTATAAATACTGTACTTCGATTATTATACTTTTCAATGCTGAAAGTGATTAATTTTAATTAAGATTAGATATCAGTGTAATTAATTTTTATCACTTTCAATTGTATTAACTTTTTTATGCGTGTTAAACTGATATTCAGTAAAAGTAGATAGTGATACAATATCAGGGAATTTTTAAGATATTATCTGGAAATCAGGAAATATTGGGGAATTCTTTATCTGAGATCCTGTAGCCACCCTGTAAACTGTATAAAATTTTGTGACTATAGCTGTAATGTAAATAAAGGTAAAATAAGTTTTCTTAATAACATTGCTTTTTACCAAAAGTTGTTATGGCCGGCATCCAACCACAGAAAAAAAGTTCAAAACATAATATTGAATTTATTTTTATACTCATAATTTGAACGTCATATTTCCGACAAAACAAGAAAAATTATTGCATATTCGACTTATTGAATAAATTTATTAGCCTATTGAACTTTACTGAAGCTTTATTTTATAAAATGTTATGCATATGCAAAAATATTTTGGTTCCATCGGACTAAAGCCATGGCTGATATTTTTAATTAGTTGTACATTAATAGGACACAATTAGTTTGTATTCTCCTGCATTTCCGAGAGTCTACTACTATCCTTTCCATCCATCTTATTATTATTGAATTGACTAAACTAGCTTCATATTGTTAATCATTAAGGTTAATTTTTTAATTATTTTCACCTGAATAGTTCGTATTTTGTAATAACACCTGTTTGAACATTATTAATTATACGGTTGGCTGTATGAAGAATATGATTCTTATAATAAAGTTAATAGGTGACTTAACATGTACACCTGTCCCCCGATTTACACGGAAGATAGGTTCTGCACAAAACCGTGTAAATTGAAATCTTGGATTTTGCTAAGTAAAATCGTGTAAAACAAAAATAACCCCAAAATGTGCATGATTCAGTCATTTATTTAAGTAAAACAAAAGTAAGACATCTTAGAAAACTTAAAATTATACTTAGTTTATAAAACAACAAACATATGAATGTAGTAATATAGCATATTTAATTTATTTTACATTAGGCACAAAGAACAAAAAGACCCTTAAAAATTAATTATAAGTTTAATCACTGTCATTACTTTCATGTACTATCAGTCTTCTTTCTGATAGGTATGATGTCACTTTCATCACTTGAGCTTTCTTGATACGATTCTGGCTCAATGGTTGACGAATTAGGCAAGATCTTGGGTTGACAAGACTTTGTCATGAAATCGGTAATTAACAATTGCGTAAGTTTTTTTGCTAAATCTTTATAGACCTCTTCATATTGATTTAAGCATTTACGAAGGTCTCGCTGGAATCGGAGAGCTCGATCAACATTTGTGTCATATTGTAAGAAATGGTTGCCCAATTTTCTTCCCAAATCAAGTCCTACGCTTATGATTCTTGCTATGAACGCAACTGGTTCAGATTGCTCTTCATCAGAATCATTGTCTTCATCATGTTTGTTTTGTTTTACGAATCATGTTAATTAAATCATCTTCCTTCAATTCTTCATCAGCCATTATTTCTTCAATATCTGCCTGAGCTAAATCTTCAAAACCTTCTCCTCCTATAGTATGGGCCAACGCAGTGATCTGAGAATATTCATGCTCATACCTGAAAGTTTGCTTGATGTACAGTGCTTTAAAAGTCGAAATTATCCCTTGATCTAACGGCTGTAAATTATCCCTTGATCTAACGGCTGTAATAAGGAAGTTGTATTCTTTGGTAAAAAAACAACATTTACATTTTCATGTTGTAAATCTGAAGGATGACATGGTGCATTATCAATTAATAGAAGAGCCTTAAAATCAATCCCTTTTTAGTTACATAATTTTTGACATCTGGAACAAAGAAGTTATGAAACCATTCATTGAAAGCTATGGCAGTGACCCATGCTTTTTTATTAGCCATCCAATAGATGGGAAGGTTTTTGATATATATTCCTTTGAATGATCATGGTGATTTTTATTTGTTAATCACCAATGGTTTCGTCATATAATCGCCAGAAGCATTGCAACAGAAAAGAACTGTTATACGACTTTTCGCTACTAGCTGATTTGTGAGCTTTGGCTATGAAAGTTCTTTCTGGCCCTTTTTTCCAGAATAATCCGGACATTTAGGGGAATCCCCGTAATTCCCCATTACGGGGATTCCCCTAAATGTATATATTTTACAACACCGGGAATCCCCTGTTGTTTTCATCAGTGTTACCAAAGGAATAAAATTAAAAAATGTCATCAAATCTTTGTATAGGCATATATGGAGCGGAATATGCATTTTTATCAATTTTTTGAAATCTTAATTTATAAACCGTGTAAAAGCGAAATCGTGTAAATCGGGGGATAAGTGTATTCAATTTCATTTTGCAAAAAATGTTTAAAATAAAATTCTTCTATTTCTTGAAAATCAAAATGGTTTAAAATTATTTAGTCCATATATTCTTCTTTTAGATTCTTGATTTTAGTATAGATTTGAAGAAAAAAGATTGACCTATTTAGATAATTTCAAATATTTTGTGTTCTAGATATAAAGTATGAACCCCAACAGCAACATTTTACCAAGACAAATGACCAATAGTATCCTGCCTCCACAGAATATGAATACGAATTCAGGTGAATTAAACATTCATATATTTTAATAGTCATTTAATATACTTTATATTTTCATTTTTATTTGAATCTTATTAAGGTAATAAAGTGACTGTTGAACATCGGTTCATTATTTGACTTCTGACTATAGACATTCTAGAGCAGCATTTCTCAATCTTTTTACCCTTGTGGAATCCTGGAAATAATATTAATATTTGAGGGAACCCCAACATAAAAACTCTTATTATTTACTAATATCTTCCTGTGATATATTTTTTCTGATAATTGGTATTATAAAAAAATAACTTTATATTATTATATATTTTAGAAGTTTATTGACAATAAAAGGAAAATGGTATTTTTTCTGATAATATTTAAGAAGCTTATTGATAATACAAGAAAAATACAATATATTTTTTTCTGATAGCTGGTATAATAAGAAAGAAAAAAAAACTTTATGGTCATGCTATGTAAATATCAACCTATCACTGATTTTTCAAATTGTGTTGATATTATTAATTTTTGGATTTTTTTAAGTAAAAATATCATGAATTGATAAAACTTTTAAAAGCACATTTGGACACACTTTATTTAATTTGGCACATAACTCTCAAAATAAAATGTCCACATGTGCTGTTTGAGAGCAATGATTTAAACCCTTTTTTACTGGGTAATTTTGCTTATATTCTTGTGAAAGCTGTTTTAAAGAATATAGTAGCATTTATTTTGTAAACGTATACTATTCCATTAACTGTTTCGCATAAAAAATACTGTATTTTAGAGAGTT
Source organism: Amaurobius ferox (assembly GCA_951213105.1). NCBI lineage: Eukaryota > Metazoa > Arthropoda > Arachnida > Araneae > Amaurobiidae > Amaurobius > Amaurobius ferox. The sequence goes on along the minus strand of OX578139.1, from coordinate 49,698,367 downwards.
AATTTATTGAACTTTAAGTGGCCTATTCTGTTACAAAATTTCGATTTTCATCATTAAATTGTCATTCAAGAGTTCAACTAGCAAGTTGGTCATTCAATCTTTTGGATTGTTTTCATCTATAGACAGGAACTTGAAAGTGTAGAGGATTTTTCAACTTTCTTTATGACTATTAATTTTTCTTTTTCTGTGTCATCTATGTTGGCAGCATAGCATAACAGTTGGTTTTTTTTTTTTTTTTTCACTGTGTTTTTTGCCGCTACACTCTTCACCTTTCCGGCCACACAAATAGTTACCAAAAGCCTTCGGGTTGGTCGTGTGGGCTGGGTTTTCCACACTTCACCTTTGACCATAATAAGACCAGTTAAATCACAGTTGAAACTATCACAGGCATTGTAGCCTAACATCGTATCTTTTAAGGCATTTTCTCTCTATTTGTTGACTGTTTTTTTTTTGAATGAGCATTTCCACTTTCCTTACATAGATATGAAAATGATCTGATGAGGTAAATTTTTCTGTATAAAGTCAAATCAAACTAGATGAAAAATTTATCAAATGTAGCAGAAACATTAAGTAGAAAATAGTTCAAAATATTTAAATATCAAAATTATAACCACTATATTTCAAAGTCAACAAGTCCTTCTGTATCTCAGCCCTGTATGTGGGTTTGCATGCAGAACCAGTATTGAAAAAAAAATCCTTATTTAATAGAATATAATATTGGGAACTATTGTGAAGGCCACCTATTTCTTACAAAATGGTATCATCTGAAAAGACAATTATAAGCCATCAAAATTATCATCAAAAACATGTAAAAACTTTTTTCAAAAATATCTCCAGTGTCCGAAACTAAGCAATCTTTTCTATCATTGATTACGACCCGCTGGAGGAGAGAATACTACTGCAAGACATGCTTTATGACTTCTCATAAATGTTACATTTTTCATCGTTTTCAAATACTTGGACAAAACTATGCGACACATCTCAGCCAATGGAATTCCTTCTCTCATTCCCTTAGTTCAGGAACCCGAGTTGATATTTCTGAATTGAATATGGTTTTCTAGTGGAAGTGATTTGAACTGAGTGGTTCAAACTCTGCCTCCTTTATACTCTGCTTGTGCAGTCAGCTTCTAGAGCTGATTTTGAGTTATGACACATTGTACCGCATCCGGCCATCCATTAAGTTGCTCTATGTCTTAGGATGAGTCGATGGTCTGGGCTTTCGACATTGTACCGCATGAGGGCGCCCCCTTGCGTCGAATGTTTTTGGCTGTTTATCCATATGTTTAGATAGATTTACGGTAGAATAACTTTGAAATTTAAATTTTTAGTTGTTGTTTTTTCTACTTTTATCATTGGATTTTATCCTTAAGTTTATTGTTAATTTGATTTTAAAGTTAATTTTATTGCTGATTTGATTTTATCATTGGATGTTCTTATATATATTTTAATATTGAAATCAAGGGAAAATTAAGGTATGTGTATTTTATTTTATCATGAATTTGTTTCATTTTATTGAAAAAAATTGTCAAAAATTATAGATTTTCCATATAAAGGATTTATTATATACTTTTTTATGTAACAATAGTGTAGTTAAATACAAATTCTGGATGCTTTTATACACACAAATTTTTAATGCAATTCAATTTTGCTATTTGAATTACACTTTTTATTTTATAAAAAAATAAAGTAAAACTTGTTTTCACCACTCTCATTTCTAGGCTACATCCTAGGCAGGTGATCAATATACAAAGGGCTGTGATCTAAAGTTTTTAATATTGTAGAGTCATAAAATACTTAGCATGATTATGTTTCTAATAAAAATTACACAAGTTCAAGTACATACTTTAAAAGTTGATTATGGGTCTGAAGGGAAGGGGGTGTAACTTTTTATGTGCTAAACTATAGATATTGAATAAAATAAAAACATTTTAGAGCACAATTCTTATTAATGTAGCCTAAATATAAAATTTTAACTAACATAAATGACCAGCCTATTATCACTTAAATTAGGCAATCAGTTATATTGAAAGTACTTTTATAATAGACATATGTAAAAGAGATCAATTATTAAAGCTTTAACAAAATTTACATTATAATCAATATAAAATTATAATTGAAATGATTTTTTTATTTTAAAAAAATAGCTTACTTTTAACTTTCATAAATAAAAAGTTAGAGTATATCTACTGTTTTACCATATCTAAAAAAGTGTATGATTGGAAAGCCTATGGGTGAGCTGCTTTTATGTCCCAAAATTGTATTCTGATATATATAGCTTGTTTGAAGCAACTTCCTAAGAATAAGTATATAGGACAAGAAACAAAATTTCAAACTTCTCAGATTCACTTCATCAGAGTCACTTTCTCAGATTTTCAAGAGAGGTTGTGTTACAATTGAAATATGTGACTATATTTAATACCCTAAATATAGTGACATTTCTAAAATAGTCACTTTATCAGATTTTACTGTCTTAATTTTGATGGTGTTTTAAATTCATCTTTGTACTAAATTAAACCTATATCTATTGAATATTGTGACGGGCTCACTCCGCAAGTAACAGATTGACATTTCAACATTTATTTTATAGTTTATGCAAAGTTAATTAATTAATTTTAAAACAAAATTAGGCAAACTTTAAACATTTCAACTAAAATAATATTAAAAATGCAAATTATTTAAAAATTTGCATTGTTTTAATTTAAAAAATTGTAATTTATATATATATATATATATCACAGTAACAGAATATTTTTCAGACTATATTTTCAAATTCAGCAAAAAGTAAAATATGCAGCCAACTGATTCATCCCTGGGAGTGTGTGTGTGTGTGTGTGTGTGTGTGTGGGGGGGGGGGTCATACATAATCTATACTCATGTCCTAAAGCTAAGAATAATTATATACATTTCAATAGGAGAAATACACATTTTGCTCTGCCACTCTTAATGTACTTTACATAGAAAAATACTTCCTGCAGGAAATAAAAGAACTTAGAACACTTAGCAGATACCCAACAAATTGAAATATTGCATATGTATTTCATGAAGTGTATATCCATGATTAAAAATTGAAATAGAAAATTCATTGAAAAATGATTTGGAATAATAAATTTCTTCATATAAAAACATAAAAATTCATTAAAGAATAACTTTTCACTTTATCACAAATTTATTATCTGAAGTCATTTTTCTATGAATTTTATAATTTAACATATATATAAATTTTTGATGAAGGATTCACATATTAAATGCATGTAAAATTTCAATTTGTTGTGGTTTTGTTAAATGTTTGACGCCTTTTAATTTCAAGTAAGTATTTTTTCTTTAATTACAAAGTGGGTTTATGAGATATTATATGGATTATAATTCTTTCTTCAAGTCTCCTGGCTTGTGGTGTTTGGAATTTTTTTCTCATAAAGAAATTATTATCAAAAGAATTGTAAAGAAAAAAAAATCATAAAACTAAATTTAAAAAAAAAATTAGATCATGAAAATCTTTTTTTTGTGTGTAACCAATAAAAAACATGGCCTATCCTAGTTTCACTATGCCGTCGTGTTTTTATACCTTTGCTTTCGCATATATCATGTTTGTAAATTAAATATGAAATCCTATTTCAAGCACTTTTATATCCCTTTTCAGTATTAAGCTGTACCACTGTATTCAACTGAAGTAGTGCCGTCTACCGCAGAACGTTGTCCCTACGCAAATCACCGTTTACTATGGAGAGACGGCTGACTGCACAGGCAGAGTTTAAAGGAGGCAGTGGGTTCAAATCACCACTGACTGAACCAGTGGTTCCGAATCAGTTTTGTCAGATTAGGATACATGGGTTAGACTTTTTTGAAATTCTTCTTCTTCAATGGCCTGACAGCCCAGGATGGGCCCTTGCCTTCCGCAGTATAGAAGTCCAGGCTCCCCTATCCCTGGCCAAAGACCTCCAGTTCAAAACTTTTAAAATTTTAAAGTCCTTTTCCACACAGTCGAGCCATCTGAGTTTAGGTCTTCCTCTTTTACGGGTGCCAAATGGTCTGGCTTTTTGAAATTGGATATTCTTAATCTTTTTCTCGAAGATTTGAATGCAGATAAAATCTTTTCTTTTATCGTACTCGCAGTGTTCCTGATAGTGGGGGTGCACGGGTGAAACACGCATAAAAATTTCAAATCCCTCTTTATAAAATAAACAAAGTGAAATGTGCCCCTTAAATTATGCAAAAAGTAAAAATAAAAGCTGTTAATAAAACAAGAAAATCTACCGCAATCAAGTGTTTTCTGCACATCTACGGCATATTGAGTTATGGAGATCGCACATGCTTCATGAGTTCCCGATATAGCGTGAGCGGATGTGTGTTTTAAACTATGCTTTTCAGGACTGAAATGCCAATATTATGACATATTGTTGCTTCTTACAAGCTTTTGTATTGTTACTCAACTTCCACCTACATAATGTATTACTTTGATACATATGTACTGTCCATAAACGAGTATATAGAAAATATGAAGGAGTATGAACATAACTAAAATAGTGCTTTTAATGACTTTAATCCCAAGCATATTTCCTATCGATTTTAAAGCTAAATAGCGAGGATTTCATCATGTGTTTTAAGTCTCAGTATGCAACTATTTCTCCAAAGAAATTTCAAATTTCCATTTTACAGGTCATCCCTAGTTTTCAGTTGTTTATTTGTCCTTGATGAAATAAACAAAGAAATCTCGGAATCCTTATAATGTTTATAGCTGAGTGGAAGTGTGTTTATGATTCAGAAGTACTGACTGTTATTAAATCAATGTTAAAGTGATTTGAAATTTGACTTACTGTAGCCAGGTGCAATGTTTACACCCTCCCCCTCCGGAGATCAGAAAATATAGTACTGCTGTTTATCCAATCATATCTATGTCACATACAATTTTTTTAGTAATTTTATATGAAATACAATATTAAATATCCGAAATATCGCAATAATTGAAAATTTATGGAATAAGAGAAAGATAAAAATGGAAATATAAATTACTAAAATTGTACCGAGAATTATTGGTAATAAATATTAAATTAAAGGAACATCATGGTGACCTCCTTATCTAAAAAAGAAATCAATAAATTATAGCAAATTATATTCCAGTTTGGGAAAGTAAAGAAAAGATCAATAAGAGAAAATTTAAAAACAAATTATAAAGGGGGGGGGGGGGGGGGTAAGGCGATATAAGCAATGTCGCAAATATTTAATTTGTCAAAAACAAAACCTAAAAAGAAATCTAGAATTATTAAATAGTTGTAAACAAAAATGGAATTTGCCTCAAAAGTATTTAAATAATGTATGGTAAATGTAATTCTTAGGATATCCTGGAAACGCCTGAAAAACATGGATAAGTTTTTAAACAAAACTAGAAACTATCTAGTGACCATAAATGTTTAAAATATTCAGAAAATAAACTAAAAATAAATTAAAAATCCATAAATTTGGAAAATTTTTAAGAAGTGGAAAAAAATGAAGGATACTAACTGGCAATTATTTAAAGAAAAACATCATAAGTTTTAAAATTTTAATAAATGCAAAAAATAAAAGTAGTAGTAATTATAAATGTATATAACTAATACAGGTGAACCTCGATATGTCGAACCTCGGTATCTCGAAATTTTCGATATCTTGAAATATTTTCATCTCCCTTCATGCACGGTATAAAACTAATGTAAAACAAACTCTTTAACTCGAAATTTTTCTAGTCAAACTTTCGATATCTCGAATTTTTTCATCTTACCATTTGGATCATCTTACCATTTTCATCTTACCATTTGGATCATCTTACCATTTTCATCTTACCATTTGGAAAAATACGATCCAAAAAATGTGTATAATGCAAATGAAACAGGATTATTTTTTAAGTGTATGCCTGATAAAACTATGGCTGTTAAAGGTGAAACATGTCATGGCGGGAAAAGGAGCAAAGAAAGATTAACTGTGCTATTTTGCACTAATATGGATGGTTCAGAAAGGCTCAAATCTCTTATGATAGGTAAATCTGCTAAACTCCGATGTTTTTCAGGAATGAAATCTTTTCCAATGACTTATTTTGCGAACAATAAGGCTTGGATGACTGCTGAAATTTTCACTAATTGGTTAAAGGAACTAGACAGAAAAGTGTCCCGTGAAAATCGTGATATTGTTCTCTTGAACAACTGTACAGTGCATAATAGCATGCCAAAATTAAAATTCGTGAAAGTTCATTTCATACCACCAAACACAACTTCTAAGTTGCAGCCTTTGGACCAAGGTATTATTCAGAGTTTTAAAGTAAACTATCGCCACAAAATTAAGCTCATTTGGATCCACCTAGCTCATTAGGAAATTGTGATAGATATTGAAGGATTCAGTACCTGTAACCAAACTGTCATAGACGACTATTTTGCAAAGTAAAGAAATGCAAGATTAAATTTTAATAATGTATGTACGTACATAGTATTACATTAAATGTGTATCCAATCATTTCAAGCTTTGCTTTATTTGTTGTCAGCATTTTCTTGGGTAATACCCAATTCTCTGTCTGCGAGATAAAGTAAGTGATTTTTTTAAAAATGTGTAAGGTATAGGACTAGTATGTATATATTCTTTTATGAATTCCTTAAAAGTTTTAGAATTTTCGATATCTCGAATTTTTTTTTCTACTCCCTTCAAATTCGATATATCGAGGTTCGACTGTATTACTATATGAAAAAATATAAATATTTCCATGAATTTTTGCAAATCCATTTCCATGTATTTTTTTAAAATTTTTAACAGTTTTGTATTTTGCTGCAAATCTTTTGAATCTCCCCTGATATTTCAAAATTTCTCTCAGAATTCAAGATAAGGGGGGGGGGGGATTTTCTCCCATGATTTAAACCTGATGGGAACCCCGATACAAATGTAGTGATGGTTGTTCACAGAATCCCATATTACACGATTTCATTCTTTACCATTTTGGATTTTGTGTAAAATTGCAGTTTTAACTTTTGTTATAATGGTTGTAGTTTTCTAAGAGTCATCACTATGAATAATGAAAAGCAAAACTCAATTTAGTAATAGCAGATTATAAAATGCAGAGATTAAGAATTCTTGTTTCTAGATTAGTATCACCTTATAGTTAGAATATGTGACTGTTGTAATATCTGGGGTTCACACTAGCATGGTGACAATTGTTTCCAAATTGTAACTAATAATTACTAACAGTGCAACTATAAATGACAAATTTGTTACCTGAAACATGATGTGCATTGTTTTTATCATAAATAAGCAAGTACACATGTGCATCTCCCGATGCCAATGACCAGTAATTAAAAGCTTTGGTACTCATTGCCAGATTCCTTTTTGTATGAGGCAATGCCGTAGCGATGTTAGCATTGTTGTCTTGTAAACCTTTCTAAATTTTCCTTGGGTTAATCAGCTTATGAAGTAAAGTGATTTCAGTGCTATTTACTGCTTGATATTCGATCTTTGAAGGGTAAAGAGTCTTTACTTTTCATTTTCAATCACTTTCTGCTTAGATGTGATATTTTTTAGTATCTTTGCACCAGTGTAAATAGTAATTGACCCCCATAAAATTTATTTTCATTGTTACTAAAACTAGTTACCTTCGCAGACAACTTTATTTTCATTATTACTAAAACTAGTTACCTTCGCAGACAACTTTATTTTCATTGTTACTAAAACTAGTTACCTTCGCAGACAACTTTATTTTCATTGTTACTAAAACTAGTTACCTTCGCAGACAACTGACTTTTAACATTTCTTCGCCTTTGCAAAAGTAAGTAATATTAATGGAATTTGCTATATTACTGGTTTCAATGGAGACACATGCCTTGTTCTCAAACTTGGGAGTAGATTCTTCAGCTTTATCAGTAGACAAAAGAAAATTTCCCAAATATTGGGAAGCTGAATTTCCATGGATTCTTCATGATGAAAAGTAGAATAAAATGTTTTGCAATCTTTGCATTAAATATAAAAAATCAAACTCATTTTCATGTGGAACCTGTTCAAGGACCAGCACTTTCTCCATTTTTTTCTTCAAAAAAGCTGCCTTAAAATGGAAAAATGAAAAGAGCAGGTGCTTGTATGAAGATAATTTATCTGTTTAGACTGATGATGTTAAACTTTATCTCAAAACAAATCAGCATACATACAAGTATAGAGTGAGCTTGACTTTGGTGGTTACTAATTGTTTTTTATTAAGATTTTACATATACTGTTTTCAACATTTTAAATGTGTATAACTTAAGATATGCAGATACGGATATGTAGCAGTTTTAACTTTTGTGTACCATGTTTACTTTCTGGATCACCAAATGCTGACTTAGATGATCTTTATGAACCACAAAATTTCCTTCTCTGGGAGTGAACCCTAGTGATTATATTTCCATAGGAAAAAAAATGGGGAATCTGCAAAAAATTCACTTTTTTCCCCAAGATTTTTTAGAATTGTCAGTTTTTAAAAATCTGTAGAAGAAATACAATTTTTTTGAAATTCTGGCTCTTCAGCTCCCTAAAAACCAACTTCATAGCAGAAAATAGGGTGACGGGCTGTCCAGTGTCAATGAAATAAGTCAGCTTCACTTTTAAATAAAGAACAATTAGCAATATTAGCGCGAATATATTTTCGTATTATATGCCATACTAAAATTACAGATGTGTGTTTTGTAGATGAATTACTCTTGCATATTGTTGTGAACGTGTAATATTCACTTTCTTCTGGAGTCTATTTTGTCCCTCCGTACATTCGTCTCTTTCGAAGACCAGAGGGAAAAAGCACAAATACAAACCATGACGTATGCATGACATGATTCTATGGTTATCAGATTTGGTTATTTATCGCCAATTCGGCGACTTCTCGAATCTTTGAGAAGTATCTCCAAATAACGATTATTTTATATGATAGGAGAGATTTCCAGAAGTTTCTAGGGAGAGATAAAAGGAATCATCACTCAGTTGAAGTTAGTTGACGTGCTACATTGGACTGCAATTTTTGTCAATATTTTGAGAACAATATCAGTTATTTTGTGAAATTAGTGGAGCGTTTGAGTGCTGTTTGTCTGTAAATTGTTGCGGTTTACGTTGTGCTTGTGTATAAATGTTAGTTATTCAAAGACATGGACTCGTTCTAGTATTCTGTGTGTACACCCACGATTACAGAGGATACGTCGTAACAATATTTATAAAATTTAAATAGAAACTTAAGATTTTTCCTATTAGGGGAGATGTAAGATAAAAAAAATCTACTGGGGATGGGGGGCAAAGTTTGTTCCACCTGGCAATTGTATCCGACCACTTGGCTGTAAAAGTTTTTTGAGAACACTGGTTGTATGTTTCGTTATTGTCTTTTCAATTTTTTTTTCTGTCCGTCTGTAATGATCATTGTGTTTTTGTTAATATTAAAAGGAGGTTGTGTAAATACTGTAGCTGAAATTCTTATTCACCAGTGTAGTATCCACTGTTTACCATATATCATTTTCTTACTAGTTAACCACAGACATCTACTTTTAGTGTAATTAAGTACTGTTGCAATATCTTAGATTAAAGCCATTTAAAATTTGAATTGCATATGCTGAAGTGAATATGTAATTAAAATATTTTTCTTTGTGGTCATCAAGACAAAGTGAATCAATATGTTGTAATCACAGTGGCTAGTACTTGCTTAAAATTTAATAGCCAAATTTTAATTATTTGACAGTTGGCTAGTGGCTACCATATAATTTAAGCTGTGTTAAATACCTTTGCTCTATATTACTCTATTTGCAAGTGTTTGATCCTCTGGAATTTTTCATTATTTAACAATCCTTTTTCAGTCATGTTAGATAAAGATTTTACAGTATTATGTTTATTTCTTATAAAATCATTTTCTGTAAATATTTTTGTCTAAAAATCAAAATTAATATTACTGCATGAACTTTATTTTAATTTTGGAGTGAAATGAATCTAAAATGTAATTTGTGTGTTGCAAGTGTGTTTTTTAAAAGATATTTCTGTTAAAATGCAGGCAGTGGCATAATGGTTGGCGTCAACATGAACCAAGGTGGGGTAGCCCTCCTTTCTACTAACTCAGGGCACAAGCTAGATAATATGGGTGATCATCAGGGCAATTTGCCTTCTAGCCCCCCTCACCAAGGCCAACCCCCTGTGACTACTGTCGGAGGGACTGCCCCCAGCAGCGCTGCCCCCTCGGCTGGTGGGTGCATTATTCAGTCCACCGCAACCATGGCAAACATGAAAGAGAAGACACCCATGTGCTTAATTAACGAATTAGCACGCTTTAACAAGGTATTGTATTATGCAATGAAATCCTGTTTGTAATAGAGCTCAAATGAGTTTTGCCATGATCATACATTTATTTTCTAGTACTAGATTAACATTTTTCTAATAAAATGCTACTTTTTTTTTGCTGTTATTTGAAAAATGCCTGCAAACATAAAGGGGTTACCTGAAATATTGCTTTTTTTAATTCTATTAACACCATTTAACTTGTATATTTTTGCTCTCAGTGGGATTGACTTAGATGGCTATAGTTCATTTTTGCAGTTTTTCTATCTATTTCGACTATAAATTGGACTTGCTCTAATACATCAAATGTTATCAGGGAAAATACAATCTTTTGTTGAAACAGTACAATTTTGGGTACTTTTCCATTTTGCCCGCGCAAATTTCACCAAGCAGACTTTATTGGCGACAACACACAGTATACACATAAAAAAAATGTTAGTTCTAAGAATTTTTTACTTTGGAGGCATTTTAATATCGTTTAAAATTTTTTCAAATGGGTCTTTTGTTTCTTTTCTCCACATAAATCCCGCAAGATAACTTTCTAGATGATGACATGCCATTCCTCTGTGTTTCTTATTTCGCCATTTGGCACTACCCCACAGTCTTTCTATTTTTTGTGTGTGCGTTCCAGTTTCTGGATCGACAAAATTGTATTTATGGTTCACTTTGAATTGTTGGAAACTTTCCTCTTCCAGTTTATCAGTGCAATATGATTTCCATGAATCGGTATATATTATAGTTCCTTTTTCGATATTTTTCTTAATTGCTTTTATTATAATGCTCATGGATCGGTTTGACACCTTCACAAGGAAACATTCGTTTGTTTTACAGCAAACTCCACCAAAGATCCACTGTTGTGGTAGAATCCGTCCCGCATTGTTTTTGCGCTTTGTGAATATACTTTCATCCACTTCAACGATCCTATCAGGTCCTCCTATTTTCCGTTGTTGACGTTTAAGCAAAGAATCCACACAAACCTCGCACATGTAGTTATTCCAGTCCACAACTGTTCCATGACTGATTTCCAACTGCTTTTCACACCATTTAACTGAAGTTAATTCTTCGCTCCAACCACATATATAAACCTCACACACTTCAAGAAACGCAATTTCGATGACTCAAATCATGTGCCTTTCCGGATACTTCTTTTACTGCGACAAGTTGAAAGGTTGCAGCGCCATTGAATCTCGTTTCTGAAATACAATTTCATTTCATGATTATTATCACAAGTAGCAATTTTAGACAAAACGCCTTTGCTTGAAAGAATCTGACAGATTCTTCCTCTGTTCTGGGCAAATCCCAAATTTTCATTCGTTTTTCATCCATTTTTGACATATTAGAAAAAAAACGTGACTGATAAGAAATGGCCACGACTTGTTTTGAAAATGTGGCGGTAAAAGGTTACCAGCAGGGATATTCCGTTTGGCGTCAGTTGTAATATTATTAGCGACTATCGCCTGTGCTGGCGATCTGAAAAAGTACCCAATTTTGTTGAAACAATACACATGTTAATGTGATAAATAACTAAGAAGATCCCTTTAAGCGTAAAATAAATACAAGCTAAACAGTGTTGATTGTATTAATACACTGCAAGGTATTGAATAAGTCCCAGTGTTTTGGAATTAAATTCCCTTTAAAGCAGGCACTACATTTATTGATATTAAAGATTTTCTGGATAAAAATTTATCACTTTGGTAATAGTTTCATTCTTATTGGAAGTACTACTAAATATTTAGCATATGAATTTAGAGGTCTGCATAGGTCTAAATTTTAATTGTTTATTCAGCCCAACAATTATTAAAGCTTCAGCAAAACCCCTAAGCCTTGGCCACAACAGAATAATTTTTTTTTTTAATATTGAGAAAACCATTAAGCTGTGCCAACTGCTTGCTCTAAATTACTTAAAACGTTTCTTTAAAACACAGTTGAAACATATAATGGTCTTTTAAACTAACTTCTTCTGTATCAATATTTATTTATTATGTTTTCAAATATTGTCCAATTTGGCTCAAAATTTTCTAAGTGTGATCTGAACTAAATCTAAATATCCTGAACTAAATCTAAATATCCTAAACCCATGCAAGACCTCTCGCTTAAAAAGAAGAAAAAAAATTGAACAAAATCAACATTTTTGCAGGAGTTTTAACATTGTAATTTACATCACAATAAAAATCATTTAAAGGAGTTTTAATTTTATACTTAATAAAATTTTTTATTATTATTTTTTTAAATGGAAATGTGAATATGTACAAATCTGGAATGTTTGTTTAGTGACTTATGATTGCTTTTGATTGTAACTGCATAAAAGTAACGACATCACCTACAACCAGTTACTTTTTTTTGTAACATGTCTTGCTCGTTACTTAAAAGTAGTAACTTATGGTTCTCAAACAACAAAAAGTACTTATTGCTTTTTCTAAATACCCTCTATATTTTTTAATTCACATATTAGCCTCTATCATTATTTTGTTTATTTTCTGCATTCCAATAATTTGTATCTGTAACTTGTAATTATATATAATTTTTTTTAAAAAACCACTATGGTACTTTAGGTATTAGCAAAGTAATAATACTTGCTAAATTTTCAAAAGTGACTTTTACTCAACCCAGCTCATGTTAAATTGTAATTTATAATCACAATACATCTTGTAAACAAAATGTTAAATGTGACTTTTGGCATCCTTGTATACTCAGCAATACCAGAATATGCTATGGGTGATCATCCAATTTTTTTTAGAAATGAAACCCACGGACTCAGATTTTAACAAAAGTTGGTATAAAAGTTTATCAACTAGAACTATGGAAATCCTGAAAAATTGAACTTTTTACATACTTTAGTTTGGAGAATTCATGAGTTTAAAATTTGGTTGAGATGCCATAATAACAACTTTCATGAAAGCAATGTTATTGGGAAAACTTATTTTAATTTACCTTTATTTATAGCTGTAGTCGCAAAACATTATACCTTTGTTAAGTAAAGTATGTAGATTATAAAATATCCATAAATGTTTATTTTTGCCTGTTTTAAAAGTGTGAAGTGGAGAATTGAAATATATATATTAAATAAAATGGTTAAAAAGATTTAAATTTAGAAATAAAATATTCTGTGTACAAAAATTTGCTTGCGTAGCAGGCGGCACAAGAGTGCTCATGCAGTGAACTCTGCGAGCATGTGTGAGTAAGAGGCAAAGCCTCCCGACTCGCAAAGCGAGATATGGGTGTTTGTGAGCCTAACGAACATGGGACGGAGTTTCCTAGTATATAAAAATATCCTATGCACAAAAATTTCTAATAAATATATATTGAAGTCAGCAGCTGCAATTTAGTATTTTCATGAGTACCTGTGCTTTTGAAAAGTTATAAAATAATTATATTTTATCTATAACAATAGCAAAAAAAGTTTTTGTAAATTTTAAATTTAAAACACTGCACAAAACAAATAATAAATTAAAAATAAATAATAGTTGCTAAACCCTTTCTGAATCATAAATAATTTACTGTTTAATACAGGTGTAAGAAATAAATTATTAAATATATAACTTTCATATGTTTGCTTTCTTTAAGGAAAGATTAGAAGGTATTATTCTCACAAGCAGCAGTTTCATTTATTGTGATATAAAAATAATATATGAAAAAATAAAAGTTGCTTATGATTTAAAAGTAAAGTATTAAATATTATATTAACAATGTTTAAAATATGCCTGTTGACCAAGGTTAGGAAAAAAGGGGTGTGGGTTTTTCTCTTTAACCCAAATTCGTAAAAAAAGAAAATATTTACACCAATAGGTTTTTTTTTTAATCAGCCAACTCTGCTGCTGATAATTGAAGGGGAAATCTGAAAGACTCCTGTTTACGCCATATAGTACATAAATTAGCCCAGCATAAGCCCTGAATCTACCACTTTCTTGAATGATTACTACTCTCTGCTATTACTATTAAGTAATTAATAATATAAAAAGAAAAAGAAAAATAAATTGTTCAGTTTATTAAAGATATAAGAAATATATTATTAAATAGAGTAGGTGCCGCTTAATGTGATCACTTTGGGACAGATGCTATTTGATAACAATAACCAATTGATAACAATAAACAAAAGTATCAGAAACATAAAATTTTGATTTTAAAAGTTGATATTTACTGTATTTTTGCAGCTACTACAAATTTAAAAGACAACTATTCACTCAAACACTATTTTAAACAAATCGTTAAAATAGGTCAATTAAAAAAGTTTTCCAAAGTTGTCTGCCTTGTATTTTGTCTCAGCAAATTATTTATAAAACTTTCATACCTGTACTGTTCGCGAAAGTCCCCAGCAGTGCCTCTGTGTTGCACCCCGAGTCCCAAAACACAGAGAACCTCTCTCATTTCAGTAGCAGTTGGAGGATTCTCAACAAGGTTTTCATCTTTGTCCTCATCTTCATCCGATGCTTTTCAACGTTTTCTTCGATAGAACAAGATACAGCTCGGCATACATCTTCATCAGTCATTGTTGTAGCCACTTGGGCGTTCTCATCTATAGACATCCATTCTGCAAAGTCATTTTCAGTCATGTCAGATGGTACGAGTACTGTTTCATCGAATTCCGGTACAGCCATACCTTTGTCCGCTTTAACGAACCCACTGTGCGAGAAACAGTTCTTAATTGTATTCTCGGACACTCGATCCCACGACATTGTCAAAAGATGGAGGGCCTGAAGGACATTTGTCTTCTTTGCTAACGGGTTTGTACTCAGTTGTTTCGTACCTTCCATATTTTCCAAAACTCTTGTGTGCATTTCTCTACGCTAATACGCTTTGATTGCACGAATTATTCCTTGGTCACATGGTTGGATAAGTGATGTAGTTTTGGCAGGTAGGAGAATGATTTTGATATGCTTCAATGTGACATTTGCATCATGGGCTCTGCAGTTATCGATGAGTACGGCGATATTGTGATCTAGTTCTTTGTCCCATTTTAGAAGCCATTCGCTAAATAGAGCAACTGTCATCCACGCTGTTTTATTGGCAGCATAATCAACAGGCAATTTCTTAACATCCTTAAAGCATCTCGGCTTTTTGGTTTTTCCGATAACAAAGAGTTTCTTCTTCTTTCCAGTCATGCTCGCACAACAGAGTACAGTTATACGTTCTTTTGAAACTTTGCATCCCTTAGAGCTCTCGTTTTTGAACAGGTACGTATGTTCTGGCAAGGCACGAAAATAAAGTCCGGTTTCGTCAGCATTGTAGATGTTTTCGGGTGAATAATCAGTGATTATTTTCGGCCATTCTTCAGAAATCCATGCCTTTGCAGCTGGAAAAGCGGCATCATTTTCTTCCCCATGGGTACGTTTGAACACGATGTTCTCCCTTTTTCTCCAGCGTTAAACCACCTGTCCGTTGCGACGAAATTTTTTTTGCCCATTTTAGAAGCAAGATTTTCAGCTTTCTGCCGCATTAAAGGACTGTTTATGCGTGAATCCTTTTCCCTAACATTGGCAAATCACAGTGTCAAAGCCGATTTGACTTCTCCATATTTCCCAGTACGTCTTCACTTACAGTTCAAATTTGCATTCAACTTCGCTTTATTTTCAATCTCGTCGCGATTCTTTAATATTTTACAGAGTAGTGGCTGAGAGATTTTTAGTGCAGCAGCAACATTTCTTTAACTCATCTTGGGTAAATTATCAAAATGTTTCAAAATGTCAATTTTGTCCTTAACAGTTAAATCATTGCGTTTTTTTTCCATTGCTAAAATGCTTGACCGTCTGCAATAAAGTTTGAAATGCAACTTGACAGAGAGAAAAAATTCTACAGCTTACAACAGTCGAAACACTTTGCTTACTGATAAGAAAAGAACTCAACGCTTCTTCTACGCCCCCACCATTCTCAAAGGGGGGGAAAAGGGGAGAGAAATCACCACCTGCAGAGCCGGCGCTGCGCCTGAGAGACGTCCTTGTGGCAAATTCTTGTACGTGCCAACAAAAGGGGCCCTCTTTATGGTTTTGAGGATTCTCCCTTTGCTTTTACGTATATGTAGTTTGGATTTTTTGTTGAGAGAATGAAAAAAAAAAAAAATTCAAAAATAGTACACGAACGACGAAAGTGAAGTGATAATAATAAACGGAGCTGATTACAAAAATGGATTTTTTTAACATATGTTAATATACTAGCGTTCGGGACTTCGTGATTCTGATAACATTAAACGAATAACATCCGCGATCACATTAAGCGGCACCTACTGTATATGAAAATATTAAAAAAATACTTGTAATTAAACTTTTTAAAAATATAATTCCTATAATATTAAAAATTGTATAAAAAATGCCGGTTTATAATCAAATAGGTAGTACTATAAGAGAAAAGAGACAATTTGGTGGACATTTAGTTAAGCATATATTTAGTGCTGTTTTAAAGTATTTTCCTTCAGCCAAATCATTTGCAAAAATATTCCATATTTATTATGTTTTCATACATTTTTCAGAAGTAATTTATTAAAGGAAAGGCTTCCAAAATTGTTACCTGCTGTTTTATCAGAATAAGTAAAATGTCACCTGTACTTTTCTAGTTTTCGCGTATCTCTTTTCTTAAAAATAAAGCATTATTCCCTTTCCTCTTCAAAATTAGAAAACTAAATAATCAAAGACTTTTTGCAAAGTTACCTATATCTCAAAAAGAAAGCATTGTGGAAAGAATATTACATTTCATTTTCAAATGAATTAGAGAGAAAATAAAAAGGGGAAACTTTTTGGAAACAGATAGCGAAAATTTTCAGAACCACATCTCTATTTGAAGGGTTAATATTTGTAGTAGTAATACTGTTCTTATATAACTCTTGCATAAATACTATACTTTTCAATGCTTAAAATAATTAATAGTAAAACATAAGCTAATAATGCTGAAAATAATTAATTTTAATTATTTATTCTTAATAATCACATTCACTTTTATTATTTGACTTTTTTATGCTTGTTAAATTGATATTCAGTAAAAGCATATATCAGAGAATTTTTGAAGCCATTATCTGGAAGTCGGGGAAATATCAGGGAATTTATCTGAGATCCTGTAGTCACCCTAATGTGTACAGATCCTGTAGTCACCCTGAGTCTGATATCCTGTAGTCACCCTAATGTGTACAGTATCAATTAGTTTTGATGGAGTTTTATTTTTAAAAGTTGCCCAATTTTCGTGATTTGGTAAATTTTAACATTGACTCAAGGTCAAGCACTATACATCTATACTAATTCAAAATTATCATTTGCTCTTCTTTCAGCTATTTTATTTATTTGCTAACAAAATTAAACAATTTAATCTTTTTAAATAAAATGCAAAATTATGAAAATATTTTTTATTTTGCTTTGTTAATTTATAAGTAATACTAAAAAAAAATGTAGATTACAAATGCAAAGTCTGTGGATGTGCAGGTTAATTCTGACCTCCCATGTCTATAACCTACCCAGTGAAATGGCATTTTTTCTGTTTATCACTAACCCACCGAGGTCCGTAAAAAAATGTGTTTGTGGGTCTGCACCATTTGGGGACTTCTAGTATACAAGGTGACTCATAAGTTCCCACACTCAGTTAGAAATGTACTGTAGGATAGAAATTAAGTGTAGGAATTTCTAATGGGATGGTGCAGGTATCGTTGAGCTTAAAGCACATTTTTGAGTATGGTTATGTTGATATGACCACATCTTATAAAGAAACATAATGGAGTGAGTCAGGCAACAAAGAATCTCCCACATGTACAGAAGATCACTCTAACAGAATTTTAAATACAAAATCTATTAAAAGTATTTTGGAAATATTTTATATCTTCAATTATTGGCAGTAACTAGCTAATTGGCTAATAATATTCAAATATGTCCAGTAAATATTAGTCCTGTATTAGCCACTGTAACTACTGACTTATATTGACTTACAAGTTTAATTTAAAAATTCTAGCTGTCGTATAGCACACAATTTTGATTACTCTTATTAGTAGATTTAATTTTAGCTTATTGAGTTCAGGACTCTTAAAATACGGTCATAGTTACTTGGGATAGCAAGAGTCTGATTGGCTAACAAAAAAGTGTCTAGTAGCTAATAGCTAATACACACACAAAAAAAAATAAATAAATCACATTTTGAGCTTGTAAAAGATTATCCGAAAGCTCGTACCCTCACTTGTGCACAGGGTTCCCACTAAATCAGGAAAAGAGGGGGAGAATTTCTCTCCTTCCAAAAAATTTTGGGAGAGATTTTCTGTTATAAGGAGAGACACTTAAAATTTCATTTTTTTTTTTAACATGCTAATTTAGAAAGTAATAAAAAAGAAAGCATTAACTATAACTCATATTCTTCGACATTTAAATTTTTTTAATTCTTAAAACTAACATTCTTTTTAAAAATTAATTAGGAGTCGTTTAAGTATTAAGTAAGCACATTTTTGGTAATTCCATAGCTCCCCCCCCCACTTGTTAGCAAAAATACTCAAATTCCTGACTTCCCCCATGCTTACGTTATGATTTTATTTGCTGACATAAAAACGTCTACATGGGTTATTTTATGTAAAATGACTCGCATGCGAATTTACGATTTTTTTGTCAGTAAACTGCAAAAGTCAAGGGCCGACTGTATTTACTTTATATTTTGATTTTTAAAATCATTTTATGATCAATTTTCATGCAGCAATAGCAATTAAAAACTTTAACGATTTTTGATCGCCGAAAACTATTTCACTAGGCAAATAGAATTAGGTAATAAATTTGACTTTATGTTTGAAAATGGATTTTTTTTTTTTTTTTTTTTTTTTTTTTTTTTTTTTTATACAAAACTTGCAGAACATAAGGATTGCATCATCCTTTTGTTGAATCTCAAGCCAGTCATGTGATTTTAGCCATTTTGTTTGACTCGAATTTTTCTTTTTGTTTTCAAAATAGCCCTTTATTTCATAAATAATACGTTTGTAAAATAATTTTTTTGTATGAAACGCGAAACAATTACAAACACTGTAGTCGATGCAAACAGATTGGAAAAGTGGGAAATATTTTTCAAATTAAACGAGGTATGCCGAGGATAGCGTACAAATGCAGATTTTCGTGATGCTGCTGCAAAATAACCTTTCATTTTATTAATAATACGGTAGAAAAATGGTTTGGTTTTTATTATTTGTATATTAAACGACATAATTATAAAAAAATTCAGTCGATGCAAATATATTGTGAAAATGGCAAAAAGATATTCATTGGTCATCTCTCCTCAGAAAATGTGGAAATTGCCGTATGCGAACGCCGTTTTCGCATTCGCGGAGAAACAGATTTTCAGATCATGTAAGAAAGGAATGTCTCTGATAAAAAATTCGTTGCTTTGTTCAAATTTTGTAACATTTTTTGGGCATATATGGCCAATTTCACGACATTTTCGGGATTTTTGTAACCTGTAGACATACTGTGTACGGGGGAAAGGATTTTCGTCCGCGGAAAGAGCATAATTCAAATTCGTGAAAGAATCCTATAAAAAAAAAAAGCAAAATTTTATTTGATCGAATTTGCCACCCGCGCAAGCTGAGGGGACACTTATAGTTTTCTATAAAATATCTCTCTAATTAGAAACACGTAGTACTTTAGTGTACCCAAATCGCGATTGACTGCGATTCAGATGTAGCTACAAAATCGAGGTCCGCGACCGTTCGGCAATCGGCCCGCGATTCGCAACAACGAGGCAACTGATCGCGATTTGCGGTCGCGAAGCAATCGGCCCGATCTGGATCGGGCCGTTTGCTTCGGCCGATTGCTTCGGCCGATGCCCGATCGAGATCGGGCACGGCTTTCTCGGTATCCAATTTGAAGGAAAAAATAATTTTAGGCCGGAACTGGAGAGAGAGAAATTCTCGCGCAGTCTAAATTTTTACGCGAGATTTTTCATGGATTGCGCGAGAATCTCGCGGGTTCGCGCTGAAATGGGAACCCTGCTTGTGCACTATATAATGATTTAAGAACTAATGAAACATTTTTTTTTTACACTAATAAATGTGCACAACAGTCCAAAAATGTCAATCTTTAGTAGTAGCACCAGAGCTTGTATAACAGGTGGTTTATAGCAACTGGTTAACTGTTCAGGAGCATCAACACTATGTTAAATTCTTTCAGGAAGCACCAGCACTATGTTAAATTCTTTTAGGGTGCATCACACAATTGTATACCTTCAAATATTATTATAATGTTATTAATATATATTTCAGGGAACTACAAATGAAATTTTTCTCGGCACACATTTTATTGCTTCTTCACCTAAGTTTGATGTTTTGTTTCAGAATTTTTTTTCTTTTATAGGTTTGAATTAGAATGGAAATTTTATTTTTATGCACTATAATGTGGCTTAAATATTTAAACAGTTTGTAGATTTTATCATATAAATGTTTGTGATCTTATTTAGTACATTCATTTATAGTAAATCCATCACAGTAGATGTTCTGTGGAACAATTAATACAGAGGGAATAGAACAATTTAAAATATATGCTTGCAAAAGTTATTAATAATATTTAAGACATGTATTTCGATTAAATAAAAACGTTGCATATAATCACTATTAAAGCAAGGCATTAGAAATACTAAATAAGTAGAAAAGTATAGAAATTATAAACTCAAAGGGAATTTTATTTTCTTCTATTTCTCATAAATTTTATCAGAGAGGAGCCATTAGCATGCAATTAATTATGCCATGGATATAGTTTTGCTTTTCATATAAAGATAGCAATGGACTTAAGATTCACTAATATGCATTTTTAATGGATATAGTATTTATACTGCTTTCATGATCAAAATATGGAATATTCAGATCATGTTTTTGGGAACTAAATTTCAAGATTTCCTGAAGAGCACTAAATTAGCTGGTTGTGAATCTCTTTGGTAAAGGATGTCAAAACTCTTGTGGTCCTAATTTGTATTCTAATGTTACTACTTTTATTTTTATTACTTCATGTTTACATTACATATGCTTCTTGCAGAGGAAGTGTTTCTGCTGAAGATACTTTGTCAATTTGCATTTTTCTTCAGTTACTGGAACAATTGGGAGTTCATATGACCACAACAGTGCTCAGAAGTGTTCTTAAAGCTTGCCTACATTTAATACCATTTAGGAATTCCCATATTCTGTTCTTATCTTAATTAAATTTCTAAACTACAGGCCTCACATGCTGAGTTTTTATAATTTTCCTTGCATATAGTATAAATAAAGCATAGTTTTACGTAGATAGTCCTCTACAAAAAGCATTGGATGTTTGGCTAAATCTGGCCCTTGCCTAATAAAACTATTTAGATAGCCATTATTTAGTTTTCTAGATTATTATTAATAATAATTAAGTCGAGAGTAGATTAGATGATTTGTTTAAAAATACATCCATTTATTACATCAATTTTATAACTCGTACAGTTATTTTGTTTGTATTAAATGTGTCTTTTATTACTTCAGACCTATTTAAAATGTATGTTTTTCTAGGTCCAGCATCAGTATCGACTTGTGGATGAATCAGGCCCTCCTCATAAAAAGACTTTCACCGTCGTGCTGAAACTGGATAATGAAGAATATACTGCATCTGGACCAAGCATCAAGAAAGCACAGCATGCTGCTGCTGCCATTGCTCTCGAACAAACCTCATTGAAACATCCACCTCCCAAAAGCCAGAGAAAAGCCATGGGACCCATCACTCCAACAGTAGAACTGAATGCTTTGGCAATGAAACGAGGTGAACCAGCGGTTTACCAACTAATAGAACCACAAAGGCCACAATATATTCCAAATTTAAATTTTAGAGGCATGTACAACCAGAGATATCACTATCCAAAAATCCCAACCTACTATGTATCTTTAAAAGTTGGTAATAAGCAATTTTTTGGTGAAGGTCGCACTGCTCAGGCTGCTCGACATGCTGCAGCTGAAGAGGCATTGAACGTCTTACGCAACCTACCATACCCAGAAAATGTCAAAAGGCAAACTGAACCAACTTTACCTAAAACAAATGGTGAAAACCCAGATGATGATGATGATGATGAAAGTGATGATTTAAAATCACCCATTAGTCTTGTTCATGAAATAGCTCTCAAAAGAAGCTTGACTGTAAATTTTGAAGTAACTAGAGAAAGTGGGCCTCCACATATGCGCAATTTCGTTACAAGGTGCTCAGTTGGCGATAATACTACAGATGGCGAAGGAAACGGGAAAAAGGTTTCTAAGAAAAGGGCAGCAGAAAAAATGCTGGAAGAGCTGAAGAAGCTGCCTTCTTTGCCTCCTGCTCAACAGAAAGTAAAAAAGAAACCAATAATTAAGAAAAAGAATAGGAACCTAATCAAGGTGAAGTATATCTATGTTTGGTAGATTAAAATTACAGTAACCCCTTACTGCAGTATTTAATTTATATCATATATTTTTAATGTCTTTTAAATGAAATTTGTCATTCTTAAGAGCAAAAATTCCATTAAGAATTACAGGGTGCATATGGGTGCTTGAAAATTGGGAAAGTACTCGGATTTTAAATTAACATTTTCCAAGACCTTGAAAGTACCTGAAAATTCCCATTTTCTTGGTTAAGTCCTTGAAAGTGCTTGAAAAAGGCAGGTTTGAAACTATTCTGTAGATTCACAGCATTGTGTTATTTTTTTAGAAGGTTTTTTTTTTTTTTTTCTGGAAATTTCCCTAGCAGTTATGCTGTTGTTGAAATTTTCCTAAACAACACTGTTTTTTTCCCAAAAATTTCCTCAACGGCTTCAACATTAAACAATAATGTTAGTTTGCTATGATTTTCCCTCCCAGAAATGCATACAACTTCATACTATGAAAAAAAATGATGTCCTTGAGAAATAATTGCATGGTACTTGAAAGTCCTTGAAAAGTGCTTGAAATTTTTTTAAGGAAAGTGTACTCACTCTGGAATTACATATATTTAATTATGTGAGTATTTAAACTAATTTATAAAGAATAATCAAATTTTGATTTATTTTATTTAATTCTCATTAATCCTTATATTCTAATACCAGACATGTACTTTTTCTGTGAATTAGCAGAAATCCACGAATTTAATATTACTGATTGTCTGAATTCAGCAAATATATTTTTATTTTTTATTATCTGCGATTACAAAAGCTCAGAGAAATTTTCTGAGAAAGGACAAATTTACAAGGGTCAATTGAGGATACATTTCCTTTCAGTAATTGCTGTGAATGTCTGCTTCTGTAAAATCGCCCTCCCCTCCAAAAAAAAGTTGTAAACATCTTGGTGCTCGTTATTTCTTTAACGACATCAGTAATGAAAACTGCCATCAGAAAGTGGATAAAAAAAGCTGCAGAAATGATTTGTACAGAAACTCCTCCCCTTCTGCCAGCTGTAAATTGCAATATATATTCTACGGACCCCTTTAACTGGAATAGTGGAAACTTACAGTTAATGTAAATTTTCCACTGTGTATGATACAGCACAAGAAGCATATTAAAAAAAAAAAATCTACAAATACTCCAAAATTTCTAAGAAAATAATTCATTCAATTCTCTTTAAGAGAATAATTCATTACTGCATTGCATTGTATATCCAATCTCTAACAAACATCAACGATGTAAACCAGAGGATAAATCTAATCATCACTGTTCACGGAAGTATTTACGGAAATGCCATCTCATTTCAGTTTTCAACAGACTTGCATCTACAGACGTAGATATATAATTGTAGTGTTTAATAGTATCTCACCCCCCCTCACTTGCTGTATATCAGAATAGTAAGACATAATTGGTAATCCCCAATAACCCATAAATTTGTGATTTTATTGCTTCATATGTAACAAGAAAAGTTGGAAATACTAGAAAAGGAAAAAAGAAGATTGTCAAATCGCTAGTAAAGTTAAACAAATTTAACGATAATATTTTTCCAGAAAATTAAATATTATTAAATTTGTCATGTCAAATAGAAAAAAAAAAAATTAAAATACCAATTTAAAATATTACGATTAGAAGGATTAACATTCATGTAAAAGTCAAGAAATCAAAATGCCCCTTGAATTTCAGATACAAAATATTCTTAATACAAACTTTTGTTAGATAAATTAATTTTAATTCGAATTATCGAAACTTCAAGTTACAGAAGTTTGAGTTAAAAAAGTTCGACTGTATATAAATATAATATCTTAACTATGAGATGATAAAATAAACCGAGCTAATTTCTTACTTGACCAATCACATATCTGTAATATTTTATAAAACTAAAATCTTAGTGTCTGAAGTGTTTTCTCTATATTACTCATTTTGTGTCGTTTATTAAGTAGGATGTAATGAGTTACTAGTTTGCTGTGATTTTTTTTCTCATTTTAGTATTGTTCATGTTGGGGCAAAAAGAAATGGGGGGAGAGGTGCAAAAAGAAATTTGTTCAATGTTATAAAAACACGGCAGTTTAAAATTTCCCAAAGTGTGTACAAGAATAGTAAAATATGTAAATGCTTTTTTTTTTTTTTTTGAAAGTTAATAGAAATTTGAATGTTAAAATGTTTCATTTTGATTTTAGTTTTAAAAAATGCTTCCTAAAATAAATTAGTTCCATGCAATGTATAGATTTAAGGTCATTTTACTGTAGCATTTAGTTTCAAGATGTTCAGATATTTTGCTGCAAGCTGCTACATATTTCATATTATCAGCATGTTTTATGCAAATTATTATGCTGTGATTGGTATAAAATACCATCAACATTCTGCTGAAAATTTCCTTCATTAATAACAGGGTGCGTACGCGGCCTGGAAAACCTTGAAAGTCCTTGAATTTCATTATTTTTTTCCAAGGCCTTGAATAGCCTGGAAAATTGGGATTATTTCCAAAAATGTCTGGAAAATCCTTGAATTTCTCATTTTCAATTCAAAAACCGCAAAATTCCAGTCGTACTAGAATTCCTACATCACGCATTACTTCACATTCTCAAACCAGGTCTCTTTTCCCCGGCGCTTTCAATCACAGTTGAATTGGTTCCTCCCATTGCTTGTTTTCTGCAAATGGTGGCCGTTCGTTTCGTCATTACCACGTGGTTTGCATGTTGAACAGCGCCAGCGTATTGTGTTTCCGATATCCTGTTTTGTTTTACGTTTGTTCTGACTATCGCCAATCTCAGAGATGCCAACTTTTTTGGATTTTCCATAGTTTGTACGGATTTTTACTTCATCTTATGGTTTTACGGACATTATTTTCAAAACTACGGGAAATCCATGCATCCCACCATTCAATTCATATTTCCTGCTTTGCTGAGAGTCCAAAATTATCAGTTAGCATCCATTTTCTTCTTCTAATGATTTCATATCAGAACAATAGACCTAATTTATTTTTATAGTGCGAGTAAAAATAAAGAAATATTTTACTAAGCAAATTATATTTCACTTAAATTATAAGATTGCACAATTCAGTTTTTTTTTTTTTGGGGGGGGGGGGGGGGTTGCTGAAAGTATACAATTGCCTTTTACTGTCACAAACTTTTCACATAATTTTTTCATCTATCTCTGTCCCCTTATTATTGCACATTAACTTGACTAAATTAGCTTATTTTCATATTTTGGTTGATTATAAAGGTTAACTTTTTAATTATTTTCATATAAATAGTACAATCCTGAAATTGAGTTTTGTTTTCTTTATGGCCGTTGCCGAGATTATGCAATCATTCTTTTCCATCGATCTCCATCTCTCTATTGTTGCATATTAACTTGACTAAACTAATTTATTTTCATATTTTGGTTGATTATAAAGGCTAATTTTTTAATTAATTTCACATAAATAGTACGATCGTGAAATTCATTTTTTTTTTCTTGGGCGTTGCCGAGAGTATGTAATTATCCTTTTCCATCCATTTTCTTATTGTTGCACATTAACTTGACTAAACAAGGTTATTTTCATACTTTGGTTGATGACAAAGGTTAATTTTTTAAATATTTTCACATAAATAGTACGATCGTGAAATTAATTTTTTTTTCCGCGGGTGTTTCCGAGAGTACACAATTATCCTTTTCCATCGATCTCCATCTTCATATTGTTGCACATTAATTGCACAGAACATGATTTAGAAAAATAATTGAATAAAAAATTAGATGTAGCTAACAATACTAAGTAATATAATAACATTTGTTATGGTTTATTATTGGTTCATTTTTCTATCTAATTCAGAGGTGAGGTATGGGATAAATGCGACATAAATGTTTAATTTAATGTTTTTTGTTTTCATAAATTTTTGAAAATGCTGATATCAAATTTTGTTGCAGCTCTTCAATATATGTTTTGTGTTCAATAATAAAATTTGATAATTATCTTTGATTTGAATTTCAACTTTTACAATATTTTCTAACTATTGGTTAAAAATATATTATACTAGAATCTATTTTGCTTGTGTTTTGAAATTTTTTCAAATATTTTGTCTTCTTAAATAATAAAAGACAATGTCTGTCTGTCTTATACACTATATGTTCAGCGACCGTGCGTCGGAGAGCTACGAAATTTGGCAATCGGAGACCTGGAATGGGTGGAAAGGGGACACATGAAAACCGATTTTTAAAATTTGAATTATTTTTTTAGTTAATGTTTTATGAGATTTCGACCGTTTTTTGCCCTTTTTGTCCTTTTCCTTCCCAGATCCAGATATCGTAGAAAAAAACAAATCACACCAGCGGAAAGAGCAGACAATTGCGAGTAAAAATATATAAATTTCAAATTTCAATTTCGATTTCTAATATGTTTTAAAGATTTTAAAACAAAAGTCACTTTTGGCTAAAAAAAACGAATTTTGGTTTTTAAATTCTCGCATAGTTAAAAGTACTCATAATTTCGACTAATAATTTACATTTTTAGAAATGTCAAAGATTTGGCATTCTTACAAGTCCAATCTGGTCAAGAAATAATTATAAATATCCACAGGATCGCGATTTTAATGGCCTAAGGATTTTCAATTTCTCGGCAAACCACGTTTTCACCCGTTGAATTTTTCCCTGTCTCCATGGAGACCGCCCTTTCGGTTTTAAATGAATTAAGATATGTGTTGTATACAGCGGGTGAAATGATTATATTTATATGATATTTTAAATGGATATTTTAATTTATGGATATTTTAAATAATTTAAATGATTGAATTATGGTGGATTGAATTGTGGTGATGTATTTGAAATTATTATATTTATGTATTTGTGGAACGATATGGATGATTGATGGAACGTTTTAATTTATGGATATTTTAAATGGTGGAACGATGGATATTTTAAATTTATGGAAAAATAATAATGATAAATAATAATAATATGGATAAATAATAATATGTATTAATAGTAATTTTAAATGATGGAATGATGGAATGAGGATGATGAAATTAAGAGCTTAGCATTTGGCCATTATAAAATTTAAATTAGCGCGCGGGAAGTTAGCGCATGGGAATTGCACTTGGTAGGCACGGGTTCAATTCCCGCCACTGCCTAAACTGCCTCCGTGTTCAGGCGGTGTACGATCACATTAAACATGTGGGTCCGTAAGTCCTTCCGAGAGGTTGTTGGTAGGGGAAGGAGGGTACGGTTCCTGTGGATGCCTCCCCCACTGGGTCCCTGTTTAAATTGGGTGAATAAAAAGAAAGTTATGGAAATTGTTGTGGAGGGCGCGGTAGCCAAGTGGTTACGCGCAGCAATTGCACTCTGTAGACCCGGGTTCGATTCCCGCAACTGCCGAATCTGCCACCGTCTTCACACGGAGTACGATCATGTTAAACATGTGGGACCGTAAGTCCTTCCGCGAGGTTGGTGGTAGGGGAAGGAGGATACAGTCACTGTGGATGCCTCTCCCACTGGGTTCCGGTTTAAATTGGGTGAATAAAAAGAAAGTTATGGAGAATGTCGCAGAGGACAAAGTACCCCAGTAGTTAGCGCGCGGGATTTGCACTTGGTAGGCCCGGGTTCGATTCCCAAAATTGCCGCCGTGTTCACGACCGTAAGTCCTTCCGAGGACTTACGGACTAAAACAAATTTGCATTGGACTGGAAAAAAAGAAAGTTATGGGGATTGTCGCGGAGGGCGCGGTAGCCCAGTGGTTAGCGATTCCCGCCACTACCTAAACTGCCGCAGTGTTCAGGCGGAGTACGATCACGTTAAACATGTGGGTCCGTAAGTCCTTCCGAGAGGTTGGTGGTAGGGGAAGGAGGGTACGGTCCCTGTGGATGCCTCTCCCACTGGGTTCCGGTCTAAAATGGGTGAATAAAAAGAAAGTTATAGAAATTGTTGCGGAGGATGCGGTAGCCAAGTGGTTACGTGCAGCAATTTCACTCGGTAGGCTCGGGTTCGATTCCCGCCACTGCCGAATCTGCCGCCGTGTTCACGCGGAGTACGATCACGTTAAGCATGGGGGACCGTAAGTCCTTCCGAGAGGTTGGTGTTAGGGGAAGGAGGGTACGGTCCCTGTGGATGCCTCCCCTACTGAGTTCTGTTCTAAATTGGGTGGAACTTCCTGGCTGTCCAAACAGTTACCTTACACCTTTCTGGTAGGTCGCGCCAGCAAGTTTGCAACCATCAGAATTTGCCACGGTCAGAATTTTCAAGGGTAGTGAACAGGCTGGTCGCCAAAGGCGGCTAGTAAATAATAAAAGGCAATGCCTGTGTGTCTGTCTGTCTGTGTGTCTTATACACTATACGTTCATTGACCGCACGTCGGAGAGCTACGAAATTTGGCAATCGGAGACCTGGGGGGTGAGGGTGGGAAGGGGACACGTCAAAACCGATTTTTAAAATTTTAATTATTTTGTTTTTATGTAATGTTTTATGCGATTTCAACCTGTTTTTGCCCTTTTTTCTCCACGATCCAGACGTCGTAGAAAAAAACAAATCACACCACTGTTAAGAGCAGACAATTGCGAGTAAAAATATATCAATTTCGATTTCTAATATTTTTTAATGATTTTTAAACAAAAGTCACTTTTAGCTCAAAAAAACTATTTTTGGTTTTTATATTCTCGCATAGTAAAAAATACACATAATTTCAACTAATAATTTACATTTTTAGAAATCTCAAACATCTGGCATTCTTACAAGTCCAATCTGGTCAAGAAATAATGATTGCAGGATTGCAATTTTAAAGACGTCATGATTTTATATTTCTCGACCAATTCTCGGCACCCGGCGAAGATCCCATTCCTCCCCGACAGCCCCGCCCAGGAATGGGGAGGGGGGGACGTCACGCCATTGCATTGGGGCTTTTAAGTGATAGAATTAAGAGCTTAGCATATGGTCATTATAAAATTTAAATGATTGAATTATGGTGGATTGAATTGTGGCGATGTATTATTGTGGCGTAATGTATTTTTGTATTGTAAAAACTTAATTGTGGCGATGTATTTTACGTTAAACATGTGGGTCCGTAAGTCCTTCCGAGAGGTTGGTGGTAGGGGAAGGAGGGTACGGTCCCTGTGGATGCCTCCCCCACTGGGTTCCGGTCTAAATTGGGTGAATAAAAAGAAAGTTATAGAGATTGTCGCGGAGGGCAAAGTAGCCCAGTGGTTAGCGTGCGGGAATTGCACTCGGTAGGCCCGGGTTTGATTCCCCAAATTGACACTGTGTTCATGCGGAGTACGATC
The DNA here is from genome assembly GCA_951213105.1 of Amaurobius ferox. NCBI lineage: Eukaryota > Metazoa > Arthropoda > Arachnida > Araneae > Amaurobiidae > Amaurobius > Amaurobius ferox. The sequence continues at coordinate 49,668,518 of OX578139.1, read as the reverse complement.
ACGTTAAACATGTGGGTCTGTAAGTCCTTCCGAGAGGTTGGTGGTAGGGGACGGAGAGTACGGTCCCTGTGGATGCCTCTCCCACTGGGTTCCGGTCTAAATTGGGTGAATAAAAAGAAAGTTATGGAGAATGTCGCAGAGGGCGAAGTATCCCAGTGGTTAGTACGTGGGATTTGCACTTGGTAGGCCCGGGTTCGATTCCCAAAATTGCCGCTGTCTTCACGCGGAGCACTATGACGTTAAACATTTGGGTCGGTAAATCCTTCCGAGAGGTTGGTGGAAGGGGAAGGAGGGTACGGTCCCTGTGGATGCCTCCCTCACTGGGTTCCAGTCTAAATTGGGTGGCACTTCCTGGCCGTCCAAATAGTTACCTTACACCTTTCTGGTAGGTCGTGCCAGCGAGTTTGCCACAGTCAGAATTTTCAAGGGTAGCGAACAGGCTGGTCGCCAAAGGCGGCTAGTGTTAAAATAAAATAATTCCAAAATTAAGGTTTTTAAATTGTACTATAAATACAAACTTAGGATAATTTTTTATATTTATTACACCATTAATGTAATATATAAATGTATTTTTAAACTGTAAGAGGTATTATAAGGATGGTTTTTTGGATCGTTAATACATTCAGATTTTTTCAAGAATTTCTGTGATAATTCATGCATTATGTCAATAATTACATATGGTTGCATCTTTTCTATTTAGCAATATATTTTTATATTTAAAACTTCTTACAAATTCTTTAATTTAAAAAAAAAAACTTAAAAATGTAATTTTTGCAAAAATTCAATTTTGTGCGACTCAATTTTGTGCAACTGTAAAATAGATCCTTGATTTTTTTGTAATGTCCTTGAAAAAGTCCTTGAATTTCACTTTCAAAAAAGTGTACGCACCCTGTAATAAGGACAATTTCTAAAACTGGCAAATACACATTTTTATTCTTGAAGATGTAAAGTTGTACTAAACTTTGTGTGTCAATTGAGTATTCGATAGAGATTAAATAACACAATAAATTAAAACTTCGTAAAATACAGCATATATACAAAAATTAAATGGTTGGCCAGTTTCAATTGTAAAAAACTGACTTCTTCAGACCCAACAAGAAGCTCAACCTCACTTATTCAAATTGGGACAGCAACTGAAGAGTAGTACATGTGACTGAAGGTAGTAGGAGAAAAGAAATTGTTAATGTCTTGGGAAGAAATGGAAATGGGAAAAAAATGACAGACAGGAAACTGCGAATACACAAAACAATAGAGGAAAAAAATGAAAAGCAATTCAATGGATAACAGAATGAAAACAACTTACCTACAAATCTTCACATCAACAGACAACCTTTACTGCAATTTATTCACCTGAAAAAATACCTACAAAGACAAAGCACTTGACACATTTTTATTTACGATTTTCATTTATTTATTGATGGTAATTTACTACCAGATATATTTCAATAATTGCTGGTACAAAAGAACATCTTCAAACTGTTAAACTGCTCTAATAATTTAAGAAAATTTGATTCATATTTAAAATTCACAAATTGCTTTCAAAGTTTTAGGAAATATTCAAATTATCCCATAAAATATGTAAAAAAAAATTTCAGCAAAATATATCAAGTAGTTTTTTAAATAAAAATTAAAATAATTACACCCTTTATATGAAGAGATCATGTGACCCACTTCAAAATTAAATATGGCATCCATCTTGTGTCAAAATCGTGATTTTTAAAGTTCTTTTTAATTCATATTTAGTGTTGTATCCGTTCTAAAACTTCTTTAGTTTTGCTTAAATTCTGTGCATCTACATACTGAGACAACACAATCATAATATATTTGAGTTTAAATGATCATCAAATTTTGATTATTTCTACAACAAAGCCTAATTTTCACTTATGGAGAATGTAAACACCAAAAGATGTAGAATGAGTTGTATAAGAAGTGCTACATTATTTTAACGCAAAATTATTTAGCTCATGGAGTCTGCAATATAGCTGATATGAATGAAACATTCATTGATTTTACACAGAGAAAAAGATTATTTTTCCGATGAAGTTTTAAGCATAGTGTTAAATTACTTGTATCTCCGTAGTTTTAAGTTTTTAAATAAAATAAATTTTTATAGTATTGTGAAGAATGAAAAGAATGGAAAAAAGTTATGAATGAAATGCTGCTTTTATAGAGAGCCAGGCGATTTATATTTCAATAACGTCATTTGAATAAAGTTCATTTGTTTTCAATGAAGTTTTCAAATATAATAAATTATTGTAGTATTATGATAATTTTTAAAATATTACCGAGGAATATATTGCATTTTAGAGATGTTTAAATAAAATTGCATTGAAGTTGGAAAGTGTTTCATAATCAATGCTTTATGCACGATTGATCTTCCTTGTCTTTTAAATAAAACTTTTCTAGTGAAATGAAGGCATGAGTCTTGATTTCATTTTGCCATTAATGCTACAGATTGTAATCCGTTAGCATCCTTGTTCCTATCTGTAATTATATTGATATTTTTATGAAATATATTATTCACTGTCATAATGAGATTGAAATATAAATATTTACAGAGATGCCAACCATTACTGATTTCTGAACAAAATTACGGACTACAGAAAAGATCTGTAAAATTAAAGAAAATGCTTATTTTTTTCCATCTTTCTTTTTCATCCATCTCTATCTTGTAATTATTGCACATTAAATTGACAAAACTTGCTTATTTTCATATTTTGATTTATTATTCATGCTAATATTTTAATTTTAACACATTTAGAAGGATTGTGTAATTCAGGAATTCTCGTGTAGTCCCGGGAGTCCACAAGTATACTTTTCCCATCCATCTCCATCCTCTAAATATTAGTCATTAGATGAACTAAACTAGCTTATTTTACATTTTGGTTAATTATTGAGGCTATTTTCTAATTATTTTCTCATAAATAGTGGGATAGCGTATTTCAGGGGATATCGCGTACATTGCCGAGCATTGACTAGCATCCTGTAATTATTGCACATTAAATTGACAAAATTTGCCTATCTTTATATTTTGGTTTATTATTTATGTTAATTTTTTAATTATTTTGACACATTCAGTACGATTGTGCAATTCAGGGAATTCTAGTGTAGTCCTGTGAGTCCACAAGTATCTTTTCCTGTCCATCTCCATCTTTTTGATATTAACCATTAGATTGACTAAACTAGATATAGAGTATTTCCACATTTGGGTTAATTATTAATATTAATTTTTTAATTATTTTTACATAAATGGTGCGATTATGCAATTCAATTTGCTCAGATGAATTTAAATTTATCTAGAAGAATTTAATATTATCTGGTGAGTATTTGTTCCTCATAATAATGCTATGCCAGAATTTATATTCTGTATTGTTAGAAAATATGGGGCTGATTTTAGGCTAAATTTGAGTGCAGGCACATTACATTTTTTATTACTTCAAAAAAAAAAATAAATAAATAAAGAATGTGTCAAATGTTCTTTATTTTTTAAGTTTTAGGAAGAAATTATCAAAGTCTGAACTAGTAGGCTAAAAAAAAAAAAACTAAACAACTGAATTTACTTTAAGTTAAGCATATTCTGTCTTAAGAATTTTGAATTTTTTTTTTCTTTGTCAGTAACGAAGACTAATGTATTTATATTATGTTTGTTTAGTTATAATGTTAATTAAAATTTGAACATTTCATATAAAAATATATAAAAACTTTTAAATGTTTGATCAAATATTATTCTGATTATCATTGCAAACGATTTATCATCGCAGATTGAACCACATGTGTCATTACTAAAAGATTCTTGAAAATTTCCTGTCTAGATTACTGAAACAATAACTGAGAGGTTGGCATCTCTGTATTTATCAAACTCAATTGCCTGATATCATTTAAACATTAATACAAATGTTTCAATAGGGAACCTTTTTCATCCAGTTTAATTTCGTTCGATGCATGTCAGAACCAATAAGAAATGGATAACAAAAAATAAATCAAACTTTGAATAAGTATTTGTTTCACACAAAATCTAATGTGGCCAATTCAAGGCTTTCTCTACATACTCGAATTTATTCACAAAATAATTTTTTACCCAAAGAGTGTGTTTGTGCAATTCAATTTGTATTGTTGGGCATTGTTGCGAACCCACAATCATCTTTTTCCATTCATTTTTATCCTCCAATCATTGCACAATAGACAGACTAAACGTGCTTAATTTCATGTGTGGATTAATTTAAAAGAAATATTTAGCACACAAAGTTAATCAAATGTTATGAAAGTTAACTAAGTTGACTATAAAAACTAGTTTTTTTGTAAGTGTTAATTTACTTTATTTTGCCGCATTCATTATAACAAGTGTATATAATTTGTTTAATTTGGTGAAGAAATTTAATTTTTTTAGTTGCATATGTATGTCAAATAAAAAATTTTCAATTTGGTGAGTAAATAATAGCATGGAAAATACACATGTAAAGCTTAGGTTAATTCAATAATTTATTGCGATGTTCTTTAATAAACCTCGAATTTGTCTGGAAAGACTTGGAAAAGTCTCGGAATTTCATATCTTCTGGAGGGTAGCAACCCTGCATATATTATAAATCCAGAAGAATCTTTCAAATTATGTTATTTTAGAAAAACATTTTTTTTACTTGATATATTCATATTCCTTTATAGGAATCCAGAGATTTATAACTTTACTCTTTTTATGTTTCTATTAAAATCTTGAATATTTTAAGACATTTTATATGGCATTAAGATATTGTGCACAAACCTTTCTGATAACTTTTCCTTTTTTAACATTAAAATGTTGTAAATTTTTCTCATGCTCTATTCAAAAGATATTTTCATTGTTATAATGAATATTGTGCAGGGCAAGCACACTTATTTCTGCCTGCTAAGAAATATCCTCCCATTCCCCCCTAACGTATAAAGAGTTTATGTACTTGAGAAAAAGTTCATGTAGATGAAAAAAAGAAATCTTCGCTGTGCTCTCTGATTGATTTTTTCTTGCTTTATGCTAAAATTAAGAAAAGCAGGTATCTGAAAGCAGTTTTCATCAATAAGATTTTTGTGTTGATTTGTTATTACAGAAGAATATTCTCTAAATTTATATTTACTTCTAAACATTATGCATATTTATAGCATAATCTATATAAATAAAAATGAAAATCTGTCTGTCTGTCTGTCTGTCTGTTTGTCCCATCATCACGGGAGAACGGCTGAACCGAATTTGATGAAATTTTGTGGGTAGCCTAGAAATAGCCCCACTTAAAATTTAGTCCGTGTTTTGAGTTTCTACGTCCAGTGGTTCTCGAGATATTAGTAAAAAACGAAATTTTCGTTTGTCTCATCATCACGGGAAAACGGCTGAACCGAATTTAATGAAATTTTGTGGATAGCCTTGAAATAGCCCCCCATAAATTTTGTCCAAGTTTCGAGTTTCTAAGACCAGGGGTTGTCGAGATATTAATGAAAAACGGAACTTTTTCTTAGGAGATCTACTCTCCAACTCTGTGGTTTATCCAAACAGAAAGGATGAAAATCGTTTGTTTAAAATGCCAAAATGAAATAAAACTTTATTTCCGAGTTTGGTGCAGGATTTTTGCATTAATTAGTCACTTTAGGAAAGCATGAATTGTTTGAAACATGAATTTAAATGGAAAAATCTATCTCCATGGTTCATCTTTCACAAATTTTTACTCAACGATGACAAGTATTAAGAAATCAAAATGGCTATTTAATTTCGCATTTTATGAGGAAGATTCTATCTTATATCATGTTGCTCGGCAACGGAATGAAATTAAATGTGTTGTTAATATTTATTATTATTTTTTCTATTTGATAATAAATAAATGGATGTAAAAATATATTTTAAATGAAAGGTTTGGTTGTTCTTTTAATTATATAAATTGGTAACTGCGTACATCATTTTCATTTATTTTATTAAAGAGGTTTCTAGCTCATATATTGTGTTTAGCTAATAAACTCATATATTGTGTTTACCCAATAAATTCATTTAGCCGATTGTTGAAGCAGAAAAAGAGTAAAACGGCTGTATCTTATAATGCAATTTTAGTGTTTTCATTTAGTATATACAAACGGGATCAGAATATTTTATTCTTCAGATCTGCAAATTTAGAGCTACGAGTTTAGCGGAATATCTCTAAATAACTTGGTAACTTTTCCTAAACTTTACCAAATTAGCGGAAATGTTTCCAAATTTATAAAAATGACGCAAAGCAATGATTTGTTTTTTAGAATAGAGTACTGAAATGATGTTTCGGTAACATTTGTCGGACAGTCCATCCATCTTACTTAGTAACACATTTAACGAATTTTTTTAATATCACCAAATTGATAAAAATATTTGTGAGTCCATAAAAATATCATAGAATTGATAAAATCGCGCTTAATAAATGAAAATAATTGTGTTTTGTTAGGGGATAGTATTGTGATGATGTTTCGTCAATTTATCGCAAAATGGGACGATCTGTTCTACAGTCCCACTTGACGATAAATTTGGGGATTTTTTAAGTTATCTCTAAATTGACTAAAATGTCGCCAAATCTTCCATGGAGGTCGCATTATTCAGATGATATGATTTCCACCAATTTATTTGAAGCAAATGATATCATGTCGCTTAGCAACGGATCCAATGTGTTATGTGGCATACGACTTTATATCAAATCTTTTCCGATTTGAAAAATAAAGATATGTATATAAAATAAATTTCATTGAGATTGCATTTTGACTGGATAATATCAATTACGGTCTTCAGGTTTAAACATTATTATTATTGATATTTTCGGGGACTTTTGATTCAGGGATTACTGATATTTTCAAGTTATTATGACATTGTTTTATTATGACGAAAATTGTTGAAACTCATATATAGTACGTTGTACGTAATCTTCTACAAATGCATTATATCTTCTAATCTACGAGAATATAAGTAGTACAGGTATAGTGGCATATATTTAGATATATAGTGGCATATATTGGAATCAATTACGACCTTCTGGTAAAAGATTACGGGGATTATTGATATTTTCAATTTATTACGTCATCTCCTTTATTCTGGCAAATAATTTTGAGACTCATATTGTAATACGGGTAATCTTCTACTAACACACTGGCATATTTTCTAATCTACGACAATATAAGTAGTACGGGGTTGCATATAATGATTCAATTCCTTTTTTTTTTTTGTAAATTTGCTTATAAAAGGGGTCAGGATGTTTTATTCTTCAGATCTGCCCGTGAAGATAATTTTGCATAGTGAGAACAGATATTCTTAAACTTCTCTTTATGAGCAATAAATTTAATATTTTAACAGAATTTGCACATGATTGCGAATTATAAGTTTCTTTATATTATATATTCCGTACGAAGAACGGGTATGCTGCTAGTAGAAAATAAAATTGATAATAAATTTTCTTTACATTTGGAAGTACCAAAGTTTTTGGTAATTCTTAAAAAGTTAATTTTATAAATAAAAGTGAACAAGAACCCTCTGTGTAGATACATTCTATGAAAATGAATTACCCTCCTATTTCCTGGTTCCTAAATAAATGCCCGCTACTTAGGTAATACACTACACAATTTCTAAACTGCCTGTTTTGAATTACAATCTTTCCCATACTCAGATTTTTCCATGCACAACCATGTCAATTATGCAGCACAAGTATAATACACCCTAAATAAGCTCCTTTGATAGCTCTAAAGAAACACTTGATCACCGATCATTGGCAGAACAACATAAGAAACATATTTAGAAGTTGCAAATAAAAGAAAAAGTTCTTTTACCCCTGAAGTAAAATTTAAAAATTGTTATCTTAATGAATTTTCATCCAATTTAAGTCAAATTTTAGCACCATATGCATAACATAATACTAAATTAAAAAATTTGGATGATATCTTTTAAATTTGCAAAGTTAGAAAACCCATAAATTAAATGGACTTAGTGTGTAATCAGTTGTTTTTTTGTTGAGATAAAACGATCTGCAATTTGATCAATGATCATTGGCATCTGCAAAGAAAGAATAGATTCAATTTGATAAAATGGCAGAAAATGTGATTTTTGATTTTAAAAATTCGTTTACTTTTAAACTAAACTGTGTTATACAGGGGAGTCAGAATTGTTTTTACAAAAGCAGAGGGGTGATAGTACCCCACCAGACGAGCAATAATTTCCATGGAACATAGGGTCGCATTGCACTCTGAGAGGTAGAAAAGAGGCACGTCAAACCGCGTCGAGCATGACGCAGTCAGCGCCTCGGCCGTCATTGTGTACCTGCTTACGTAGTATCTCCTACGCCAGACACGAACGCAGTTACCTTATGCAAATGTCCAGGGAGTAGAATCAGCATAACTGGCTCCTACTAGGTTCCGGCGATAGCCAATCAGAGCACACGTTGCCCTTTAAAAATAGGCACAACTTCAACGCTGCAATTTATTCCCACTGGACTTTTTTGGGGGCACATAAAATCTTTAGTGTACGAGATGCCTGTGGACTCGGCGAAAGATCTCGTCGCATGCATCATTGTTGCTGCAGACCACATTAACACAACACCCGGAATCTTCGAGAGGGTGCATCAGTCATTCCTTCACCGGTGTGAACGGTGCAACGACACACGTGGTCGCCACTTTGAGCACTTGCTGTGAGTTTGTCGCTGCACAATAAATCTGTTTGTGCAACGTTTGGTATCGTTCATTCGCTTTCTCAACACTGGTGTATGTGCAGGTTCGTATTCTAATTTTACAATTTTACTCTTTTCTGCCTCTCTGAGTGCAATGCGACCCTATGTTCCATAGTAATTATTGCTTGCCTGGTGGGGTACTATCACTCCTCTGCTTTTGTAAAAACAATTCCGACTCACCCTGTATAGTGACCCGAACTTCCTCTATACCAAATTTCGCCACTGTCTGAAGATCCAATTTTCTGCTACAAACATACAGACATACATATATCTTCTTTTTTTTATGTAATTTTGTAACATTTTGTACTGTGAAGGAAATTTTCTGAGCATATATCTTCTCAATTATTCCTTTCACACATGCTCATGTTGAGATTATTAAATGGGTCTTTGTCCTAGGAGCAGAAGGCAGATCCACAGTATGGGCAAGGTATCAATCCAATAAGTCGTCTGATCCAAATTCAGCAAGCCAAGAAGGAAAGGGAACCAGTTTATACTGTTATAGATGAAAGAGGGGAACCTCGTCAACGGGAGTTTATTATGCAAGTAAGTTGGTTATATTTATGTAAAGTATCTAAATTATTTTAATTGTATTTTGAATATACAGGGTGAGTCAGAACTCTTGGGCCAAACTTTAAGGGGTGATAAATCACACCTAAACAAGCAATTTTTGTTATACAAAGCAGGGTCGTAACGCGAGAGGTGAACCGCTATGTGGTAGCTCATGAAATGAGGAAATGATGACTTTCGTGAAAAGAGTAAACACAAAAATGACAGAGTAGGCACGAAGTACGTTTTACTGACAGAAATTGTAGAATGCTTGGACAAAGTTACAGAAACTGCTCAAAAGAGCGATCACCAGCAGTAATGCAGGCTTCACACCTGCGACGTAGCGAGCGGCACACATTAGCAAAAACACCCGGCATATCTTGGACAATGCCTGCAGCAACAGCAATCCTAGCAACAAGGTCCTCGTTGGAATCGATGGGGCTATCGTAGATGAGACTTGCGATTTTCATATGGCCCCATAGGAAAAAGTCGAGACAGGAGAGATCAGGCGATCAGCTTAAACCCTGGCTAGTTCTGAGAAAAAGTTAAAGACATCATTTCTGTTTTTGAGAGAAAAATCTTGAGAGGTATTTTTGGTGGCTTAAATTGTAACAACATCTGGAGAAGAAGAACTAACTCAGAGCTTTATAAGTCTTTTAAAGAACCAGATATAGTCAATTACATCACGATTCAGAGAATTAAATGGGTGGGTCACCTGTGCAGGATGGCCGAAAGCCGTACAACAAAAAAGATCTTCTCTGCCAGACCATTCGGCACCCGTAAAAGAGGAAGACCTAAACTCAGATGGCTCGACTGTGTGGAAAAGGACTTTAAAATTTTAAAAGTTTTGAACTGGAGGTCTTTGGCCAGGGATAGGGGAGCCTGGAGTTCTATACTGCGGAAGGCAAGGGCCCATCCTGGGCTGTCAGGCCATTGAAGAAGAAGAAGAAGAAGAGTTCTGACACAGTCGTCACTGCGTTCAATGTCAGCGACGTCTAGTGGTTCACTTCTTGTGTTACGACCCTGCTTTGTATGACAAAAATTGCTTGTTTAGATGTGATTTATCACCCCTTAAAGTTTGGCCCAAGAGTTCTGACTCACCCTGTATATACATTTGAAATCGGTTAACAAACTTTCAAGGGACTGTTCAAAATGCTCTTTACAGCCAAAGTTTATTATAGTTGAAACATCTGCACATCAAAACTGTTATTTTTCAGTTCATTTTCAAACTTGGTTTGTAATATCGATACAAAAGAGTTTAGCATACACATTTACTTGTACAGACAGCAATCTATTGTTTTCTGTTGCTTAAGCTGACAAAAATAGTTGATATGGCATTGTTACGTTTTAAAATAGAGTTCACTGAAAGACTTGCCTTTCTGTTGCAGATGCATACATAGTATGAATTTTTTTAGTTTTCCTTGGTGTTTGAGTGAATGTTTGAGGTTTATGTAACCTGTTACATGAATGAGTTAATCAGCAGAGTTATTATTACAGACATAATAAAGAAAAAAATATATAGAGAGAATTTTTCTCGTGAATAAATGCCACCATAAAGAAAAGAGTGACTGCTTTTACCAGGATGTAAAAGTTTAAGTACGGCAAATAGTCTGTGAAATTTTCAAAATTCCTCATTAAATATGGAGTTTCAAATTAACAGTGTAGATGTAGGCAAAACCCTGTCAAGGTCATTTTTATCAGGGTGATCTTACATTTTTGCACTATTTCTATATCCATTGTATCTGATAGCATTAATGAACTCAATTTCTCCTGGAATTTATCTGTTTTACCAATATATTTTGGTAGTCTGGTTTTTATAGTTCTTTGTTATTGAAATGGGAATAGAAATTTTATTTTGGATGCTACAGAGAACTGAAAAGAGTTCATACCTTTCCTCATTATTTTTATCTAATCCTAATGTGAAAACAATTGTTATATATTTTTTGGAAAGTACCTTCTCATCTCACCTATACTTTTCGAATCTTACTTGTAAAGAGTTTTAGACTGATAAGAATTATTTAAGTTTTAATAATAAAGCATTTTTGTTAGAAGCATAAGTATTACAGTGTTTAATTAAGAACTGATTTTATGAATGTCTAATTTTTAGTGCTCTCTTGGTGATTTATCAACTAATGGAACGGGCCCAAACAAGAAAACTGCAAAGCGCAATGCTGCTGAAGCAATGTTGCAGTTGATGGGATATTCCAAACCTATAATTCCACCAGGAAAGCAACATACGAAAACTCCTGGAATGGAGGTAATAAAGTTCACAAATTTGATTCTTTATAAATAATTGTCATCACATTAATATTAATCTGCTTGCTTTCAATCACTACTTTTATATTTACGAACATTAAATACTTTTATATGACTTATGACTTAGAGGTGGGTGGTTCAGAGAGAGCCTAGCACAGCGACCAGAGGTTTATTGTACTGTCCCCAAGAGTTTAAACAGTTCTTAAGAGAAGAGATCAGTAGCTGAGGCAAAGATCAGCAGGCACTTGACTGGGATATCCTACTCCCAGGGCTCGATTACATGTCGACTCAAGTGCTCGAACCTATGGGCAGAAAATACCTGGCACTCAGAGTATGTGTGAGGTAGTTTCTTCGCTATACTTACAACCTCTACTCTACAGATTGGGTCTTTAATAACACCCATAATGCTTAAATGCCTTTTAACCTTTTTTGGACGGTTGATGCGTCTCCACACGTCGACTGCAAACTTGCATTTAAGGACGGTCGTTATGCATTTGCGTCATAGAAAACTTTACCCTAAAGGACGGCTATCACGGAATGCTCGTTTTCATATGGTATGTTTATATTTGAATTTATTTGTCTATTAGATGGCATTAAATGTCCATGCGAGCAACTTCAGTGTATTTTGCAGATACTTGACCTTGGCATAGGGGGAATCTGATGAATTATTTCTCCATCTGGAGTGGTGAAATATAGTTTTGTAATATAAACAAATAGAGCACTTCTCGTAGCTTTTGCTATTTTATAATTGAGTTTCGGTTCTCGTTTTGTTTTTCACTTTTATGATTTTGTTGGTGAATCATAGGAATATAAGAGAGTATTTTTTTAAGTTTGGATTTTAGAGGAATGCTCAGCAGTGAAATTATTAGGTTTTTTGGACAAAAGAATGGAAGCAACTAACGAGTATTTTGTTTTGAGATTTGTATGAAAAATATACATCAAATAGAAAATAAGTATTTCTTTTCCTGAAAAAAGTAGATTGCTGTGTTGAATAGGTGATTTTTAGTGAATTTTTTTCAAGAGTTAGGCTTCCCACAAAAATTAACCGTCCTTTGGGAACAATTTTGAAGCGAAGCGCTCCATTGTCTGGGCCACAGCAGTTCCAGAATGCTGCTGTCCACAAAGGGTTAACCCTTTCGCGACGGTTGACGCGCCCCTCACGTCAGCTGCGAACAAAAAAAAAAAAAAAAAAAAAACTTACCTTTTTTGCAAAATGGCTAGCAAAAATTGTCAAAATCTAAAATAAAAGATTACATATGTTCAAATCAGTTAAATTCTTGTTTCATATGTAATTTTTGATGGTGAAAAGAATAAGACCAACCCTATTATTCTAGAACTAATGTTCTTAAGATATTTCAGTTCTTTTTGCATTTTTTGCAATGTTGCCTTTGAAAATATGTCTAGTCGCCAAATGGAACAGCAGTTGCCATTTGACAACGACCGTGTCTAGTTCTACAGCCTTGTCCAGGATTCCTTATAACAGTTTCAGAGATTTGAAATTGTTTCCACAGAGCAGAGATTGTATGTCATGAAACATTCAGCCAGCTTGCCATTTTCATTAATGTCTGCCCAGCCTTTAAACGGCTGACAGTTTGCCACCTCAAAGATTCTCCCAAATAATACTTTGGAACCATAAAAACTGTTTTGAGTTGAAAAACACCAAAATCAAATCCTGAATTGCAAAAGTTCATCCAACATACAGGGAAACATACTTAATTCACCGCTCTTATGCTACTTTTGGATGATGTAATGCTGTTATTTGCATATCAGAAACAATTGGATCAAATTAGATTGGATAATTAGTTTGCCTTTTGTTTATTTTCCTGAATAATAAATCAGATTGGTTGGGTATTTCATGAAATATCATTTTTACTTATGTCAAGATTATTTTGGACATCAGTGTAGTAAATCTTGTGTTAATGTCAGAGATGTATTCCTGCTGCTAGTTTTATTCAATATGTGTTAATTTAAATGCTTTTTTGCATGGAATAATTTTACTAACAGGGGAAAAAAATATTTTTGCTGAAGGTTCTTTATGCATGTTCATATTTGAATGATTTTGAGATATAAAATATTTTTAACTTGTTAAAATCTTTTGCAGGGTATGCATATGTATCAGAATCAAGATTCAGAGAAAAGAAAATCATACCCTGAGCATGAAGGTTTGTTTTTTGCCTTTTATAGCCATATAGTATATCTTTTTATTTATTCTTTTTTCTGACTGTTTTAATTTTATGTAGTTGAGAAAATGGATGGTGATGGAAAATTAGGACGGCAACTTGTTCCTGGATTGCTACTTATGCCTGATTCATCTCTTGGGGAGCAGAATAATATTCAAAACTACCAAATGGGAAATTCTGGTTAGTTGCAAAGTTTTCAGTCTAACCTAGAATTTTTTTTTACGTGTATAGTATATACAGGATTTCCAGTGCTATCAGTGTCCAATGGCTATTTCCTCAGCCATTAGTCACAGAGATACACTTCCAATTGCAAAAATGTTTTAAATTTTAAAATCTATTATCTTAGAAACAGTTTAAATCAATAAATGCATTTCCGAAAGAAATACGAAATATAAATTTTTATACAATCCCCCGGTTCTACCAATTATATTTAGGAAAATCATCCTCATACAATTTTATGCAAAATAAAAAAAAAATCATTCTTTTACGACCAAAATTGACCGACTTATAGCTGTTTAAAGTTGGACCCCTTTTTTGCTGAAAAATGGTCAATACGGTCTCTGATTGGTTGGTTGCCTGAAACAGGACATTTTTATGCGTGAAAAAGTGACTTAAGTCATAAAGTTTAATATTTCATAACTGTGAATTTTGGTCATAAAAGGAAGATTTTTTTTTATTTTGCATAAAATTGTATGTGGATGATTTTCCTAAATATAATTGGTAGGACCGTGGAACCGTATAAGAATTTATATTTCATATTTCTTTTAGAAATGTATTTATTGATTTAAACTGTTTCTAAGATATAGATTTTAAAATTTAAAACATTTTTGCAATTGGAAGTATATCTTTGTGCCTAATGGTTGAGGAAATAGCCATTGTGCACCAATAGCACTGCACACCCTGCATATACTTCTGTTTCTGTTAACTTGATAAATGTGTTTTATATATCTATTTTTAATTTTTATGTTTTATCATACATTAGTCTGATTTTGAGTGATATGCGTGCAAATGGATTCCTTATACACCAAAAATATTATCAGAGCTCCCATTTTGAAACCATCCGAAAGATAAAAAAAATTTCTGTCAAACAAACTTTAAATGGATTTCATATAATTAATAGACGAATTAATAAAAAAATATATATATATACTTCTTGTATGTTTTAAATGTTCCTTATTTTTAAATTGCAATATAAAAAAATTGGCAAGCAATCAAAGTGTATAATTTAACACGAGCTCCTTTAAATATAACACAGTGCTCCAAAACAAAAAAAATGATTTCTTTAAGCCATCCTTTCATTAATTATAAATTTTTATGTCACTCTTTAAAGTAACTCCTAAAATTTTCGAATCCTTTTCTTTCGTGTGGATTGTTTCCCAATTGAAGTTTTTCAACTTACTGAAGCCATGCCTATGGAAAACGGAATCATGCATTTGTGCATGCACATAATGAATGTTCTCTTGTAATTAGGCAGGAAGCAAATGTTATGTTTTACTAAACAGGAAGCAAATTTTGTGTTTTACTAAAGCTGTGTGTGTAATTTTCGAAGTGGTTAGGCTACCTGCAAGTGCGGTTACGGAAACGATGTAATTTGGCTGCTTTCAAGTGCGGACTCACATTGAACTACCTGCCAGTGGGCTACCTTCAAATTAGCCGAATGGTTGTTGTCTTACGGCAGAAGGTAGCAAATTATATTTCATTTACTAACGTTAGACGACAGTGTTATTTAAATTGTAGTTCTTCAAATATATTTAAATATTAATTACCGATAAAAGAGGCGAATTTTGCGGTTTCTAGCTCCTACAAATGTATATATAGCATTAAAATAGAACTTGAAGAATGGAGCAATTCCTCATTTCCACTTCTATTTTTCTGAAAATAAAATATAATAATCTTTCCAAACTTTTTAAGCAACTTGACAAGAAGTATTTGATCATAAAAATTTTTAATTAATGGACCCGAGCTGGAGCCTCCTTCTTTTACATATTTTATTAAATAGAGTTCATCTTATAGATAATCTTAATATAAATGGGTCATTCCATATGGGGGCACCCGATGAGTGTTGCTCTATAGTCACAGATTTTTTTTTTTTTAGTTTTAATGTGGATACACATGGTAATAAAACCCCTAAATTTGAATTTGTAATGCATCTATCCCAATAACGACTTAGATACAAGCATTCGGAAAATGGTCATTTTTGCCAAATAGCGGCCATCTTGGATTTTGCAGTAATGTTTTAAAATGTAATAGCATGAGAACTAATGACTCAAATGAAATAATTCTTGTACCAATTTAAAGCTATTAATATCAGGAAAATAAGTGCCATATCAAAACAATAAAAAAAATATATTTTAATATTGTTATTACATGGAAATAGCAAAAATCACCTTTGGATTGATAGGCAATTTTAATGGGCTATAAAGAAAAATGGCCCCTAATATTGTTTTATGAAATGTGGTACAAATACTAACTAATATGTGTTGAAGACCCAGACCACACGACCAACCCTAAGGCTTGTGGTAGCTTAATGTGTGGCCAGTAACTAATATGTGTGATTTAAGTACAAAAAAAAAAAAAATTAGAAAGGTAATATTTCTTATTACAAAGAAAAATAGCTTTAAAACATATATACATTTAGTTAACATTTGACATGCAATGCTTTAATCATTTAAAAAATATATATTTTTAAAAAACAAATAATGAGCAAAAACAAAACAGGAAATTTTTGCACACCATGTGTGCTTTAGTACAAAAAAAATAAATAAATAAATAAATAAAAATAAATAAATAAATAAATAAAAATAAATTAGGATGGTAATATTTAATTTAATGACTAAAAAAATACTGTTATATATATGGGAAATCAGTGTAAAATTTATGAAGTGCTGAAACATTCTAATAAAAATCTTCCTAAAAACCATATTTTATTTTCTTATTCCAAATTATAAAAATTTTCTTTTCTTATTTCAAATTATAAAAATTTATTTTCTGTATTCAGTAGAGCTGAAGATACCCATTTTTTCCTAGTGGCTACTGACTCCTAAACCAATTTCACCCAAGAGGCAGTACAATAATCTTTTGCATATTGATACCAGTGTGGCAACATGTCACAATTTCAAATCGTTAAATTAACAAATGACAAATCTCAAACAAATAATTCCATCTATTTTTAATTGTATCGCCACTGAGGATGAACATTGAAGATGTTCGAAAGCGCTTTGGCTGTATTTATATCTGTAAGATGATTGTATAATAAAATGACTTTTGGATCTGTTTGAGATTTGTCATTTGTTAATTTGACGATTTAGCATATTGGTTATAAATGACAACTATTGCATAATACTGAAGCTTTACAGCATACATATAGTTAATTTCATAAAAAATAATTTGTAATTAGATAATATAAAGCACGCATTTTCATGAAAAGCATTAAAATAAAAATAATTAAACACAGAACTACACCACCATGTTGATCACCAAAAAATATCTTTAGCTTTCTGCCAACTCCAAAGGGAACACTGGACAATATCCCCTAGTTGAAACAAGTACCTAAGCATAAACTATTGAGAAGGAAATTATCCTACTGCACCAATATTGTTTCTGGTCTTTGTGTACATTAGACATCAGCTGCCTATAGCCTCAGAATTTTCAATTCTAATACGCACACAGTTCTGTTATATAAGTAATAGCAATTAACATATACCAGTTGTCAGAGTTCCTGAAATGACAGGGTGGCCACTCAACCTGGAAACCGGGAAAAGTCAGGGAATTTTAGAATGGTCAGGGAAAACCGGGAAAAGTCAGGGAATTTTGTGAAATTTCTGGAATTTTTTTTTTTTACAAATTGTCCATATAAAAATAGAACTGTCCAGTTTGTACGCTATTTTCGAAAAATTTGGCCAAGTATTACGCTGTACTTGTTGTAACCGCTAAATAAAGGTTGCCATGTGCCCATTTAATTCCGTATAAAAGCAAAAATGCGGAGTTTGTGCGCCATTTTGGACAAATGTCGCCAAGTACAGAGATGCCAACTTTTATGGATTTTCCGTAGTTTGTACGGATTTTTACTTTATCTTATATTACTTTATCTTATACAAAACTACGGAAAATCCCGTGAAATCCATGCATCCTACCATTCAGTTCATATTCCCTGCTGTGCTGAGAGTTCAAAGTTATCAGTTTGCATCCATTTTCTTCTTCTAACGATTTCATATCAGAACAATAGACCTAATTTATTTTTATAGTGCCCGTAAAAATAAAGAAATATTTTACTAAACAAATTATATTTCGCTTAAATTATAGGATTGCGCAATTCAGTCCTTTTCGGGCTTTGCTGAGAGTACACAATTGTCTTTTTCTAGCCATCTCCATCCCTTTTTATTGCACGTTAACTTGACTAAACTAGCTTATTTTCATATTTTGGTTGATTATAAAGGCAAGTTTTTTAATTATTTTCACATAAATAGTACGATCGCGAAATTAAGTTTCTTTTTTTTTTTTTTTTTTTTTTTTTTTTTTTTTTTTTTTTTTTTTTGCGGCCGTTGCCGAGAGTACGCAATTATCCTTTTCCATCGATCTCCATTTCCCTATTGCAGTACATTAACTTGACTAAACTGGCATATTTCATATTTTGGTTGATTATAAAGGCTAATTTTTAAATTATTTTCACATAAATAGTACGATAGTGAAATTCACTTTTTTTTCCCCGGCCGTTGCCGAGAGTATGCAATTATCCTGTTCCAGTTCCATCGATCTCCATCTCCCTATTGTAGCACATTAACTTGACTAAACAAGATTATTTTCATATTTTGGTTGATTATAAAGGTTAATTTTTTAATTATTTTCACATAAATAGTCCGATCGTGAAATTCAGTTTTTTTTTTTCGCGGGCGATGCCGAGAGTACACAATTATCCTTTTCCATCGATCTCCATCTCCCTATTTTGACTAAACTAACATATTTTCATATTTTGGCTGATTATAAAGTCTAATATTTTAATTATTTTCATATAAATAGTACGATCGTGAAATTCAGTCCCCCCCCCCCCCCCCCCCCTCGGGCGTTGACGAGAGTACGAAATTATCCTTTTCCATTGATCTCCATCTCCCTATTGTTGTACATTAACATGACTAAACTAGCTTATTTTCATATTTTGGTTAATTATAAAGGTTAATTTCCTAATTATTTTCACATAGTGCCATTTAGTTGTAATTAACTCAGTTAAGTTAGCAAAACTACATTTTGAACTTATTCTAAGGTTTTAAAATATATATTGTCAATATACGTAAAATCTTACTGATGGTCAATGCGGTTTTACTGAAAACTCCTGATTTTTTTACCGATGACCCCTTGCAGAGGTTGGCATCTCTGTATATTATATACATTTTACTATATTTTTTTCTGTTTTGATGACATTTATTCAATGGCTGTGGCTTGTTGTAGTGTAGTTATTGCATATCTTTAATGATCTCTGTCATTGTGAGCAATTTACAATGCCCATATTTATAGACATCAGTTTAGACTATTTCTTTTTATTGTCTTCAATGAAAACCATTAAATTCTTTTAAATATTTCAGTAGTTCAATTTTACTGCATTTACATGAATTTTTTATTAAAAATGTCAAAATTTATTTATAAAAACAAAAAAAATATGTGTATTTTTTTCTCCTGATTTAATATAACTTTTTGGGGATAGTGGAGTTAAATTGTTAAGATTCTTTAATCAAATTTGTAATTAAATAGGGACGTGCATGTGCACGTTTTATGTTAAAATTACTGGTCTGGAATTTCTTTTCAATTCACCTGGAAAACCTGGAAAAGTCAGGGCATTTCAATATGTCCAAAGAGTGGCCACCCTGAATGATTACTTGTACTGCATCATCTGTTTTCTCTTAGGTTGAATTTAAAGTACTATGCAATATTGCATTTCTGTTGAGTATGTTCAACAAATGAATCGGTGAATTGTGCTTCTATG
This sequence comes from Amaurobius ferox, assembly GCA_951213105.1. Lineage (NCBI taxonomy): Eukaryota > Metazoa > Arthropoda > Arachnida > Araneae > Amaurobiidae > Amaurobius > Amaurobius ferox. Next base: position 49,648,878 of record OX578139.1, on the reverse strand, counting down.
ATTATTTCTTTTATTTATGTTCCATGATTAGTTCTTGTCTTATGCTATAAAAATTGAATGTTTTGTATGCAAGAAAATCAATGTGTCATTAAGTACTGAGTTTTTTCCTGTACTTGTGTCCTGAGTGGTAGTATATGCAAGGTTAACAAGGATGAATATCTGAAATGGTACAGTTTAAGACAGAAAACTTGTGATCCATTTAATAAACCACCAAAATCAGAGCTAAGTCCCTAAAACCAATTTCTCTCAGACTGTCAATGATAAATCAAGAATTACTCATTCCAGGAAAAAAACTCTGCACATCGTGTTATTCATCACATTTATCAATTAGTGAGTCAGAGGTTCTTACTGCTGACTTGGAAATGACCAATGATACAGATTATAGTGAAGTCACAATATTAATGGAACAATTGAATAAAAGCTGTGAACTTCTGGATTTATCACCAATAAAGGTCAATAGATTTATCTCTAAGAGGAGGAAACTTAGTTATATGCAAGTTAAGAAATTTAAGTAGCCATGTTGCTATTAAAACTGCTACAGTATTAGGTATTGAAAGTATTAATAAACCACAAAATTCAAGATATTATTTGCCCAAACTGCATGTCTATGATGGAAAAATTATTAAGTTTTCTTTAGATGCATCATTTAAAGAATAGGTGCAAATTTTAAAATTAGTCGAAGATTCATGGATAGTCCACCAAACAAAGGCTTGATATATTACTACAGAGAATTTAGTAAAAAAAAAAAGCAAGAAAATTAAAAGAAACAGAAGGGATGTTATCAATGCCTAGTGAGATATAAGTGTTAAATTAAATTATGATACTATAAAAAATTTACTAGTTTTTATTATAACAGTCATATATATCCAGGAAAAAAAAATATTGCATATCTATACCAAGTGAAAATGGGAAAGTATTAAAGCAAAAGAAATTACTTTTGCATAATTTAAAGGGATTATATTCTGCATTTAAAGAACATCGTAATGAAATAAAAAATATTATGTAAATTTTGCACACTACATCCAACAAAATATGTAACTGTTGGAAGCAAATTTATTCATTCTCTATGTGTTTGTATATACCATCAGAATATTAAACTCATGCTTCATGCCATCTGTATCAGTGACTATACTACATAATTGTCAAAAGAAACAAGTTTATTGCACTGAATCAGAAAAAGTATGGTGCACAGGTGTGTGTGTCCATCTCCAGAGATTCTTAAAGTACCAATGCATCCCAAAGAATTAGAAATTAGTATGTGTTTTGTTTGTATATGTTATGCTTATGCATTCTCATGGCCTAAGTGCATCATATATGGCCAAAACCTCTAGATGTGTGCCAAAGATTGTTACTTGCTATTAGATGAAATTGGTATAGGAGCCAGTGGCTACTAGGAAAAAATGGGTATCTTCAGCTCTACTGAATATAGAAAGTACCGTAATTTGAAATAAGAAAATAAAATATGAGAGAGATTGTATGGTTTTTAGGAAGATTTTTATTAGAATGTTTCAGCACCCCAGAGATTTTTGCACTGATTTCCCATACATATAACAGCATATTTTTAGTTATTAAATTAAATATTACCATCCTAATTTTTTTTTTTTTTTGTACTTAAAGCACACATACTAGTTAGTGTGTAAAAAATTCCCATCTTTTGTTTTTACTCATTATTTGTTTTAAAAAAAAAAATATATTTTTTAAATGATTAAAGCATTCCATGTCAAATGTTAATTAAATGTATATATGTTTTAAAGCTATTTTTCTCTGTAATAAGAAATATTACCTTTCTAATTTTTTTTGTACTTAAAGCACACATATCAGCTAGTATTTGTACAAAGTTTCATAAAAATATATTAGGGGCCATTTTTTTTAATAGCCCATTAAAGTTGCCTATCAATTCGAAGGTGATTTTTAAAACTTTCATGTAATAATATTAATATATATATATTTTTTATTGTTTTGATATGACACTTTTGTTCCTGATATAAATAGCTTTAAATTGGTACCAAAATTATTTAATTTCAGCCATTAGTTCTCAAGTTATTACATTTAGAAACATTGGTGCAAAATCCAAGATGGCTGCCATTTGGTAAAAATGACCGATTTTCAAATGTCTGTATTTTGGTCATTATTAGGATATATATATATTACAAATTCAGATTTGGGGGTTTTATTACCATGTGTATCCATGGTAAAAAATTTAAAAAAAAATCTGACTATGGTGCAACAAGTTTTTCTTAAAATAGGTGTTTTCACATGAAATGACCCAAATTGTAAAACCATTTAAATTGTTTATTTAGCAATTTGCAGAAGGATCCAAAGGATACTAATAATTGGACAGTTTTAAATATAGCTTAATATCTCAAACATTGCTCGCAATTGTAATTGAAACAATTTCATATAGTGAAATTTATGCCAAATTAATTAAATTTTATTTAACAAACACTCATTTTTATGATATGATTTTCCTTTTTCTTTTTCAAAGCAATGGTAGAAAATTCTATCGCCTCATGTCACATCATAAAAGTTTGGAAAAAAACACTGTATTTATAATTTAAAAGTATAGCACTTAACACATAAGAAGAAAAGGAGGAACATATTAAAATGAAAAAAGAAACATATTTATAAATAACTAGAATGAATTATCCGTCATCAACTTTGTCCTACATAAGTATCCACTGCTTATAAATAAGCACTCGCTACTTAAATAAGTGGTCACTACTTATAAATAATTAAATAAGTGTCCATTACTTAAATAACACATCCTAAATAAGTGGCTACTACTTATAAATAATTAAATAAGTGTCCACTATCTAAATAATATAAAAATTGCATGCTGTCCAGAAAACGTTCAATATTAAATGTCCTTGCAAAATATTGAATGTGATGATGATAGCGGCTAGGAGAAAAAGGTTCCAGTCTTCAATGGTGAATACTCTGCTAATTAAAAAATTTGAAGAGTTCGCTTGGTTTAAAAATGTATAATTAATCAACGGATGGGTTTAGGAAATTATTTTTTCTTCTGGAGCAGTATTTGGCATTTTAAAGAACTGCTGTTAAATTATAATGTTGGATGGCATATCAATTTTTCATGAAAATTCGTCTATTAATCATATGGATTCAGTTCAAAGTTTGTTTGAAAGGTAATTTTTTGATCTTTCCGATGGTTTCAAGGTAGAAACTCTGATAATATTTTAGGTTGTTAAGGAATTGTGCTCAATCGTGTGAATAGTGCCCAAAATCAATTTTAAATTAAAAAAAAAATAACATTGAGGTGCACTTATTTGGGTTCTGAAGTACCTGTATATTAAATTTCATGGTCATACCATGCTTAGATTTCCCTCTACAGACACACAGATATCTCCATTTATTATGTAAGATAATGAAGCACTAAAAAATATTGTAAACAATAACGAGATAAATCGAGCCAACTGATAAATTACCTTTGATAAATTAAGTCAACTGTGGATAAATAACAAGAAAGGTGCATATTCATTAAGTTGAACTGTGTAAAGAGACCAGATTTGCAGGAGTGGGGAAAACGGGCGATTCAATAAATTGTCTTGTGTAAATTGTTGAGATAATTGTTGAAATAAAGAAGTTGAGCAGGCAAAACTTGGAACAGTCAATTTCTTGATGTTGTTTTTTATATTGTGTACAGGGACCTTAAGAAATTTTGAAATCATTGCTTAAATAAAGATTTTAGTAAAATTTTACATTCTTTCTTAGTCTGATTGTTGTTTATTATATCTTTGCATTATATTATTGGAATAATGTTTTCTGCTTTTAAATTTTCTTTATTTTTAGAGAATAGAAGGATATAATAAGTCTATATTTTTTGTATATAGGTTTAAATAGAGCACCTGGGGGTCCAATACAAAGCATAAACAAAATGTATCAAACTGTATCAGTAATTGCAAAAGAACTGCTTGAGACAGGTATGTAAAACTCATTCCTTATAATTTGATAAATTTTGTCATTTTACCTAAGATTTGATACATTGTGAATACGGGTGCTTTTATTTATCCTCTTGACCCTATTGTGATGTGTTCTTATGTAGTTTCTGATTTTCAGTCATAACATGTATAAAACAAAATCTGTGTTGTTTGAATAAATTACTTATGTTCTTGTAAAAAATTCACTTTAATTGTTATAAAGTTAAAAATGTTGGAATAAATTTTTTTACTCTAATAATTCTCGACATTGGCATTAAAAAAGTGTATTAAAATTTACGTAACTTATTGTGGACTGCTGGTGATTCTTGGTAACTTTTCATAAATATCCATATGACTTTGTGACTATGGACTAACATTAAAGTTTTCACATGCTCAGCAAGAACACTTATTTCCTAGCAATCAAAATTAGTTTTTTATTTATATATAAAATTAATAACAAAAAATCTTTGACCAAGAATCACCCTGGCATTGGGGTCATTATTGGTCACACTGTGGTCAGATATTAGTACTTTAATTTATGTAAACTAATGCATCTTTGAATAGGACATTTTTGGATTAATTTTAGTACTCAAAGGTCTTTAATGTAAAGCAGAATCAAGACATGAAATCCCAAATAAATAACACTACCACAGAAGTTAGAATTGTATTATGTAATAATGCACTTAAAAAATATTAGAAATTATATTTTTATAATGTTAGATTATATTGTTATTTATTTTAGGATTATTAGATTTTATATTATTAGATCTAAGAAAATACTTTTTGTTTTGCTTATAAGCAATTTGCATATCTTCATTAATTTCGAATGGACCTAAGTCATATATTATAGCATTACAGAACCATAATACATTTAAATGAGTTTTTTTACAGGGGCTATGTCCTTTTCCTTTGGCAAATGATAATTCTCTGTTGCCTTTTAAAAAAAATTGCAGTACAAACAATCTTTTCCAATTCTTATCACATACCCAATAGGGGAGACCGGGGTACAGTGGGACAATTTTTACTTATTTGGTAATACTTTTTCCATTTTTTATGTTAGAAATTCAACACATATGCAATACAATAGTACTACTTTTTAACTTCCTTTGTTAAATTTTTCATATTTTTTTCTCAAGTTTTCCTTTATAAAAATTTTATATTTCCTAAGGTATGTAATTCGTCCCAGTGTACCCCGGACCGGGGTACACTGGGACATTGAATGGGGTACAATGGGACACAAAAATAAACACATATATTTGTATGATGATACATTACACTTTCATTCTCATAATTTGTATGGGTTGCGGTTAACAGTTGAATAACAGAATATCAATGTCCTTTCGTTCCTCCATGACATACGGGTTTCGGCAATTTCATTTCGATGTCACTATGAAGAGCTGAATATGTTGCCTCATCATCAAAAACAAAATTATATCCTGGTAAAAGTCTTCTCATATACTTCACTTCATAGTCAATTTCACTTTTTTGTATCACTTCCGCAACATAATAGCTAAAGGTTGCTTTCTTGTTCCCGCACACTGACCAACACGAAATCTCCAATATCAATAGTATCACCATCTTCATTCTCTGCCTCAAAACTGCTATCGCTTTCAGATTCTTTCCATTCTTCATATTCTGAGGAACTGATTTGCCAAATTTTTCTATCAATTTTTCTTTTGTTCTTTGATTTGAGATCTTTTGAAGCTTTTTTCTTTTTAGGCTGATTTTTCTTTTCTAATCTTTTTAAATTTTCCTGCTCTATTCTTTCCTTAACTGGTGTGTCAGTTAATACTTCGGATTTTTTACTTTTTCGCATCTTTTTATGTATTTCAGTTGTAGATATTTTGGGAGAGACCTTACAGTTTTAGGTGACAGAACAGTTTTTCCACTATGTGTAGACCTACATAGCTTTTCACTGAAGGTGAATTTAAATAAGAGCAGCTTGCTTGTGGTTCCTCTGTAATAGGCCTAGATACATCAGCTTCAGTAAATTGTTGAAATTGAGTAGGACTGGGTTGTTCAGGTGTTGGATTGTCAGTGACGCACACCTGTGGGACATCAGTTACACTTGCAGCCTCAAAGTCTGCAGCAGTGTAGGTATTGTTATTATACCAAAAAATACCTGTGACAGAAAAACCAGATAGGATGTTATTTGCACAAAAGGTATGTGGATACGCCTTTCCTACAATCTCTACTATTTCGTGAATTGTTATTCTTTCCCCCCTGATTATTAGTGTATGTAGTTTTCTTTTCGGATGTAATTTTTTCCCCACAATATACCTATAGGCCTATAGCTTTGATGCAGTTCTAACAATATCAGGTTAACTCAAGTTGTTACATGCTTACACAACATAAAAGTAGTTTGAAAAGGTTATCCATAAGTAATAATTAATTGAAAAGCATAAATTCTAATAATTTTGTTTCAACTTCTGAGAATCTGAGGTATTTTTATGTTGAGTGACAGTGTCCCAGTGTGCCCCATCAAGGGTGTCCCACTGTACCCCAAGAGACACACACACAACAAAAGTTACAATTTATATACCACTAACAAATATAATGAAAAACCATCATACATATGCAATAAAAAAGATTTAACCTATGGATTAATGCAAAAATATTGATTATTGAATGACAATTTAGTGCACAAATATAAAAAAAACAACACTTACGTAATTTTCCCAACTAATCAGATGAGAACAAAAATGGCTATTGCCTCCCTCCAAAACAAATGATGGCTGTGATCTGTTTGCACAGTGTTGCCACACAAGATGGCATAATGTATCATATTTTTCCCTTTCTTAAATATTTTTACCCTAGTAAATAAATCAATTGTCCCACTGTGCCCCGTGACCCACTGTACCCCGGTCTCCCCTATATGGCTGTTTGAAAAACACTGCATAATATTTTGCAATTCATATTGATTTATGCATTTTCCTTAAGTTCTCTAAAGCTGTAATTTCTTAATCGTTTCTTTTGAGCTGCTTTATGTCTTCCAGTTTATAGGATTCCTCCTCCATGTCACTGTTGTAATCTAACACTACCTTTCTGGTCTTTTATTTCAAGCTAAAATGACACGAGTATTTACATATTTTTAACATTTTACAACAAAGTTGAAAAGTGTTTATGACTTTGTTCATTCTGTCTGTCTGTCTGTCTGTTAGCACGATAACTGCCGTAAAAATGACTTAATCAAAATGAAATTTTAGTATGTTGTTCAGACGGTCTGTAGAACCTATGGGAATATAAATGAATAATATTACCCAATTAGTTTTGGATTGAACCCGGGTCGAAAAAATGAAATACATTGAGCCCTAAGGGACCTAATTTTTTAAACATTTTTTAAGCGGATTTAAAATTCACAAATTGCTTCGAAAATTTTAGGTAATATTCAAATTGTTCCATAAAATATATAAAAAAATATTCAGCGAAATATATTCAGTAGTTTTTTAAATAAAAATTAAAAATAATAATTACACCTCTTATATGAAACGATCACGTGACCATGATATGAAACGATCACATGACCCTCTTCAAAATGATATATGGCATCCATCTTGTTTCAAAATCGTGATTTTTTTAAGTTCTTTTTAATTCGTATTGAGTGTTGTATCCGTCCTAAAACTACTTTATTTTTGCTTACATTCTGTGCATCTACATACTGAAACAACGCAATGACAATATATTTGAGTTTAAATGGTCATCTAAATTTGATTATTTCTACAACTAAGCCTATTTTTCACCTATGTAAAATGTAAACAGCAAAATATATAGAATGAGTTGTATTAGAATTCCTGTATTTTTTTAACACAAAATAATTTAGTCCATGGAGTCTGCATGACTGATATGAATGAAATATTAATTAATTTCATAAAGAGAAGGACGATTTTTTTCGATGAAGTTTCAAGCATAGAGTTTAATTTTTTGTAGCTCCATGGTCTTAAACAAAATGTTTAAATAAAATAAATTATTATAGTATTGTGATGAATGAGATGAATGGGAGAAAGTTATGAATGAAATCCTGTTTTTATAGAGAGATCCAGGCGTGTTATTTTTTCTATGACGTCATTTGAATTAATTTCAGTTGTTTTCGATGAAGTTTTCAAATATAATAAATTATCGTAGTATTATGATAATTCTAAAACTATTACCGAGGAATGTATAACATTTTAGAGATGTTTAAACCAGGCAATTTATATTTCAATGCCGTCATTTGAATGAAGTTCATTTTTTTCGATGAAGGTTTAAGTTTTCAAATATAATAAATTAATGCAGTATTGTGATAAGTTTCAAAATATTACCGAGGAATGTATTGCATTTTAGACTTGTTTAAATAAAATTGCATTGAAGTTGGAAAGTGTTTCATAATCAATGCTTTAAGCATGATTGATCTTTCTTGTTTTCTTTTGTGAGCTACTCAATATTATTGTGTCTTCCTTTAGCTATATCTCTGTTTCTTTTAATATTTAATCGATGTATATTGTTCTTTTTTGCATTCTTTATTAGACTTTTTTTGTTTTGACTTTTAAGGAGACTGAAGTAGCAGTTATCTTATGACAAAACAGCATCACTAGAATGAGCTGGCAGTTTAATTATTGAGATATCCTCAGCTCTGGTTTACATGATAAAATTTATTGATGTGTGTTTATGACCATCATATGTTATGACCAAAGGGTTATAATAAAATGTTATATTTAATGTTAAAGTTTCTAAACTAACATTGTAGAATTTGTCAATGTAGAAGCAGTTATTGATTTAAAATAACCTGATCAATAATCACACCACATTATCAAAAATCACCCTCCTTTTAACAAGGATGAAGTTTGATCATTTGTATTCATGATTTATATTTCATGATACTCTACAAAATGCATATTAATATATTATGCACATATATATTTTCCAATATTACCCTTTTTTATGATATTATAGCTAAACTAATAAGCACAGTAACCTCGTGAATAAAAGTATCCTTTTTCTATCTCTTTTTTCCTCTGATTTTCTACATTGGGATAGAAAACAATTTTCTCAGAGAAGAATTTTGTTGCATATGAAATTACTTTCTGTAAACATCAGTACGCAAATGTGTTCTTTATCCTGATTTTTTTGGGTGAGATTTGAAAATTATTTTCTGAGAAAGTGTGATTAACCAAGATTCCCCCCCCCCCCCTCCCCCTGAGTTTAGGTGACCAAGAAGCAACCCACTGTGCACTATTAGAAATTTTATTCATCAATAGTGTTATTTTTTAGCTAATTGAATTTTTGCAATTAGGTAGTTTTGTGATATTCTTTTGTAAGGTCTGTATTCTGTTAAAAGTACAAGAACGACCCCCCCCCCCCCCCCCCCCCGAATATGGATTTCTAAAATTACAAAAATATATAACTGCCTCAAATATGATATGAACTGTCATTGTCACAGAGTGTTGGTCATATACATTAGGGCATCGGATGCGAATAACTTGATGCTTTTTTTAAGTATAATTTTTTTTTAAATACAGAATCCTATGTATGTCTTTCTAAATTTGTTCATTTTATATTCATGGGGCTTGACACTTTTATTTTAGATACAAACATTTATTTTTCCATGTAAATTATTACTTAAAATTGTTAGCATTCATTTTTAGATTTAATATCAGCACTTTCCTTGGCTAAATCAGTAGCACAATATAAAAAATCTGATGTGAACAGCACATAACTTTCCCTGCAGACTTATATCCACGTTCTCTTTATTTTAATTAAATTTAATTCACCTTTAATTCAATTTTTGTTCACATTTGGTAACTGGACTTATTTTCAAAGGTGGCGTAGAGAAAATACAAAAAAACTAAAATATCTCGAACGTCTAGTCCTAGTGTAATGGAGTTGATCTTATTCTTTTCTGCTTTAAAAGTACGTATAAAACAATTATTTAATGGATATATTTGAGCATACGTAGTTTTTTATTTTAGATTTTGACAATTTTTGTGAGCCATTTTGGAAAAAAAGGCAGGTTATTTTTTTTCCGAATCCTACCAAAATCTAATCAGCACCAGGGTGACCCACAAGTGACTTATCTACTAAATTTTGTGAAATTCAGTCCATTAGCTTTTCAGCTAGAGTGGATACAGGCTTTTGTGGGCCATTTCGCAAAAAAAAAAGGCGGGTTCTTTTATCCCAAATCGTACCCAAAACTAATCAGCACAAAATTTGCCCACAACTGACTTACCTACCAAATTTTATGAAATTCGGTCAACTAAATAGTTTTTTCGTATTCTAGAGGTCTCGAAACGCGTAGATCCGTCAAAAACTCGAGTTGCAATTTTCGGCATGATTCCAGTACTTTCCCTATATATTACCATGTATTGCAGGGAAAGTAAAAAATCCCAGTTAACCCAATTGAATGTTGTATTCAACAGCAATTTAAACGCATTGAATCTTTACTTATTTATTTCAATTCATTATAGGTTTAAACTTTAAAATTTATCTGGAATGTGGCTGGGCTTGAATTTTACTGAGGGTCTGGTTCGTGGGAGGCTCCAAAAATGCATTTCTAGCCTTTTATAACAAAAAATTTTCATACAGTAAAATATGAGCACTTCTAATTTACTATTAAATAAAGAGTATGCATTAAATTATCAATAATATGTATTAAATTGTTAGTATTATTCTTGATAATTATTCTAAACTACTTAAATGTATACTGACATAGTCTGCAAGCATTTATGATAATGCTTATGTTAATTGGCTTTTTGTATTATTTTAATCAACACATGGAAACAATTACTGCACACATAACAGGGTTATCACAGTCTTTGATTTTTATTTGGGTTTTCAAGGGCCCTTGAAAGTGTTTGAATTTTACAATAGCTTCTTGAAAGTCCTTGATTTTTATTCTTTCATTTAAAAATTATAATTTTGTTACACAGTTTTACTTTAGGCTCTAATTATTTAAGTAGTTTTGCAACAATCTCTTTCATTAATTTTTTCTCTCCCACAAAAATAATTCAATGTTGTTTCTTTTAAAAAAATTAATTCCATATTTGATAGCTAAAACCTTTTTAATTTTTTTGTTGCATAAAATTAACAAAAACTTATATGGTCTTTGAAAGAAAACATCAAGGTCTAACTCCCTAAAAAGTGCTTGATTTTTATTTGTGAAAAATTGTGAGAACCTGGCATAAATTAGTTTAATATTAAATGATTTTCAAAGATTTGCTTCACGGTATATATATATAATATATATATATATATATATATATATATATATATATATATCTGAGATAGATCATTAATAAAAAATGTTTTGTATAACATGAGTGAAAGGAAGATGGACTGAAATGTAAATGTGACATCAAAAATACTATTACGACAAGCCATGGAATATTTGAAAAAACATGATAGAAAAACATTATAAATAAAACAGGAACTAAATTGGTGTAAAATACACCTTTTTCTCTGTTCCATATAAAAGTTAAGGAATGGAATAAGAATTACATTCTTAAGACATTTTTCTCTTACATTCTTCTCGTGGTAAAGAGGGGTGAATAAATTTTTGTACAGCACATTAAGATGAAATTATTGATATAAATCATATATGTGATGCAGGTACTTAAGGTACTAATTCTCTTCTCCCTGCATAAACATACATGGTGTAAATGCAAGAAATGTGTTTAAAGATGAAAAGTTGCAAAACAGAAACATTGTTTTGCATGATGAGCTAGGCCTTTTCTAGTTCCCAAAATTTTTTTTGAAATTGAATAAATTGATTAAAGTGAAAAGCATTTCCGAAACCATGTACGTTATCAAGGGCCATACATGTTTCGTTAATGCGGATTCTATGTTTCTGTTTGTATTACAGAAATCATGCACATGGCCTGACGTAGAAGAAAATACAAATTGGATCAGATATATAAGAAATCAAATATAATAATCAAATATACCAGCATGTGGCTAAGTATTTATAGGAGAATACAATGTAATGAAAAGGTTATAAGAATATACTAATATAAATGTATTTACCCCTTGCGCTGCTTAGCTGTGTAGATTACATGATACTGACTAAGCATTTTTACTCAAGACAGGTTACAGTTAATTCTATATACAAAGGTTTCAACTGTTGGAAGTGAAACATGGAGATGAAAAATTATTTAAAATTGTTTGAGAATGATCTGGTAATGTGTTGCTGTAATTGTAGCAAGGTGTTGAATTTAAAATTAAAATGCATTTTAATAGAAAAAAAAATAAGGTTTGGCAGGTAGGTATTTTGGATAGTGGTGTTTATGAATTTTAAAAGATGTTCTTTATAGTAACGAGGTGTGCTTAACATTTTTATTCTTAATAACTGGTTATTAATAATATTTTTATACACTGATTTTGAAAGATTAGATGAATAATGTTGAAGTTTATTTACTTTGAAGTTATAAGTTTCTGTTTTGTCGTATATTTTAAATTTTAATGTGTCTGCATTTTGAATTTTTAAACTAACGTTTAGATAATTGATCCAGTTTGATGCATATACATTTTCAATTAGTTGGATAATAATTAAAGTTTAATATAGGTGCTTCATTAGTAATTCCAATAATAATTAGGTCATCAGTAAATCTGTACATGATATGACTGTTGAAAGGGTATTGAATTTCGTAAAAATGTAGATAAAGGTTGGCCAGTATGGTAGATGAGATTCCTCCTTGTGGTATTCCCTTATTTAATTTGTATATATATATAATATATATATATATATATATATATATATATATATATATATATATATATATATATATATATATATATATATATATATATCTTTTCACTAATTTTGATTTTAAAGTGAATTTACATGGGTATAAGCTGTGTGATTTAATGTATTTATATAATAAAGTGCAATATAAATATATTGTAAAATAATACTTCTGAATGTTAGTGTGCCACTAGATAGATGATAAAAGTTGGGAATCTTAGTCTTAAATATTCTTAAGCACCAACCCGGGTCAGCAAGCATTTTTTAAACATTGTTAATATATTTAATTTTTTATTTTAAATTATAAGTAGTTTTTATTTTTCTTATAATATTTTTATCACTATAAATCAAACTGCTGCTGGTGAGAATAAAACTTTCTAATCCTTCTTAAAAGCAAGCATATGAAAATTATATATTTAATAATAATTTATTTTTTACTCCTATAATAAACGATAAATTATTTATGATTTGGAAAAGATTTTATATTAATTTATTTTTCATTTATTATTTCTTTTGTGCATTGTTTCAAATTTGTGATTTAGAAAAATATTATTTTTCTATTATAGATAAAATATTATGTTATAACTTTTCAAAAGCACAGGTGGTACTCAATGAAAATAATACATTGCAGCTGTTAACTGCAATATATAAGTGCTAGAAATTTTTGTGCATAGAATATTTTTATATATTTCTTAAATTTAAATCTTTTTTAACTATATTATTTAATTATATATATATATATAAATATATATATATATATATATATATATATATATATATACACACACAGGGATGTATCTACAGTGGTCGGGGTTTCCACCACTCAGAATTTCCGACCACCCCTCATCCAAAAAATATACATATTATAATTACATTTAAAAAAATCTGATGTGGGCAACACATGACTTTCCTTATATAATGAAATGAATTTACTACTTTTACAGTAAAATAAATAGGTTTTTCTTCTAGTAGATACTAATATCCTTTCCAAGATATTGACTTTTCGACAATTAGTCGTCATTTTCATTGATTATCGTCATTTTTATCCATTTGGTGAGATTTTCGTTAATTTGGCAACATTTCAAAAAGTCGCCAAGTTGGCGACATTCCGCCAATTTTGTCGCCAAAATCTCGCCAAGCGTTATGGACAAAGAAATAAGTTATATATATATATATAACTTATTAGATATTGAATTTTCGACATATATTATATAACTATTATTATATATTTATATATTATATAACTTATTAGATATTGAATTTTCCACAATTAGTCGTCATTTTCATTGATTTAGCGTCATTTTTATCCATTTGGCGAGATTTTCTTTAATTTGGCAACATTTCAAAAAGTCGCCAAGTTGGCGACATTCCGCCAATTTCGTCGCCAAAATCTCGCCAAGCGTTATGAACGAAGAAATAAGTTATTCTTACAGCAGATAAATTGGCGTTCAAATGCAAATGTATTACTCAAAGTATCTTTTTTCATGAATGGAACGAGCTAGATCCACGAGAATGATGTCACCCAATTTATCGCATGATATTATATATGAAAAGTGAACATGTTTCTCAATAGGAAATATTTTTTTTCTATTTTATTTGACTTTTTGATAATTTTTTTGAAAAATGTGCAATATCTCGAGAACGGTTCATGTTAGCGTTCTAAAATTTATGTCAATCGTTTTCTAATGAAAAATTACATAAGGAATGTCTATTTACGTAACTTTATTATTGGTTTTGATTTTTTGACGATTTTTTCAAAATTTCATTCGAAAATTTAGGGGGGTTCTGAACATTCGATTGCGTATAAAAACAATAGGCTTCCAGTGTTTACAGATTGTGATTTTTGTACCAAATTTGGATCGAATCGGTCCATTCGTTCGTCAGTTATCGTCTCCACAGACCCACTGACACACACACACATACTTTCACACACACACACACACAGACATCACTTCAAAAATGTTTGATTCGTGATCAGGGATGCTTGAAACGTGCTCTCCCGTCGAAAACTCGAATTCGAATTTTCGACCCCGTCACAATACTTTCCTTATACATTATGTATATAAGGAAAGTAAAAAGTTATATTCAATTTTATCCAATGTTTTTCTTTAATATAAAAGTATACAATACTAATACTGTTTGTGTGTGCAAATTAATACGAAGCTCGTTTCAAAATTTTATATTCACAATTATAATTGTTCTGGAAAATCAACCACCACTCACATTTCTCTAGATACATCCCTGTATATATATATATATATATATATATATATAATATGACTGTAGCTGTAATGTAAGAATAAGTACTTTTAAAAGTCACTGGATATATTTTTTTATCTTAAATGTAATACTTAAGAATTTTTCATTTGATAATTTTTCCGAAAACTCATATCTCTGCATAGAATTATTTGTATTTCAAAATATGCTAGATGTGTCTATCTTTTAATTTTGGTAAATTTCCTTCGTTTGACAGTATTTTACTCATAAATATATATTTTAATTACCTATAGGCCACTCACCCACTGCAGAATCAATCAAGTCCTTGAAACCAATGATGCCACACCAAGCTTTACTTAGGCCTAAACAAAAATTAATGTATTTAGCTGATATAATAGGTTTACCAGTACAATTTACTGATATTCCTAAGGTAAGCCAATTCTTAATTCATTATAAAACTGAATTTATTTTTAAAATTTATGATTTAAGTAATGAAATCGGAACTAATGTAATATATTATTTATCTAATGTAATGCCTATTTAATTTTATTTTATAATTAATGAGATAAAGTAAAAAGGTATGTATCGTGCACTTTTTCTACGAGTGCAAAATTTCCATTTATTTGATCTTTCTGCAATCTCATGCCTAAAGACAAGCAAAAAGTGTAACCTAATTTATTCAAACCAGATAGGACTTGCATTTTGTAATAAGAGTTTCAGGGTTTACTCTAGAGCGGGGTGCGGCGCCCTGTCCGCCCTCGGAATCGTAAAATTTCACCCTCATGCCCTTGGATCAAAAATTTGCACCCCGCCCTGCCCTTTGAATCGGACAACCATGCGCCTGGCCCTGCCCTTTGAATTAACAAACATGCACCCGGTCCTTCCCTTTTAAATCGGTAAAATCTAGCCCATGCTCGAGAACAGCTATTAACATTTTTTACCCGTCCTCCTAAGAATTTTTTTTTCAAATTATATTCTTTAACATGTGTGCTCAAATACATCGCACAACAATAATATAAATTAGAAGCAACTGCCTCACGATGAAAGTGCATACGGTAACTGCATATTCACATGCCATCCCCACAGCGCTTAACTGTCGCTATCAAACTCGCCAACACAGAGTCTGATGAAGGACCAAACCTGTCGGAATTCCGGTCTATGGGTGGGTGCAGAGGGGTAACAGATGTAAGGAATCTCCTCTCTTTCCAATGTTTGGTAATTTGAAGGAATGGTAAATAAATAATCATAAATCCTCTTGTCCCTAACCAGTTTAAACCTCATTGACACTATTTGGACTGAATAGATATTTCATACCTTAACTTCAGTTGTCAGACAACTGAACAAATGCCATGAATGAATTGTAAACGTATTAGTTTTAAAATTGAAACTATGGGGAAGAAAAGAAAATACTTGGGTCATTCCATATGGGGACACCCGATGAGTGTTGCTCTATAGTCACAGATTTTTTTTTAATTTTTACCATGGATACACATGGTAATAAAACCCCCAAATCTGAATTTGTAATGTATATATCCCAATAATGACCCAGATACAGGCATTTGAAAAATGGTCATTTTTGCAAAATGGCGGCCATCCTGGATTTTGCACTAATGTTTACAAATGTAATAGCGTGAGAACTAATGGCTCAAATTAAATAATTCTGGTACCAATTTAAGGCTATTTATATCAGGAATATAAGTGCCATATCAAAACAATTAAAAAGATATATTTTAATATTGTAATTACATGAAAATTGCAAAAGTCACCTTCGGATTGATGGACAACTTAAATGGGCTATAAAAAAAATGGCCCCTAATATTTTTTTCTGAAACTTGGTACAAATACTAACTAATATGTGGGCTTTAAGTAAAAGAAAAATTAGAAAGGTAATATTTCGTATTGCAGAGAAAAATAGCTTTAAAACATATATACATTTAGTTAACATTTGACATGCAGTGCTTTAATCATTTCAAAAAATATATTTTTTAAAAACAAATAATGAGCAAAAATAAAACATAGGCATTTTTTACACACTAACTAGTATGTGTGCTTTAAGTAAAAAAAATAGAATGGTAATATTTAATTTAAATAATGACTAAAAAAATACTGTTATATGTATGGGAAATAAGTAAAATTTCTGGAGTGCTGAAAAATTCTAATAAAAATCTTCCTAGAAACCACACAGTTATCTCTCTTGTATTTTATTTTCTTATTTCAAATTTTAAGAAGATATTTTCTATATTCAGTAGAGCTAAAGGTGCACATTTTTCCCTAGTGGCCACTGGCTTCTAAACCAATTTCACCTTAGAGGCAGCAAGTACAATAATCTTTGGCATATTTGTTATAAATGACAACTATCACTTAATGCTGAAGCTTTACAGCATACATATAGTTAATTCCACAAAAAATAATTTGTAATTAGATAATATAAAACACTCAGTTTCATGAAAAGCATTAAAATAAAAAAAAATTAAACAGAACTACAGCATGTTGATCACCAAAACATATCTTTAGCCTTCTGCCAACTCCAAAGGAAACACTAGGCAATATCCCCTATCCAGTTGAAACAGGAGCAGCAAACTAAACATAAACAAACAAGGTATTGGAGAAGAAAATTATCCTACAGCACCCATATTGTTTCCCCAACATTTAAAAACACCTGCTTCTGGTCTTTGTGTACATAAGACATCAGCTGCCTATAGCCTCAAAATTTTCAACTCTAATACTCACATAGTTCTGTTATATAAGTAATAGCAATTAACATATACCAGTTGCCAGTTCCTGAAATGATTACTTGTACTGCATCATCTGTTTTCTCTTAGGTTGAATTTAAAGTAAGATACAATATTACATTTCTGGGTGACTTATTCCTTTCAGAGCTCATTTTTGCTCAAGTGTTCAGAGCTGAGTATGTTCAACAAATAAATCAGTGAATTGTGCTTCAATGATTATTTCTTTTATTTATGTTCCATGATTAGTTCTTGTCTTATGCTATAAAAATTGAATGTTTTGTATGCAAGAAAATCAATGTGTCATTAAGCCTTCCTGTTTATTCCTGTACTTGTGTTCTGAGTGGTAGTATGCGCAAGGTTCACAAGGATGAATATCTGAAATGGTACAGTTTAAGACAGAAAACTTGTGATCTATTTAATAAACCACCAAAATCAGAACTAAGTCCCTAAAACCAATTTCTCTCAGACTGTCAATAAATCAAGAATTACTCATTCCAGGGGGGAAAAAATTCTGCATGTCTTGTTATTCTTCCTCGCATTCATCAATTAGTGAGTCAGAGGTTTCTACTGCTGACATGGAAGTGACCAATGATGCAGATTATAGTGAAGTCACAATAGTAATGGAACAATTGAATAAAAGCTGTGAACTTTTGGATTTATCACTAATAAAGTTCAATAGATTTAGCTCTAAGAGGAAACTTAGTTATATGCAAGTTAAAAAATTAAGTAGCCACGTTACTACTAAAACTGCTACAGTATTAGGTATTGAAAGTATTAATAAGCTACAAAATTAAAGACATTATTTGCCAAAATTGCACGTTTATGATGGAAAATTATTGAATAAGTTTTCTTTAGATGCATCATTTAAAGGAAACGTGCAGATTTTAAAATTAGTCCAAAATTCATGGATAGTCCAACAAACAAAGGCATGTTATATTACTACAGAGAATTTAGTTAAAAAAAAACAAGAAAAATTAAATGAAACAGAAGGGATGTTATCAATGCCTAATGAGATATAAGTGTTAAATTAAATTTGATACTATAAAAAAGTTACTAGTTTTTATTATATCAGTTGTATGTGTTCAGGAAGAAAATATTGCATATCTATACCAAGTGAAAATGGGAAAATATTAAAACAAAAGAGATTACTTTTGCATAATTTAAAAGAATTATATGCTGCATTTAAAGAAAAATAATGAATTAAAAATACTATGTAAATTTTGCACACTACATCCAACAGAATATGTAACTGTTGGAAACAAAGTTATTCATTCTGTATGTGTTTGTATATAACTATATACCATCAAAATATTAAACTCATGCTCCATGCCATCCATATCAGTGAATATATTACATCATTGTTAAAAGAAACAAGTTTATTGCACTGAATCAGAAAAGTACGGTGAGCTGGTGTGATAACTGTCTATCTCCAGAAATTCTTAGAGTACCAATGCATCCCAATGAATTAGAAATTAGTGTGTGTTTAGTTTGTATATGTTATGTTTATGTATTCTTATGGCCCAAGTGCATTATATATATGGCCAAGACCTTTAGCTGTGTGCCAAAGATTATGATATTTGCTATTAGATGAAATTGGTTTAGGAGTGGCCACTAGGAAAAACTGGGTATCTTAAGCTCTACTGAATATAGAAAATACCTTTTCATAATTTGAAATAAGACAATAAATTATAAAATGGATAACTGTATGGTTTTTAGGAAGATTTTTATCAGAATGTTGCAGCACCCCAGAAATTTTACATTGATTTCCTATACATATAACAGTATTTCTTTAGTCATTAAATTAAATATTACCATCCTATTTTTTTGTGCTTAAAGCACACATACTAGTTAGTGTGTAGAAAAATTCCTATGTTTTATTTTTGCTCATTATTTATTTTTAAAAAATATATATTTTTCAATGATTAAAGCATCGCATGTAAAATGTATTTATGTTTTATAGCTATTTTTCTCTGTAATAAGAAATATTACCTTTTTAATTTTTTTTGTACTTAAAGCGCATATATTAATTAATATTTGTACCAAGTTTCAGAAAAAAATATTAGGGGCCATTTTTTTTTATAGCCCATTAAACTTGACTATCAATCCGAAGGTGATTTTTGCAATTTTCATGTAATAACGATATTAAAATATATATTTTTTATTTTTTGATATAGCACTTATATTCCTGATATTAATAGCTTCAAATTAGTACCAGAATTATTTAATTTGAACCATTAGTTCTCAAGCTATTACATTTATAAACATTGGTGCAAAATCCAAGATGGCTGCCATTCGGCAAAAATGACCATTGTTCAAATGCCTGTATCTCTGCAATTATTGCGATATATACATTATAAATTCAGATTTGGGGGTTTTATTACCATGTGTATCCATGGTAAAAATTTAAAAAAAATCTGTGACTATGGAGCAACAAGTTTTTCTTAAAATGGGTGTTTTCACGTGCAATGACCCACTTCTGACTAAAAATAGAACAATCCATTCAAAAAATTCAAACTTGTTACGTACTCCCGCTTATTGCAAAAAATGGAAATTTGATTAAGAATTAAAAAGGGATAGAGCTGTGCACGGGTTTGGGCTTAGGCTCGGGCTGGGCTTGAGTTTTCTATTGTTTTGAGCTGTTTTTTTTTTTTTTTTTTGTTGTTTTTTTTTAACTTCCGTTACAACCGGGCCGAACATATTTATTCTGAATTTTTTTTCAACGGATTTAAATTGAATACATGAACTTATTCCGTTTATTTCAGCTATCTAAAGATAAATGTTTAAGAAAATAAGCTCAATTCTCCGTACAAGATTTTCACAAATTTGTTCTTAACATATTTGAATATAAATCATTTTGGGCCCGTCGAGACACAGTTATCTTCAGGCCAAATTCCATTCTACATTTATAAATTTCTTCGGTCTTTGCTGTGGTTTAAGCATTGGTATTGTCGGTTGGGTGAAAATATGAAATTTCGGCACATGTAGACCTCGAAAAGGAGAACAAACCGAACAAGCCACTTCGATCGTGAGCGCGCTATCTATCGCAATTTCTTTCAGTCATCAGATTCACTGGGTGGCAGGGTTAGAAAACAAAAAATTTCTACATGCTCTTCGGGCATGTTGTTCAAATATATAGATGCCCAAGATAAAAAATTTTACATGCCCAACATTTTCCTAATGACATTTTTCATTGTTGATGGCTCTGGCGCCCATGAAAGTAAATATATTAAATATCATATATGTAGCCTATAATTAAATGTCAAAATTAGAAAATTAGTTACTTTTAATGAAGTAAATATATTAAAAATGGGAATTAAATACTATTTATGCTAAAATAATTTTTAAAATAACCATTTAGCGATTTATGCCGAATTAGACTAGACAACTTTTGAAGAAGCATATTTATTACTTCCATTAAAAAGTGATCGCGATCTTAATTTACATTACATGCGGCTGTAAATCCCCATCTTCATGATTGACATTACCGTGCATGTGGCCGTAAATTTACATTGGCTTAGACAGAAAGGAATTTTTTGTAGGAAACAATGCAAATTTTGTACGTAGTATGAGGATGTTTCAGATAGAAACTACAGGGATTCTATAGTAATCTGCATCTCTGCTTATCAGCACTTGTGCACGTCCACAAATCTCCCAAAGCTACCCGAGGAATCATATGCAAATGACTGAGAGAGAGAAGAGAATGAGGAGCTGCTTTGACACTGTGCCAGAGGCTCTGCTTGTTTCTTTCAGTGACGTCACTGTCGCCCGTAAACTGTGAAACTTTGTTTTCTTCCCACAGTTATCAACTGTCTCGCTGCGAAAGCCATTCATAGTCCATCGCTGAATAATTAAGACTTTTCTTTTTCATCCTCTTCTCTTACTCGGCTTTAAAAGTTGAACATAAAATATTTGCAGTGGAGTGCTGGTTACTCGATTTCGGCTACCGATTGACCTAATCAGGTTAATGTCAAATAAAGTTTTATTACATGCCCAACTGGGCATGTCGGGCAATAGATTTTTCGAACCCTTCTGGGTGGGGGATGGGGGGAGAGAAAATAACTAGTGCCTGTAGTTACAATGCAGACCTGACGGTTCTCCTAGAAAGAAAGCGTTGATAATGCACACTAGCTAAGTTTATGGGGGAAGGGGGAGGGGATTTGCAGACAATTTTCATTTATGGTATAGGAAAGGGCAGCTTTCACAATAATTTTATGATAACTTGTTATTTATTTATTTTTTTTACAGAATCTCTAATCTTTAATTGAACTAGGTATGGCATTTATGAATTTATGGAAATCCACATAATAACATTCCACATGTAATTTATTTTATTTTATAATTTATTGAAGTCCCGTGTACGGATCAGTAACAAATGTTGCGGACCACTGAAGTCATGAAGTCACTGGTCCTTTTGTTTAATTTACTCTTACATTGTTTTTACAAAATTGTACCAATAAATTGCAGAATTATAATTCCATGATTTAATGTATTTTTCTAATTACCAGTAGTAAATATTTAAAAAATAACAAAAACAGCAAAATATTTGACATGCCAGTAAAAATTTTGTATATAAGTAGTACAATACTGCTTATTGCAATTGTAGGAACATATGCCTTATACAAATGTGGGGCCACCTATCTTGCTTTATATCCTATTGTTGCCAATATCTTTTTTTTAAGTTATATAAAATTTTTTAAAAAATCTATTCATATAAGACATCTTATGTGTGTGTGTGTATATATATACATATGAGACTATCGCAGGCCGGATTTGGCCCATGGGCTTTACTGGTGCGCTAAATTACTGGCTACTAGAAAAAATGAACCTACTGGCCAGTGGCTAGTACTCTAAATTTGTTATTTTCATCTTTAGCTGGGGTGCTTTATTATAGAGGATTGATTGATATATAATAATTTGTGATCATCAAAACAAGTGCTTGAGAAAATATAAAATATTGAAATACTTTTTCATATCGTGTAACGAAAATTCCTTTTCTTAGTCTTATGCCATTTTTTTCAGCTGCTGCTGCACCGTGCCCTTTTTCAGACCTAAAATCAACCCTCATTGTGCCCTTTTTCAGTCCTAGAATGAACCCTGGAGTTTGTTATTCAAGGTGGAATTCCTCCCCGATTCAGCTTTTCTTAGGTGTTCATAGTCCTTCAGCCCTTGTTTTAATGCATAAGTTGCTAGTTACAACTCAAGGTTGAGGTCTATGGAACACTGTTAATCTCTTCTTTCTTTTTTGGAGCAATTTTGACTGCATTATTCCAAACCTGCAACCCTGGCGACTTGTGTTTGGGACACAATCGCTTCTTTCTATTCCATTTGGAAAACCCCATTTTACTAAATTCCTTTTTAAATTCCTATAGCCTCATGCATTTTGGAAAGTAAAGGCAGATTTTGTTGTTGTCCTAGGCACTCTTTAATGATCGTCCTTAAGTCATTTATTCAAGTGAGTAGATGCCAAACTTGCTTGGAAAGTGAGGTTGGTCTTCTTGCCTGCAATGAAGAAAACTGTTTTTTGTTCAATTTTGAAAACCCCCAAAACCCATCTAAAAAAAAATTAATTTTGGTATTCCATTGCTACACAATAGAAAATCTTAATTTAACTTATAATTGAATGTATTATCTAAACTAATTGTGTTTTGTGTGTAGGGTAATAAATTGGAACATGTGTGTTTGTTATCCCTTCCTCTCAATCCATCTCAAATGAAGCACGGAGCAGGCACTACAATAGAAGCAGCCCATGATCAGGCAGCTCTTATGGCTCTACACTCTCTCGCTGACCTTGGTATGGAAGCAGTAGCCGATGGGAAAAAAGACGTTAACACCAACATAAATCCTGGAGACGGGTTAGTAAATAATTCCATGTACTGAAAGTGTTGAACTGATTGAGTGTGTTTAAATTGTTTATATGTTTTATTTTGGCAAAGATTTTCCCTAGCTCATATATTGTGTTTAGCTATTTGTTGAAACAGTATGAAAAAGGTATGGGCATATATCTTCTAATACCATTTTAGCGATTTCATTTTGTTATATATTGATCAAATTTCATATTTTTTGTAAATTCATTTGTAAACTAGACCAGGGTGTTTTATTCTTCAAACCTGCCTGAGCAGATAATTTTGTACAGTGAAACCAAAGATTCTTATTATTTTTAGGAGAATTAAATTAATTTTGATAAAATATTTTGAATAACAATGTCATTTAGAAATACCATAGGAATTTACACATAATTGTGAATTTTAAGTTTCTATATATTCCGTACGAGGAACGGGTATACTGCTAATATTCTTTATATTTGAAAATTATCTTACTACTGAAATACAACCATACAATTTTCTTTTCAAGAAATATGTTCCTCATAGAACCAGTTATCGATAATGTGGTGTTATAAAATTACTTTGATTCACATGTCCAAAATAAATGTTTTCTGTGTAGCAGTGTTCAATCACAACATATGAATATTAATGTTGAAAATATTTTAGTTTTGAATTAATAAGTTTTCAGAATTTAGAAAAAGTTACTGTAGATTTTTCTTGAAAAAGTAGGTGGATGGGTCTATCAAAGGAGACAAAACTCTCTCATTAAGAATCTCTCATTTAGATCTTTTCGTTATGTAACGGGATACATATTGTTAGATGTATTACTAAATTTCAAGTAACTATAATATTGTCATTTTTGTGATATCAGTGCTAAAAAATTTTTCACTTTCTATAGCTTATGCGTAAACACATACATATACCTGCCAACTAAATTTAATAAAAATTCAGATTATACAAAAAATTGGAAAATATTTTTCGTATCTATTTATGATATAAAATGTATTTTATTGCCTACTGTTCAAAAACTACAATATTTAACTTTTTAATATATTTATACATATTAAATGTAACACATAATAAAAAAATACTGAATTCAATATTCTGCTAAACTATATATAGTAGCCTTTTGCAAAAATTCTTTCGAGCCCCCATTATTCTCATTAGTGTTAATAATTAAGATAATGTTTTAATTTTTTTCACTTTGACAATATTTTTGCGATTTCAAATACATTGTTATGTCGATGACAGACATACAAATGTCAGAGGAGCAAACACTGCAAAGAGCATATTTAGGTCCATGCCGAGATTTCATTATGCATAGAAATTCCACATTTCCAGATAAGTTTGGTGATATTTTTTTTCATGCTCAATTTTTGAAATATAATGCACAAAACAAAAAACATTTATGCTATAACAATAGGAAAAGTGCTTAAATAAGCAGCAAGTGAGAACACTGATAAACAAGAACACACAACTGCAGAATGCGTTAGCCAATTGTAAACAGAAGGAGAAATGTTAAGTTATACTATTGCTTCTCTTCAGCACGGTTTTAAAGAAAGAAGGGTGTGGTGAAAGATGTAGCATAATGTCATAGACAGTCAGCAAGCTTGAAACTTTGAAAACCGGTTGATGTTGGAATTTATTTTTTTACAGTCTGTCATAAAATATAATAAGAATATTCAAAATTTCATGTAATTAACATAATTTTTTTAATTTGGAAGACTATGTAAAAAAATCAAGAAAACTTCTGAGAAATTCGGAAAAATTGGCAGATATGCATACAATTTAAACTTTGAAATTTTTAAATGTTTCACTTAGGTGCACGCAATTAACTTGTTTATAATTGAAAATTATCATAAATTTAGTTGCTACTAAAATACAAGCATAGATTATTTATTTCAAGAAATATGTTATCCGAAGATTGAAAGGTAATCTTAGGAAAATTAAGCCAGTATGTATACCTGTCCCCCGATTTACACGGAAGATAGGGTTCTGCACAAAACCGTGTAAATTGAAATTTTGGATTTTGCTAAGTAAAATCGTGTAAAACGAAAATAACCCCAAAATATGCATGATTCAGTTATTTATTTAAGTAAAACAAAAGTAAGACATCTTAGAAAACTTAAAATTATACTTAGTTTATAAAACAACAAACATATGAATGTAGTAATATAACATATTTAATTTATTTTACATTAGGAACAAAGAACAAAAAAAACGAAAAGACCCATAAAAATTAATTATAAGTTTAATCACTGTCATCACTTGAGCTTTCTTGATGTGATTCTGGCTCAATGGTTGACGAATTAGGCAAGATCTCGGGTTGACAAGACTTTGTCATGAAATCGATAATTAACAATTGCGTAGGTTTTTTTTGCTAAATCCTTTATAGACCTCTTCATATTGATTTAAGCATTTATGAAGGTTTCGCTGGAATCGGAGAGCTCGATCAACATTTGTGTCACATTGTAAGAAATGGTTGCCCAATTTTCTTCCCAAATCAAGTCCTACGCTTATGATTCTTGCTGTGAACGCAACTGGTTCAGATTGCTCTTCATCAGAATCATTGTCTTCATCATGTTTGTTTTGTTTTACGAATCATGTTAATTAAATCATCTTCCTTCAATTCTTCATCAGCCATTATTTCTTCAATATCTGCCTGAGCTAAATTTTCAAAACCTTCTCCTCCTATAGTATGGGCCAACTCAGTGATCTGAGAATATTCATGCTCTATTGGTGATTTATCATTTCCACTTTCAACAACATCCGGCCATATTGCTTTCCAGCAGGCGTTGATCGTTGATTGTTTGATCTGAGTGTATGACAGTCCAACATGCTTAACACAATCTAAAATTGTAAATTTCTTCCAAGCATCCATCAGAGTAAGAGATTCATCATTCTCCATTTGTTCTAAGATATACCTGAAAGTTTGCTTGATGTACAGTGCTTTAAAAGTCGAAATTATCCCTTGATCTAACAGCTGTAATAAGGAAGTTGTATTCTTTGGTAAAAAAACAACTTTTACATTTTCGTGTTGTAAATCTGGAGGATGACCTGGTGCATTATCAAGTAATAGAAGAGCCTTAAAAGGCAATCCCTTTTTAGTTAAATAATTTTTGACATCTGGAACAAAGAAGTTATGGAACCATTCATTGAAAGCTATGGCAGTGACCCATGCTTTTCTATTAGCCATCCAATAGATGGGAAGGTTTTTGATATTTATTCCTTTGAATGATCGTGGTGATTTTGATTTGTTAATCACCAATGGTTTCATCATATAATCGCCAGAAGCATTGCAACAGAAAAGAACTGTTATATGACTTTTTGCTACTTTATGACTACTAGCTGATTTGTGAGCTTTGGCTATTAAGGTTCTTTTCGGCATTTTTTTCCAGAATAATCCGGACTCGTCAGCATTGAAAACCTGATCAGAAGTGTAGGAGTTAGCGGCAATGATTTCAGCAAGTTTTGCCGGATATTGTTGTGCCGCATCCGAATCAGCAGATACACTTTCACCTTTCATTCTCAGATTATGTAAAGAATGTCTTTGTTTGAATCTCTCGAACCACCCATGGCTTGCAGAAAAAGATACCTTTTCATGGGATGAAGTCGACGGCGACTGATTCTTAAGTGATTGATAAATCTTCAAAGCTTTATTTGTAACAGCATTGGTATCGATCAGGATTCGCTTTTGAGTTTGGTCTTCTATCCATATCACTAAGACTTTTTCCATATTTTCCATTGTAATATCTCTAACATATGAAGTCGTACTCATACTGCTGCTACACTTTTTCTAATGGAGTCTTCATTTTTTCTTATTGTCCTTATTGTGGCTTCATTCATGGAGTAAAATTTAGCAACATTCGTTACTCTTTCTGTATTGCGTAGACGGTCTAATATTTGAATTTTAGTTTCTAAAGAAATAACTTTTCTTTTCTTTTGATTTTTCTTCAAATCCTTTGGCATTATAGAACCTTAACAAATTTACGCAAACTATAAAGATGCAAGAAAAACTATAAATGTTGGAAACTTACCAGTTCAAAAGATAAACGCAGAATAATATAAGCTTTGCTGCTAAAATGTTTCTGCACTATGTACTTGTATGAACCAGATAGCTGTACTGTTGTGAAATACATACGGGGATTTCCCTAAATCAGGGATGTATCTATCTACAGTGCTCGGTGGTGGTGGGGGTTTCCACCACTCAGAATTTCCGACCACCACTCATCCAAAAAAATATACATATTATAATTACATTTAAAAAAAGTTATATTCAATTTTATCAAATGTTTTTCTTTAATATAAAAGTATACAATACTAATACTGTTTGTTTTTGCGAATTAACGTGAAGCTCGTTTCGAAATTTTATATTCTCAATTATAATTGTTCTGAAAAATCAACCACCACTCACATTTCTCTAGATACATCCCTGCTAAATGTATATATTTTACAACACCGGGAATTCCATGTTGTTTTCATCAGTGTTACCAAAGGAATAAAATTCAAAAATGTCATCAAATCTTTGTATAGGCATATATGGAGCGGAATATACATTTTTATCAATTTTTTGAAATCTGTTAATTTATAAACCGTGTAAAAGCGAAATCATGTAAAACAAGTGCCGTGTAAATCGGGGGGATAAGTGTATAACATACTATAGCTGGCTAGATTTTTTATTTGCTAGAATTATGCAATTTGTGTTGTGCATATATGTTCTCAGTTATTATCTATTTGCATATAAAAAATAATTCCAATATTAAATGTCATAGCATGGTGCCTAAAATATACTATTTAACATTATTTTTACTGTTTTCTTATTGCACACAATTTAAATCTTTTTCAGACTCTATATCCCTGGTGGACAGGGCACTGCACCCAAGCTGGCCAACTCTCCTGCTACTGATCTTGGCAGTAATCCTAAAACTGGACCTACCATTCCAATTACTGCCAAGGACAGTCATTGAAAAATAAAAAACAACGGTGAGAAACTGCTGCCGCTCAGGAGTGCTGCCAACTTTTCTGCCGCTTTTGAGCCTAGCAACCTTTTCCCACCCGTTTTTTTATTCTTTTCTTTTTATGATCACATATGAAGACAACAAAGCCCCAATGAGGCTGAATGTAATTGTCAGATTTCTAGTTGTAGTTTTTATCAGAATTTTGCTAATTCTGCCATGAGAAGAGGCAGAAAAATTTTGCTTTAAAAATGCATTGTGCTCTCATTGAGTGTTCTCATTTCTCAAATGCTGGTAGATTTGGCACTCAACACTACTTATTGTGGAACTTAAATGTTTGTCTTTTGTGATTAGAGTTATGATATCCTAAAAAAAAGATTTGCTTGACCAGAAGTTGGTGTGAGCTTCATTTTCTTAGTTTGTTTTTTACACTGTCTTATGTTCACAGAATTGTCTGTTTCATGGCAGACGTTGGCAAATGCTTTATGAAATACTTGTGGATTGTCGTTAAACGGACTTATATGTGTACTGTTGAAAAATGATTTTTCCCCCTTTTCTCTAGTGAAGTTGTATTAGGAGGGGCAATGCAGCAAGCTTTTCATTTTAATTAACTTATTTTTATTTTTAGAAAAATCCATTTCTTCAAATTGTTTTCTGGGCCTAATTTTGAAAGTAGTTTGTGGGAAATACTTTCCTTATAAAATGATTTAAGACCTTCAAATATTCTATTTTGAGGTGTATTTTATTATAGCTAAACAATGCAATTTGCATACTTATGTTTTCAACCATTGAATCTATGTTTGACTAGGCATTTTTTATATAATCTTGAATTTTTGTTAACAACATGGGTGATTGTTTCATAATTGCTGAACTTTTTAAGCAAATGCCTCAAAACATTACAATTTTTAACATTTTATGGCAGAACAGTTCCAAGTTATTGAACTTGTGGATTAAATCTACTGTGAATCCACTTTTGAATGTATTGAACAAACTAGCTATAATTTCCTCTCCCCTGTGTGAAATAAGTATCTTGTGTGCATCTAGGAAAAAATTCAGGCCCCGATGACACATTTGCATTTTTCATAGAAAATGCACAAAAGCCTTTTCTGCGCAATAGATGGCGACTCAGAATATTACTCAGTTTTGAGGGGACTTATGAAGGTTGAGAATATTCATCAATAAATGCTAGGAACACACCCTGAATGTTTTCCTATGATAGCTGCATTGCCCTTTTTGTCTATTTTTATATAGCTTGTTGTCTTCATGTCTAATCATTCTCTGTTAGTAGTAACTTAATAAAGTATATGGAAAAGACAGTTTAGTCTCTTTTTTTTATTCTACAAACATGTTTCATTTTCATGGATTTAGTTATCAGTTAGTTCAAGAACTGACACCCAGCCCGCAACTCCTGACAAAATTCTTTGTAGCCCACTGGAAATAAATTTAAGGAGCCCTTTAAAGACAAAATAAATAATCTGTTATTTGAGAATTAAAAAGAAAATTATCCCTGTTTTATTTTAAAGTTTTTTAGCTTAAGTCTGCAACTCTAATATTGATTTATGTTACTATATTTTTTCTGTTATTACGGCAATTTTTTTTTTTTCCAATTCATTAACAAACTTACTTAGACGTATATAGAAGTTATATTAGCATTTTAATAACCGTTAATCCCATGAAATGGTAGAAATCAGAAGTGTAACATTTTTTAGTGCCTGAATTAAAGTTTCAGCCTTGTTATCAATGTCAGCAAGCAAATTATGGACCAGCATGATGAAAATAGTTTCCAATTGCTTCTTCAGAAACTTTTCTGCAGCGTTATACAGTTCAGAGAGCAATTAAAATGTATATATAACATTTATATTTAGCATCTGCATTTAGGGGAAGAATGGAAAGAATACATTTCTGGATGCCCAAACAAAAGCTATTGTAATCTTTTTTTTTTTACTTCAATGAGAATTTCTAAGAACCCTCCTCTTCTGCTTGAGAACTGTGAACAATGGTTAGGTTTAGCTCTGTTTATCAATGTTCCATAAGGTTGCTGTAACAAGATTTCTACCTTTCTTGTGGCCGTTATATCATTAGTAAACCCAGACATTTTCAATTGGTCATATTTCAAGTGAGTTGCTAAATCGAGGGTACTAAGTGTCCTTCAGATTTGAAAGTTTTTACTTTTAATGGAAATAACTACATTTCATTGAATAAGAAGGTAAATGCGAATACTCGACAAAGAAGCACTTTTGTACTTTTATTAAGAATAACTAGATTCAGAATAGCTTCTACATGTGGTTACTTTCCACGAAAGTATCAGGAGAGGAAGATCTTGGTCATAATGAGCAAACAAATATTACAAATAAGATACTAAATGGTAATATACAGATTGGTTTCCTTTTTTACAAAATTTACAGTATTTTAACACTTTTTATAATCTAAAAATAGATGACTCAATTTTAGTTTTATTGACTGTACAAATTCAACTTTTGACTTTTGATTTTTTATATATATATTTGTATAAAAAAAAAGAAATTCTTAAAATATTAAATACATGTAAATAAATATATAAACAAAATTTAAAACATATCAGACCTCTTTAGAGAAATGTCACACAACATAAAATGAATAATTAAGCACTAATACAAAATATTTGGAACGTTAAAAATGTTTTTACAGTTATGTTTCTTCCCATGTAGATGATAAAAAATATATTTTTAAACAATATGGGAAAGAGATGGCGTTACACTTTACAGGACGCTTAAAAACATCTAGGATTGCATTGGTAAGTTGGTGCTCTTCTCTTAATGTTCTGAGACACACAAAGCAAGCACTATAATAATGATTTTTCGACAAGAATCCTGTCAAACCCTGATGGCGGTTGATGGGTGAATGTTGTGAATGCAGCATCTAATATAGCACCATCATCAACTGAAAATAAATAAAAACATAATTTAACTACTTAATTGCAGCATAGCAGCCAATTTAGGAATAGAAATTATGGCAATCTTCATTTTATACAAAAAAACCCCTATAGCATGTCTAAAATGTTGCAAGGGCTGAAAGGGTTTTTATTTTTCTCTAATAAAATATGATTGGGTACTAGGTAAACTGAAATCTAAGTTGAACACTTAGGGAGGGGACTCTGTCAAAAATTCAGAAGAGTTGGCAGCTATAAATTACAATATGTACACTTGTGTAGACTATTTTTGCCGCATTTCCTTTTTTCCAACACTAGACATGCATACATGGATTATTCAGCCACAATCTGACATGGCTGAATAATCCGAAAAAAAATATTGGGGGAACCCGAATATTGACTAACTATAGTTTTTAGAAACATTTGCTTGAAATAAGTTCTTGGACATGTCCAAGATTTCTAATGGATGACACAGCTGTTTAACAAGATTAATAGAATTTAAATGCATATTACTTTCCCTGCAATACATGGCAAAGTATTGGAATCATGTTGAAAATCGCAACTCGAGTTTTCGACGGATCTACACGTTTCGAGACCTCTAGAATACAAAAAAACTATTTTTAGCGTGATGTCTGTCTGTGCAGATTTTGTATCCACTCTAACTAAAAAACTAATTGACCAAATTTCATAAAATTTGGTAGGTATGTCACTTGTCGACGAATCTGATGCTGATTAGTTTTGGGTATGATTCGGGATAAAAGAACCCGCCTTTTTTTTGCGAAATGGCCCGCAAAGGCTTGTATCTACTCTAGCTAAAAGTCTAATGGACCGAATTTACCAAAATTTGTTAGATAAGTCGCTTGTGGGTCACGCTGGTGCTGATTAGATTTTGGTACGATTCGGAAAAAAATAACTTGCCTTTTTTTGCAAAATGGCCCGCAAAAACTGCCAAAATTTAAAATAAAGAACTACGTATGCTCAAATATATACATTAAATGCTCGTTTAATGAAGAAAAGAATAAGACCAACCTCATTACACTAGGACTAGCCGTTCTCTAGATATTTTATTTTTTTCGTATTTTCTCTATGCCATCTTTGAAAATAAGTGCAGTTATCAAATGAGAACAAAAATTGAATTAAAAGTGAATTAAATTTAATTAAAATAATGAGAACGTGAATATAAGTCTGCAGGGAAAGTCGTGTGCTGCCCACATCAGATTTTTTTATTATGTTCCCGTGTCAAATAACTTGAGTTTGTTTTTATTCTACATGGGGAAAAAAAAAACACTAGCATTGGAAAACAAAGTTATGCACTATTTATAACTTTCTTTTATGCACCAACATGAGACACAGTATTTTCAAATTTCCGTTAATATTAACGAAATGCATACCAGGAATGATAGGTAATAATAAATATACCACTTCATCAATATAAAAAATATCTAGATTAATATCTAACAAAAAAAAAGAAGAAAAAAAATGGCTGGTACATAGCAAAAAATTCAAGCCATGGATAGCTATGAAATCTGGTACATTGGTACCTGAGGTCGTGTAATGACGTGCTATGGAGAGACTTTCTTTCACATGGAATGTTTAAATCTGAAATTTGGGCATTTTAAAATCAAATTTATTCCAGCAGACATTCACAACAAAATGGCAGATAGAGCTTTATTTTATCATCTGCATAGCCATGAACTTTTTCTAGAATTTGCAAATAGTGTTTAAAATTGGCAATTTAGATTTTTTAAACATACAATAATCATTATAAGTAATATGCCTCAAAATCTCTCCCAATTGCATACATGGTAATCCTAGTAGATAGCATATATTTCTTTAACATTTTCACCAATGTAAGTATATAATCTTACAAACTATTATATTAATATTATTAAACAATTTGGAAAGTTAACAAAATTAGTCTAAAAAAGGTTTATCTATAGTGGTATTTATGTACGCAATGCATTATTTTGAGAGTTTCATTAAAGTTCAACATTTCAAAACTTTGTATTATATTCCATATTTAACAAACAATATAAAAACCAATTCTAATTCAGTACATGCTTACATTATTTAAATATACGCAACAATTTTTTATTTTATATTCAATTCTTTCATTCTGTCAATAAGTGACAACATTCATAAATATTGATCATAAATAGTGTTAATTTGCAGGGCATCATAAAACAAACTCTAAAAAAATAGTTGTTTACATTAATTTAAATAAATCTAAATGTCAAGATTCTATCATAATGATAATACAATTATATATACCTGAACTTAATATAATATATTGAGAAAAAGTAAAATGAATACTAATTTTAATAAATGTCTAATCACATTCAACATTGCTGAAGAATAAAGCATTTAAAAAATGCTGAAATTTAATTGTTTTATTATAGATCCTAAAATATAGCTCTACTTCGCAATAGTTTTAATACACGATGTCCTTCAATAATAAGCATAACATTTACTCCAGCTTAAGTTACATTATTATTTATGTGGTATCAAAATTTTAACACACTTCTCCTATCAGGAAAAAATGAATGTTCTCCTTTCAGGAGCTAAAATTGTTCCCATTCCACTTCCACCAGAAACATCACCATTTTGTCACTTTATCAATATCTAACACAGAGATAATAGCAATTTCAACAAATTACTAAACATAGCTTCATTAACAGTGCCTAGAGCTGAGCTAAGATTTATAGACACTAAACTATAATATGACAATGAAATAGTCCAATC
This sequence comes from Amaurobius ferox, assembly GCA_951213105.1. NCBI lineage: Eukaryota > Metazoa > Arthropoda > Arachnida > Araneae > Amaurobiidae > Amaurobius > Amaurobius ferox. The sequence goes on along the minus strand of OX578139.1, from coordinate 49,614,854 downwards.
ACAGGTTAAAAATTATTGTTCCTCAAGTCATATTTATGTATTGTTTTGTTGAAGAAGACAACAAAACAGCTTAGTGGCGCATCCAGAGGCGTTTTTTAGGGTTAATAGGAATGTACTACTTTTTTAAGAATAATTTGAAAACCAGAATAACTAGAAATTTCAAATTCAGAACAGATTGACCTTTTGTTGTATATTTTAATTCTTTAGATTTTAAACCGTTTAAGAATAGCCAGTCTTAGGCCTGCAAAGAGGGGGAAGCCTAGAAAAATTCCCGGAGCTCATAATGCTTGAGCAACCAGGGCCTGAATTTATGCAGAACATTTTCTATCTACATGCAGTTTTTCTGTCATGAGGCCTGGAATAATTGTTTTTTTGGGGTCTGGGCCCACTTGGGGTGGCCCTGCCCGCAATAGGAATATATTCATTTTTGAGGAATAATTCAGGAACTGAGTAGCTAGAAAGTCTAAATTTGGAATGTCGTTTTCTTCTGCTAATATATATTGAGTCTTTAGTCTATGATTTTTTAGTAGCTAATATGTTATTTTTCAGTACATTAAAATCGTTTAAATTTGAGACTGTGTTTGTTATAAGTTTTTTTATTGTATTTTTCTTTTTCAAATATTGCTCAAACCGAAATGATTTTTCGGCTTCTTCCCACATATGAACAGTATCAGAATAGGCAATTCTTAGTGATCCTAACTTTTTTATGTTTAAAAGCGATACATTTGTCACCTCACTTTTTAAAATGCTTATAAAAAATTTAAAGTACATTTTTTTCACATGATCAAGTTTATAATTACATTCTGCTAAAAAACGCAGTTATGTTATTTTAGCTTCAGTTCTCAAAAATATTTTTGTAATAATGTTAGCTCACGTATCTATAAATTCACTACATTAACGACTTTTTTAAAAATCAGAAAATTTTGATTTATTTTTATTGTTACGCTCCATGTATGTTCATAAATGCCCCTCCAATGGGGCACATGTGCACTGTTGAAGCTATTTTTTAAAATTGATTATAAAGTAAAGAAATCTTTAAAATTAAGATAAAAATTTCTCCAAATAAGAGAAAAGTTTAATTTGCGGACATTTTTGGTAGAAATAATGACCACATTTTTCGGAAAAATGAAGAAAGAAAAGAAAAAAATCACGTGTCACCTCTGCCATAGGTAATCCAGATTAAAGGAAATATTATTTAAAATATTTCTATCTTTTAAATAAAAAGTTTATTAGAAGCCTAATTTTCTATTCCAAACAAACCAAAAACTAAACGAGGAAGTACAAAATCCTTTCCCATTCTAATACCATCAAGCACTATATTTTTTGTTTTTGTGGGATTCTTAAAATACACACTAAAAATATATTTTCGTAAGCACTAAGCATTTCTTGTTATTTTAGAGATGCCAATCGCAACAGATAGATCCACCAAATGTGGCAGCTCTTCTGCCTGTAGTCATGTGATTAATTGCAGAACAAGTTCTTGGGGGGGGGGGGGGGGAATTCAATGGGCTAAATCACTCTACCTTTTATTGTCTGAGTCATAAGGTTTTTTTTTCTACAATGGTTCAAGAAGTACATAGCTAGCTGCTATAATTTGTGAGATATTGTGAGGAAGGACTTTCCTTGTAACACTGTATATCCTGTATGTATAAATAGGTAAATATACATTTACTGAATTTGTATTTGGAATTGCAGTTTCAGACTACAAATTTTGCACAATTTATAAGTTTTTTTTTTTTGTCCTATAGTATTATTGAATTTTTTTCAGCCGGAAATCTTCAAAATGTGTCGTGCATATGAAATACTTAATCGAATAAAGATCTATTTTAATGCATCAATCAATGTTCAGTTCACAATTCAAAATATATTTGGTTTCACTAAAACTAATGAAGAACTTTACCAGTAAATCCATCTAGTATTGAACTATCAAACTTACTTTTATTACATTTTTTTTTTAAACACATTTTTATTCCTTGATTTTAACAATAAAAAAACTAACCATAACAAACATGTAAAATGACTCATATTTGCACTTGTGGCAATTCTAGATTCAAATACAAGCAAAATGCACAATATATGAGGGGAAATTTATAAAGTAAGTTCTTCACTTATAAAGTCTTAGAATAAAATATGAATGAATATAAATCTAGAGTTAATTATTGTCACTAAATTGGTCTCATTGAATTATATTTTATTTCTGCAGAACAATTTAATAATAATGCATTAAAATTATGAACCACACAATTAAAATAAGAAAATGCATAATAGTCTATGTCTTTTTCACACACACAAAATTGAATCAGCAAAAGAAAAAAGCTATGTGCAAATGGCCCATGTTATACAAATTATAAAAGGTGTATAATAAATAATGATAAAAATTTAAATGGATCAAGATTTTTTAAGAATAATAAACTTCATTTAAGACAATGGAAATGCAAAATATTTAAATTCCAAAAATTTGAGTTTTAGATCTTTATTTTGTTTGTCCACTATCTATTGTACATGATTATGGTAGCACAAAGAGTTTGATACTGCATCCAAAGCATGACTACTAAATCAAATTCTATAAAAATCTGATACATAACTTAAGTTAGAAGCAAATAGGGGAAACTCTTGAACTTGGGGTTGGCTGACCATTTTCCCTTAAGACAAAAACGGGACAGGAGTTATGTAATTTTCAGTAATCATGAAAATTTTGTGTTTTATTACATAAATATGTTGAGGGTACCATTATTTTATTCTTCAGTGACAGAAATAAGAAACCATACAAAAACTTAGGTAGATAGACAAAGAGGGGGACTGTATTTCCCCACTATTGTACCATGAATATTTGTCCAATGAGGTAATTTTACGTAAAGTAAATTTATAGTTTTTATTAAAAATGGGACAAATTGAATATTTTTATTAAAACGACAGGACGATCTGGAAATATTGAAAAACGGTACTGTCCCGTTCAATACGGCACATATGGTCAGCCTAATTTAGGGCTACCCAGCTTTATTTTAATAATAATTATGAACATTATTACTTTTTGATGTAAGTGGCAACATGGATTGAAATCTTAGTAACCATTTTAAATGAAAAAAGGGAAACATAGCAGTTAAGTAGAAGGAAAAGTTTTGATTTGATGGTCAAAAGTAAAATTCTTCGCATCATTTTGATATTGATTTTTTGAAGGCAAATGCAAAGATTGGATTTTAGGTGTGGCAGTTAGTTTTGGACATAAGCTAAGGGAAAAGATGGAATATTAACAAGTCTGAATATTTATAGGGTTTTGGCTGTGGAAGTCACTTCATAAAGAGTGGCTATGCCTTGTACTTAGGGCCATGACATTAGGTAAAATATGTTATCATTTGTGTAGTTAATTTAAAAAAAATATGTAAAGATTTTTATGTTGTAAGAATAATTAGATTTATGATACACGTTTAGAGCTTTTTATGACATCACTTGGCTTAATGAAGTATATTAGTGATGGTGCTTTTATTTATTCAGACTGGTTTGCGGGTTTCAGGCTTATTACCAGTAAATGAAAATATATTCAGATGATGAATAAAGTTCTTATTTATAATACATAGACCTAATCCATCCTTTGGCCTATTAATAGCCATCAAGTGACAGAAAAAAAAAGGATACCTCTGCTGAAATTTGTCAGCCTTCTACACCAGACACTGAATCAATGAAATGTATAACACCAGAACAAGGGGTGCCCTTTCCCTAAAGCTAAACCTTGCATTGTAAAAAGTGATGGGCAAAAATCTTGTGTAGGATTATTACTGATAATCTAGAAAATGCTGAAATTGAAGGAGCAAAATTAAAGAAAATTATTAAGAAACCTACATTTCAAGCAGAAAAGGTAAATTTATGTAAATTAACTAAAAGGAAAGGGACTGTTCTGAAGGAATATGCATTAGAAAATGATTATGGTGATGAGACTTCTAAGGAATCACTAGATATGATGGAATTTAGATTCTGCAAGAGATATGGATTATTCTTCTTCGACCCAGACCATCCGACCTACTAGAAAGGTATAAGGTATCTGTTTGGCCAGTCGGAAAGTGCCACCCAATTTAGACTGGAACCCAGTGGGGGGAGGCATCCACAGGGACCGTAACCACCTTTCCCTACCACTAACCTCTCGGAAGGACTTACGGACCCACATGTTTAACATGATAGTACTCTACATGCTGATGGGAAGAATCAAATTGAGAAAGGAAACTATTGCTTGACAAAATTGATAGTAAAAAACAAAAACATTTTTATATTACAGAAGCAATTGATGTTGCAGACAATCAATATGCAATAAAATACCTAAAACAAATCAGTCAAGAGTCTGCATGACAATAATACAACTTATGTGATTAGCAGAGATGATATTGTATTTAAATTACCTGAAGCCAAAATTATTGAAGGCTCAGAATGGCAATGTTTACTACTTACTTTTGGCATCAGTTTTGCAAATTACAATGTGAAATAATACAAATATTTTCTTTTATTATTATTATTAATTCTGATTTGAGTAATCAAATTTTGTTTAATTTGTATTGTTTATAGTTTATCATTATTCTCTGTTAAAATTCCATAAAAATTCAATTCAAGTGGTTAAATTTTTTGCATAATTCATATTTAATGCTGGGTGTTTTTCAATAGCATTTTTTTTTTTTTTTTGTATTTTATTCATTTTATATTATATGTAGATAACAATAGGGGGCATTAGGTACAACACTGTTATTGTACCTAGGGCCATTTGTAATTTTTTTTTTTTAAATTCATATTTTTTAGAAGAAAAAAAAATCAACACTTAAACTGATTTCAGTACAAAGGGAATATAAGGTCTAACCAGTAAAAACTGTTTTGGTTAATGAAGTTTTATTTTAAGTGATATTATTACAGTTTGAAAATTGCTGGCCCTAAGTACAAAAGTTTCCCATATGATGTTTCTGATTTCAGCAATACAATGTAAAACTTTTTCAATACACAGAAATGATGAAATTTCATAATTGTTTTGAGGATTTGCAATTAGTTTCTGGTACATAATTCAGCTGTAAGTAAATAAGTACAAGTGAGGACATCCTAAGCCTGGGACAGCTTTATGCCTACTTTAAGTCTAGCTCATGCTCTGTATCAATTATTATTTTGCTTCTTTATTAAGTTTTTACACTATTTCTGCACATTTTAAAATACTTGTGATTTTTAAATCTCTTTCATATACAAATAATATAATTGTTGAACTTTATAAAAGTGCCCCCCATAATGAAAAAAATAATTATAAAATTGTTTGAAAAAAATATTTCTTAGCTTTAAACTTAACATTATAGGAGAAATGGTAAAAAAATAGTAATTTTGTCTACATCTAATAAATTTGTTAAATTAAATTTACAACCAATTATATTAATTATATTGATTTGTGTCCCCTTTGTCTCAGATCAAAAATTTTAAATTATTCAAATAGATTTAAACCCAATTTGTTTGAATCAGGATTGCACTGTTAATTGCACTTTTCGCTATTTGTGAAAAAATAATAATTTTGGAAAATGCTAATAATATCTGGTAATTATCATTTTTAATGATGTTCAAATGAGAGAAATCATAAATTTTTATTGTTTTTCAGATAGCATAGAAAAGTTAATAATAATAACCCTCTTTTCTGTGATTATGGAGATATTTATAGTAATCATGATTTAACTGCTAATTTTGTATCTTTTGAATGTTTTAAGGTTAAGACAATAATTTTTGGAATTTGAGAATTCATGAAACAAAATTTTCAATTGGTAAGTGAGATAAGATTTCATTTAGAACACATGGGTTGGCGAATAAAATGAAAATTCCAGAGTCACTTCAATATAAATAAAATTGAAAATCTGTGTTTATTTGTGTGTTTGTCCCATCACCACAAGAGAACGGCTGCACCGAATTTCATGAAATGTTGTGAGTAGCCATGTAATAGACCCACTTAAAATTTAGTCCATGTTTCAAGTTTCTAGGATCAGGGGTTGTCGAGATATTAATGAAAAAATTAATCTCCCCTAGAGATAGCATTATGTAAACGATATTTTTGCAGCAAATTTATTTGAGAAAAGAAAAAAAATGATATTCTGCTAAGTGACAGAATTAAACCCAATGTGTTTATTCAGCATAAAAAAATGATATGTTCCTAAGCAATGGAAGGAGTTTACCCAATAAGTTTATAATAGCAGACAATTTTTATTAAATCTTTTCAGATTTGAATAATTAAGAAATCTATAAAACAATAAATTTTATTGGAATTACATTTTTAACTGGATTATATTATTCAGGTTGAAAGGTTATGGGGATTATTGATATTTTCAATTTCTTAAGTCAGCTGTTTAATTTTGGCAAAGATTTTTCAAACTCATATATTGAGTTTAGACAATAATTGAAACAGAATAAAAATGATACGGGTATTGGTATATCTCCTAATATCATTTTAGCATTTTCATTTTGTCATATATTAATCCAATTTATGTTTTTTTTATTAGTTTACAAAATAGACTAGAATATTTTATTTCTCAGATCTGCTTGTGAAGATAATTTTGTAAAGAGAAAACAGAGATTCATATACTTCCTTTTGGGAGAATTAAATTAAATATTTTGATACAATGCTTTGAATAACAATGTCATTTAGAATACTATAGGAATATGCACATGATTGTGAATTTTAACTTTCTTTATATTATACATTCTGTAATCTGTACGAAGAAAGGGTATGCTGCTAGTTAAAGGTATAAAATTGAGATGGAAGCACTTAAAGTCTAGAATAAGTTCTAAGCTTTTTAAAAGGCAATTTTACTGCCAACTATTTACAGAGTACTAGTTTCCTCCTTTACTTATTTAATGTTTAGTACATATGGAACACTTTGTGCATAATCGAATCTAAACCAATATTATTAAATTTTGCTCTCTGTGAGATAAAAAGTGCCACAAATGAAAAACCTAAGAGAAAAATATAAATTAATTCACTTTATACTTTAGTTGATTTTAAAACAGCAAAAACAGGTAGATACAAACCATATAAAACTGGAAAAACTTCTCCTTTAGCACCTGTCACAGGGCATTGTATATTTTTCCCATTAACATAGAAATTAATTTCTACATGATCGTAAGAAACACCCTAAAAGCAAGAGTCATAATAAGTGAATGTGCAAAAATTAAGAATTGAAAATGATCAATTTTTAAAACATAAAACAGATCTAAAAAGCAAAAGTATAACAATATTTGAAACATTTTTAAATGGATGGATGGATTTATTTCTATTTCAAAGATTTTAGGCCAAATTTAGGTAATCAAAGCCACTAAAACAGCAAGACTTACAGTGCGGTATGCAACCCACTAGTAGGCTGTGGGTAGAATTGTTGATTTTAAAAATTTTGCTTACTCTTTTTAATATACAGGAGTTAACTCTCATTAAGCCGCAATCCTATAATCCATAATACATTTAATATTATTACACAGTTAAATTTATAATAAATTACAATAGTGCATTAAATTGTGCAAAAGTTAATTTTGATACCGATTCTGAAGTTAAAGGTGAAAAAATTACTTTCGATCAGGACTTAGCTCTGGAATATAAATACCATGACTTTATACAGAAACAGAGTTTTATTACAGAGCAAGAAATAATGACTGCTCATAGACTGTAAGAACAAATAATAAAACAGAATTCACAAATCCTTAAACAACAATTAAATCTATGTTTGAAAATTTTGAAAACAAGCAGCAAAATTTATGAAATTGGCTATAATTTTGCCTTAAATGTATTGTAGAGGAATTTTTAATAAAATAACTCAGGACATACCAATATCTCATTTTTACACATTAGTTTATGCAGCAATGACCTATAATCTGCAAAATTTTATAATTCGCACAACCTCTGGTATGAAGTTGTGCAGATTAGAGGGGGGTCTACTGTACATATTATAGTAGTAAACCAGAGTCATTGAGCTGTACTGACTTTCAATGTTTCTATAATTAAAAATTATTTTAAATTATATATATATTATAATAACTCAAAGTAAAATATATAGAAAAACACATTTTATCAACAAAGGGATAAAAAATAGTTTATCCATGGAGGAAAGAGTGTTAAAAAAAGTAAAATAAACATTTTATTTGATGAAATATTTTATAACAAAGTACTTTAAGTATGTTCCAACACAACAGTTAAAAGACAATTGCAATTTACATTGCAGTATTTTGTTATTTGCTTTAAAAAGAAGCTTTTATGCATTCTCTAAATTTAAGTTATTTCATAATTTTCTGCTAATTACACCAAATGTAGAAAAAATTATCCCTGCAGATATTCAATGCCATAACATACTTAAAACATTCAGAAATTAAATAACACTGTCATTTTATTAGCATACATATATGATTGTATTTTCAACATTTTTCATGTGCATATAGTATTGGAATATTATTATTACTAAAACATATAATTATAAATAAATTTTTTTTAGAAAATAAATACCTTTCTTTTAAGATGTTAAAAAACGATGTTAATGATTTAAGATGTTAATGTTTTCAACCCATAGTCTGCATGTGGCCCAAGCAACTGATTTTTTACAGCTCATTGTTAAAACTTTTCAGAAAATTTCCTTTTGTAAAGTACAATTTTATTTTGTTAGGACTAATTTTAAAAATTATTTTCTAAAAAGCAGTTTTTTTATTGTATAATAGGAATATCTAATGCACAGTTTTCAAAATACTAGTAGAAATGCATTGTTTGAAATTTTAAATACTATTTAGTATTTTGTATGTACAATGGAACACGATAACTCAACAAGTGGATAACTCAACTGCCCTGGCAATTTGACATATATTATCCAAATGATTGGTAGAAAACTATATCCTATTGGAAAAACTCTAACTTGACACATGTAAATAGCAACCTGCTTAAGTCGTCGACTATAATTTGCACTATTCTATCAAAACTAATATTTTATAAATTATCCAAGAGTTGGCTAGTTCTAAAAATTTGATATTGTTGTTTCAATAATTTTTTTTTCACTGTTTGTTCTCTATGGTGTTTGTTCAAAGATTCCTTCCCTTTCTTTATAATTCATGCCTGTGGTGTCCGCTAGCACCACAGGCATAGGGGAAGATCATCTTAATTTGTCCCAGCTGCTTGGAAATCTGATAAACCCAAATTTGGTTATTGCTTTGATAATGATTGGGCAAATATTATCTACTGCAGAAAAGCTCTGCTTTTTAGATTTCTTCGAAAGAGCAGCCAAAGGAAGAGAGTAGAGCAACTGGTGTTGGACAAGTAACTTGCTTTGTTTCATGATTATTGACTGTGGCTCTACACAAACTCCATACTTTGTCTTTGATTAAAACTTGAGATTTAAAAAAAGAAAACTTGAAGTGGATAAGGCAAATTGATCTTGCCAAGGAATATAGCATTGCATGGAACACAATTTTAACATTTTTCAAACATACAGAAAATATTTTTTCAGCATCAGAATCTTCTTATGAAGCAAGCAGAAAGCATGCAAGAAAATCAGACACCACCACAATAGAAGAAGCAACTTTGTTGTGGTTCAAATCTGCAGCTTGCGCTCAATTCCATTATTAGGATCAATAATGCAAGAAAAATCAAAGGATTTTGCAAAAAGTCTTGATTAAAATGATTTTACCATGAGCAATGGATAGTTGGCACGATTCAAACAGTGTCATGGTATTGTCTTGAAGCTAGTTGTGCAGAGCTAGTTGATGTGCAGAAAGTGCATATGCTTCTTAAGAAACTGTTGAGAATTGGATAAAAGATGTCTTACAAGCAATAAGGGAAGGATATAAAGATGCAGATGTGTTCAATTGTGATGAAACTGGTTTATTTATACATGTTTTGTCTTAGGAGGTTGGAATACACGGAGATGCCCTGTTCCACTTATTGTATAGATGAGGTGTGAAGAACTGCTGAGGGAGAGGGCAATAAAGCATTTTTGTTAGAAGCATAAGTATTACAGTGTTTAATTAAGAACTGATTTTATGAATGTCTAATTTTTAGTGCTCTCTTGGTGATTTATCAACTAATGGAACGGGCCCAAACAAGAAAACTGCAAAGCGCAATGCTGCTGAAGCAATGTTGCAGTTGATGGGATATTCCAAACCTATAATTCCACCAGGAAAGCAACATACGAAAACTCCTGGAATGGAGGTAATAAAGTTCACAAATTTGATTCTTTATAAATAATTGTCATCACATTAATATTAATCTGCTTGCTTTCAATCACTACTTTTATATTTACGAACATTAAATACTTTTATATGACTTATGACTTAGAGGTGGGTGGTTCAGAGAGAGCCTAGCACAGCGACCAGAGGTTTATTGTACTGTCCCCAAGAGTTTAAACAGTTCTTAAGAGAAGAGATCAGTAGCTGAGGCAAAGATCAGCAGGCACTTGACTGGGATATCCTACTCCCAGGGCTCGATTACATGTCGACTCAAGTGCTCGAACCTATGGGCAGAAAATACCTGGCACTCAGAGTATGTGTGAGGTAGTTTCTTCGCTATACTTACAACCTCTACTCTACAGATTGGGTCTTTAATAACACCCATAATGCTTAAATGCCTTTTAACCTTTTTTGGACGGTTGATGCGTCTCCACACGTCGACTGCAAACTTGCATTTAAGGACGGTCGTTATGCATTTGCGTCATAGAAAACTTTACCCTAAAGGACGGCTATCACGGAATGCTCGTTTTCATATGGTATGTTTATATTTGAATTTATTTGTCTATTAGATGGCATTAAATGTCCATGCGAGCAACTTCAGTGTATTTTGCAGATACTTGACCTTGGCATAGGGGGAATCTGATGAATTATTTCTCCATCTGGAGTGGTGAAATATAGTTTTGTAATATAAACAAATAGAGCACTTCTCGTAGCTTTTGCTATTTTATAATTGAGTTTCGGTTCTCGTTTTGTTTTTCACTTTTATGATTTTGTTGGTGAATCATAGGAATATAAGAGAGTATTTTTTTAAGTTTGGATTTTAGAGGAATGCTCAGCAGTGAAATTATTAGGTTTTTTGGACAAAAGAATGGAAGCAACTAACGAGTATTTTGTTTTGAGATTTGTATGAAAAATATACATCAAATAGAAAATAAGTATTTCTTTTCCTGAAAAAAGTAGATTGCTGTGTTGAATAGGTGATTTTTAGTGAATTTTTTTCAAGAGTTAGGCTTCCCACAAAAATTAACCGTCCTTTGGGAACAATTTTGAAGCGAAGCGCTCCATTGTCTGGGCCACAGCAGTTCCAGAATGCTGCTGTCCACAAAGGGTTAACCCTTTCGCGACGGTTGACGCGCCCCTCACGTCAGCTGCGAACAAAAAAAAAAAAAAAAAAAAAAACTTACCTTTTTTGCAAAATGGCTAGCAAAAATTGTCAAAATCTAAAATAAAAGATTACATATGTTCAAATCAGTTAAATTCTTGTTTCATATGTAATTTTTGATGGTGAAAAGAATAAGACCAACCCTATTATTCTAGAACTAATGTTCTTAAGATATTTCAGTTCTTTTTGCATTTTTTGCAATGTTGCCTTTGAAAATATGTCTAGTCGCCAAATGGAACAGCAGTTGCCATTTGACAACGACCGTGTCTAGTTCTACAGCCTTGTCCAGGATTCCTTATAACAGTTTCAGAGATTTGAAATTGTTTCCACAGAGCAGAGATTGTATGTCATGAAACATTCAGCCAGCTTGCCATTTTCATTAATGTCTGCCCAGCCTTTAAACGGCTGACAGTTTGCCACCTCAAAGATTCTCCCAAATAATACTTTGGAACCATAAAAACTGTTTTGAGTTGAAAAACACCAAAATCAAATCCTGAATTGCAAAAGTTCATCCAACATACAGGGAAACATACTTAATTCACCGCTCTTATGCTACTTTTGGATGATGTAATGCTGTTATTTGCATATCAGAAACAATTGGATCAAATTAGATTGGATAATTAGTTTGCCTTTTGTTTATTTTCCTGAATAATAAATCAGATTGGTTGGGTATTTCATGAAATATCATTTTTACTTATGTCAAGATTATTTTGGACATCAGTGTAGTAAATCTTGTGTTAATGTCAGAGATGTATTCCTGCTGCTAGTTTTATTCAATATGTGTTAATTTAAATGCTTTTTTGCATGGAATAATTTTACTAACAGGGGAAAAAAATATTTTTGCTGAAGGTTCTTTATGCATGTTCATATTTGAATGATTTTGAGATATAAAATATTTTTAACTTGTTAAAATCTTTTGCAGGGTATGCATATGTATCAGAATCAAGATTCAGAGAAAAGAAAATCATACCCTGAGCATGAAGGTTTGTTTTTTGCCTTTTATAGCCATATAGTATATCTTTTTATTTATTCTTTTTTCTGACTGTTTTAATTTTATGTAGTTGAGAAAATGGATGGTGATGGAAAATTAGGACGGCAACTTGTTCCTGGATTGCTACTTATGCCTGATTCATCTCTTGGGGAGCAGAATAATATTCAAAACTACCAAATGGGAAATTCTGGTTAGTTGCAAAGTTTTCAGTCTAACCTAGAATTTTTTTTTACGTGTATAGTATATACAGGATTTCCAGTGCTATCAGTGTCCAATGGCTATTTCCTCAGCCATTAGTCACAGAGATACACTTCCAATTGCAAAAATGTTTTAAATTTTAAAATCTATTATCTTAGAAACAGTTTAAATCAATAAATGCATTTCCGAAAGAAATACGAAATATAAATTTTTATACAATCCCCCGGTTCTACCAATTATATTTAGGAAAATCATCCTCATACAATTTTATGCAAAATAAAAAAAAAATCATTCTTTTACGACCAAAATTGACCGACTTATAGCTGTTTAAAGTTGGACCCCTTTTTTGCTGAAAAATGGTCAATACGGTCTCTGATTGGTTGGTTGCCTGAAACAGGACATTTTTATGCGTGAAAAAGTGACTTAAGTCATAAAGTTTAATATTTCATAACTGTGAATTTTGGTCATAAAAGGAAGATTTTTTTTTATTTTGCATAAAATTGTATGTGGATGATTTTCCTAAATATAATTGGTAGGACCGTGGAACCGTATAAGAATTTATATTTCATATTTCTTTTAGAAATGTATTTATTGATTTAAACTGTTTCTAAGATATAGATTTTAAAATTTAAAACATTTTTGCAATTGGAAGTATATCTTTGTGCCTAATGGTTGAGGAAATAGCCATTGTGCACCAATAGCACTGCACACCCTGCATATACTTCTGTTTCTGTTAACTTGATAAATGTGTTTTATATATCTATTTTTAATTTTTATGTTTTATCATACATTAGTCTGATTTTGAGTGATATGCGTGCAAATGGATTCCTTATACACCAAAAATATTATCAGAGCTCCCATTTTGAAACCATCCGAAAGATAAAAAAAATTTCTGTCAAACAAACTTTAAATGGATTTCATATAATTAATAGACGAATTAATAAAAAAATATATATATATACTTCTTGTATGTTTTAAATGTTCCTTATTTTTAAATTGCAATATAAAAAAATTGGCAAGCAATCAAAGTGTATAATTTAACACGAGCTCCTTTAAATATAACACAGTGCTCCAAAACAAAAAAAATGATTTCTTTAAGCCATCCTTTCATTAATTATAAATTTTTATGTCACTCTTTAAAGTAACTCCTAAAATTTTCGAATCCTTTTCTTTCGTGTGGATTGTTTCCCAATTGAAGTTTTTCAACTTACTGAAGCCATGCCTATGGAAAACGGAATCATGCATTTGTGCATGCACATAATGAATGTTCTCTTGTAATTAGGCAGGAAGCAAATGTTATGTTTTACTAAACAGGAAGCAAATTTTGTGTTTTACTAAAGCTGTGTGTGTAATTTTCGAAGTGGTTAGGCTACCTGCAAGTGCGGTTACGGAAACGATGTAATTTGGCTGCTTTCAAGTGCGGACTCACATTGAACTACCTGCCAGTGGGCTACCTTCAAATTAGCCGAATGGTTGTTGTCTTACGGCAGAAGGTAGCAAATTATATTTCATTTACTAACGTTAGACGACAGTGTTATTTAAATTGTAGTTCTTCAAATATATTTAAATATTAATTACCGATAAAAGAGGCGAATTTTGCGGTTTCTAGCTCCTACAAATGTATATATAGCATTAAAATAGAACTTGAAGAATGGAGCAATTCCTCATTTCCACTTCTATTTTTCTGAAAATAAAATATAATAATCTTTCCAAACTTTTTAAGCAACTTGACAAGAAGTATTTGATCATAAAAATTTTTAATTAATGGACCCGAGCTGGAGCCTCCTTCTTTTACATATTTTATTAAATAGAGTTCATCTTATAGATAATCTTAATATAAATGGGTCATTCCATATGGGGGCACCCGATGAGTGTTGCTCTATAGTCACAGATTTTTTTTTTTTTAGTTTTAATGTGGATACACATGGTAATAAAACCCCTAAATTTGAATTTGTAATGCATCTATCCCAATAACGACTTAGATACAAGCATTCGGAAAATGGTCATTTTTGCCAAATAGCGGCCATCTTGGATTTTGCAGTAATGTTTTAAAATGTAATAGCATGAGAACTAATGACTCAAATGAAATAATTCTTGTACCAATTTAAAGCTATTAATATCAGGAAAATAAGTGCCATATCAAAACAATAAAAAAAATATATTTTAATATTGTTATTACATGGAAATAGCAAAAATCACCTTTGGATTGATAGGCAATTTTAATGGGCTATAAAGAAAAATGGCCCCTAATATTGTTTTATGAAATGTGGTACAAATACTAACTAATATGTGTTGAAGACCCAGACCACACGACCAACCCTAAGGCTTGTGGTAGCTTAATGTGTGGCCAGTAACTAATATGTGTGATTTAAGTACAAAAAAAAAAAAAATTAGAAAGGTAATATTTCTTATTACAAAGAAAAATAGCTTTAAAACATATATACATTTAGTTAACATTTGACATGCAATGCTTTAATCATTTAAAAAATATATATTTTTAAAAAACAAATAATGAGCAAAAACAAAACAGGAAATTTTTGCACACCATGTGTGCTTTAGTACAAAAAAAATAAATAAATAAATAAATAAAAATAAATAAATAAATAAATAAAAATAAATTAGGATGGTAATATTTAATTTAATGACTAAAAAAATACTGTTATATATATGGGAAATCAGTGTAAAATTTATGAAGTGCTGAAACATTCTAATAAAAATCTTCCTAAAAACCATATTTTATTTTCTTATTCCAAATTATAAAAATTTTCTTTTCTTATTTCAAATTATAAAAATTTATTTTCTGTATTCAGTAGAGCTGAAGATACCCATTTTTTCCTAGTGGCTACTGACTCCTAAACCAATTTCACCCAAGAGGCAGTACAATAATCTTTTGCATATTGATACCAGTGTGGCAACATGTCACAATTTCAAATCGTTAAATTAACAAATGACAAATCTCAAACAAATAATTCCATCTATTTTTAATTGTATCGCCACTGAGGATGAACATTGAAGATGTTCGAAAGCGCTTTGGCTGTATTTATATCTGTAAGATGATTGTATAATAAAATGACTTTTGGATCTGTTTGAGATTTGTCATTTGTTAATTTGACGATTTAGCATATTGGTTATAAATGACAACTATTGCATAATACTGAAGCTTTACAGCATACATATAGTTAATTTCATAAAAAATAATTTGTAATTAGATAATATAAAGCACGCATTTTCATGAAAAGCATTAAAATAAAAATAATTAAACACAGAACTACACCACCATGTTGATCACCAAAAAATATCTTTAGCTTTCTGCCAACTCCAAAGGGAACACTGGACAATATCCCCTAGTTGAAACAAGTACCTAAGCATAAACTATTGAGAAGGAAATTATCCTACTGCACCAATATTGTTTCTGGTCTTTGTGTACATTAGACATCAGCTGCCTATAGCCTCAGAATTTTCAATTCTAATACGCACACAGTTCTGTTATATAAGTAATAGCAATTAACATATACCAGTTGTCAGAGTTCCTGAAATGACAGGGTGGCCACTCAACCTGGAAACCGGGAAAAGTCAGGGAATTTTAGAATGGTCAGGGAAAACCGGGAAAAGTCAGGGAATTTTGTGAAATTTCTGGAATTTTTTTTTTTTACAAATTGTCCATATAAAAATAGAACTGTCCAGTTTGTACGCTATTTTCGAAAAATTTGGCCAAGTATTACGCTGTACTTGTTGTAACCGCTAAATAAAGGTTGCCATGTGCCCATTTAATTCCGTATAAAAGCAAAAATGCGGAGTTTGTGCGCCATTTTGGACAAATGTCGCCAAGTACAGAGATGCCAACTTTTATGGATTTTCCGTAGTTTGTACGGATTTTTACTTTATCTTATATTACTTTATCTTATACAAAACTACGGAAAATCCCGTGAAATCCATGCATCCTACCATTCAGTTCATATTCCCTGCTGTGCTGAGAGTTCAAAGTTATCAGTTTGCATCCATTTTCTTCTTCTAACGATTTCATATCAGAACAATAGACCTAATTTATTTTTATAGTGCCCGTAAAAATAAAGAAATATTTTACTAAACAAATTATATTTCGCTTAAATTATAGGATTGCGCAATTCAGTCCTTTTCGGGCTTTGCTGAGAGTACACAATTGTCTTTTTCTAGCCATCTCCATCCCTTTTTATTGCACGTTAACTTGACTAAACTAGCTTATTTTCATATTTTGGTTGATTATAAAGGCAAGTTTTTTAATTATTTTCACATAAATAGTACGATCGCGAAATTAAGTTTCTTTTTTTTTTTTTTTTTTTTTTTTTTTTTTTTTTTTTTTTTTTTTTGCGGCCGTTGCCGAGAGTACGCAATTATCCTTTTCCATCGATCTCCATTTCCCTATTGCAGTACATTAACTTGACTAAACTGGCATATTTCATATTTTGGTTGATTATAAAGGCTAATTTTTAAATTATTTTCACATAAATAGTACGATAGTGAAATTCACTTTTTTTTCCCCGGCCGTTGCCGAGAGTATGCAATTATCCTGTTCCAGTTCCATCGATCTCCATCTCCCTATTGTAGCACATTAACTTGACTAAACAAGATTATTTTCATATTTTGGTTGATTATAAAGGTTAATTTTTTAATTATTTTCACATAAATAGTCCGATCGTGAAATTCAGTTTTTTTTTTTCGCGGGCGATGCCGAGAGTACACAATTATCCTTTTCCATCGATCTCCATCTCCCTATTTTGACTAAACTAACATATTTTCATATTTTGGCTGATTATAAAGTCTAATATTTTAATTATTTTCATATAAATAGTACGATCGTGAAATTCAGTCCCCCCCCCCCCCCCCCCCCTCGGGCGTTGACGAGAGTACGAAATTATCCTTTTCCATTGATCTCCATCTCCCTATTGTTGTACATTAACATGACTAAACTAGCTTATTTTCATATTTTGGTTAATTATAAAGGTTAATTTCCTAATTATTTTCACATAGTGCCATTTAGTTGTAATTAACTCAGTTAAGTTAGCAAAACTACATTTTGAACTTATTCTAAGGTTTTAAAATATATATTGTCAATATACGTAAAATCTTACTGATGGTCAATGCGGTTTTACTGAAAACTCCTGATTTTTTTACCGATGACCCCTTGCAGAGGTTGGCATCTCTGTATATTATATACATTTTACTATATTTTTTTCTGTTTTGATGACATTTATTCAATGGCTGTGGCTTGTTGTAGTGTAGTTATTGCATATCTTTAATGATCTCTGTCATTGTGAGCAATTTACAATGCCCATATTTATAGACATCAGTTTAGACTATTTCTTTTTATTGTCTTCAATGAAAACCATTAAATTCTTTTAAATATTTCAGTAGTTCAATTTTACTGCATTTACATGAATTTTTTATTAAAAATGTCAAAATTTATTTATAAAAACAAAAAAAATATGTGTATTTTTTTCTCCTGATTTAATATAACTTTTTGGGGATAGTGGAGTTAAATTGTTAAGATTCTTTAATCAAATTTGTAATTAAATAGGGACGTGCATGTGCACGTTTTATGTTAAAATTACTGGTCTGGAATTTCTTTTCAATTCACCTGGAAAACCTGGAAAAGTCAGGGCATTTCAATATGTCCAAAGAGTGGCCACCCTGAATGATTACTTGTACTGCATCATCTGTTTTCTCTTAGGTTGAATTTAAAGTACTATGCAATATTGCATTTCTGTTGAGTATGTTCAACAAATGAATCGGTGAATTGTGCTTCTATGATTATTTCTTTTATTTATGTTCCATGATTAGTTCTTGTCTTATGCTATAAAAATTGAATGTTTTGTATGCAAGAAAATCAATGTGTCATTAAGTACTGAGTTTTTTCCTGTACTTGTGTCCTGAGTGGTAGTATATGCAAGGTTAACAAGGATGAATATCTGAAATGGTACAGTTTAAGACAGAAAACTTGTGATCCATTTAATAAACCACCAAAATCAGAGCTAAGTCCCTAAAACCAATTTCTCTCAGACTGTCAATGATAAATCAAGAATTACTCATTCCAGGAAAAAAACTCTGCACATCGTGTTATTCATCACATTTATCAATTAGTGAGTCAGAGGTTCTTACTGCTGACTTGGAAATGACCAATGATACAGATTATAGTGAAGTCACAATATTAATGGAACAATTGAATAAAAGCTGTGAACTTCTGGATTTATCACCAATAAAGGTCAATAGATTTATCTCTAAGAGGAGGAAACTTAGTTATATGCAAGTTAAGAAATTTAAGTAGCCATGTTGCTATTAAAACTGCTACAGTATTAGGTATTGAAAGTATTAATAAACCACAAAATTCAAGATATTATTTGCCCAAACTGCATGTCTATGATGGAAAAATTATTAAGTTTTCTTTAGATGCATCATTTAAAGAATAGGTGCAAATTTTAAAATTAGTCGAAGATTCATGGATAGTCCACCAAACAAAGGCTTGATATATTACTACAGAGAATTTAGTAAAAAAAAAAAGCAAGAAAATTAAAAGAAACAGAAGGGATGTTATCAATGCCTAGTGAGATATAAGTGTTAAATTAAATTATGATACTATAAAAAATTTACTAGTTTTTATTATAACAGTCATATATATCCAGGAAAAAAAAATATTGCATATCTATACCAAGTGAAAATGGGAAAGTATTAAAGCAAAAGAAATTACTTTTGCATAATTTAAAGGGATTATATTCTGCATTTAAAGAACATCGTAATGAAATAAAAAATATTATGTAAATTTTGCACACTACATCCAACAAAATATGTAACTGTTGGAAGCAAATTTATTCATTCTCTATGTGTTTGTATATACCATCAGAATATTAAACTCATGCTTCATGCCATCTGTATCAGTGACTATACTACATAATTGTCAAAAGAAACAAGTTTATTGCACTGAATCAGAAAAAGTATGGTGCACAGGTGTGTGTGTCCATCTCCAGAGATTCTTAAAGTACCAATGCATCCCAAAGAATTAGAAATTAGTATGTGTTTTGTTTGTATATGTTATGCTTATGCATTCTCATGGCCTAAGTGCATCATATATGGCCAAAACCTCTAGATGTGTGCCAAAGATTGTTACTTGCTATTAGATGAAATTGGTATAGGAGCCAGTGGCTACTAGGAAAAAATGGGTATCTTCAGCTCTACTGAATATAGAAAGTACCGTAATTTGAAATAAGAAAATAAAATATGAGAGAGATTGTATGGTTTTTAGGAAGATTTTTATTAGAATGTTTCAGCACCCCAGAGATTTTTGCACTGATTTCCCATACATATAACAGCATATTTTTAGTTATTAAATTAAATATTACCATCCTAATTTTTTTTTTTTTTTGTACTTAAAGCACACATACTAGTTAGTGTGTAAAAAATTCCCATCTTTTGTTTTTACTCATTATTTGTTTTAAAAAAAAAAATATATTTTTTAAATGATTAAAGCATTCCATGTCAAATGTTAATTAAATGTATATATGTTTTAAAGCTATTTTTCTCTGTAATAAGAAATATTACCTTTCTAATTTTTTTTGTACTTAAAGCACACATATCAGCTAGTATTTGTACAAAGTTTCATAAAAATATATTAGGGGCCATTTTTTTTAATAGCCCATTAAAGTTGCCTATCAATTCGAAGGTGATTTTTAAAACTTTCATGTAATAATATTAATATATATATATTTTTTATTGTTTTGATATGACACTTTTGTTCCTGATATAAATAGCTTTAAATTGGTACCAAAATTATTTAATTTCAGCCATTAGTTCTCAAGTTATTACATTTAGAAACATTGGTGCAAAATCCAAGATGGCTGCCATTTGGTAAAAATGACCGATTTTCAAATGTCTGTATTTTGGTCATTATTAGGATATATATATATTACAAATTCAGATTTGGGGGTTTTATTACCATGTGTATCCATGGTAAAAAATTTAAAAAAAAATCTGACTATGGTGCAACAAGTTTTTCTTAAAATAGGTGTTTTCACATGAAATGACCCAAATTGTAAAACCATTTAAATTGTTTATTTAGCAATTTGCAGAAGGATCCAAAGGATACTAATAATTGGACAGTTTTAAATATAGCTTAATATCTCAAACATTGCTCGCAATTGTAATTGAAACAATTTCATATAGTGAAATTTATGCCAAATTAATTAAATTTTATTTAACAAACACTCATTTTTATGATATGATTTTCCTTTTTCTTTTTCAAAGCAATGGTAGAAAATTCTATCGCCTCATGTCACATCATAAAAGTTTGGAAAAAAACACTGTATTTATAATTTAAAAGTATAGCACTTAACACATAAGAAGAAAAGGAGGAACATATTAAAATGAAAAAAGAAACATATTTATAAATAACTAGAATGAATTATCCGTCATCAACTTTGTCCTACATAAGTATCCACTGCTTATAAATAAGCACTCGCTACTTAAATAAGTGGTCACTACTTATAAATAATTAAATAAGTGTCCATTACTTAAATAACACATCCTAAATAAGTGGCTACTACTTATAAATAATTAAATAAGTGTCCACTATCTAAATAATATAAAAATTGCATGCTGTCCAGAAAACGTTCAATATTAAATGTCCTTGCAAAATATTGAATGTGATGATGATAGCGGCTAGGAGAAAAAGGTTCCAGTCTTCAATGGTGAATACTCTGCTAATTAAAAAATTTGAAGAGTTCGCTTGGTTTAAAAATGTATAATTAATCAACGGATGGGTTTAGGAAATTATTTTTTCTTCTGGAGCAGTATTTGGCATTTTAAAGAACTGCTGTTAAATTATAATGTTGGATGGCATATCAATTTTTCATGAAAATTCGTCTATTAATCATATGGATTCAGTTCAAAGTTTGTTTGAAAGGTAATTTTTTGATCTTTCCGATGGTTTCAAGGTAGAAACTCTGATAATATTTTAGGTTGTTAAGGAATTGTGCTCAATCGTGTGAATAGTGCCCAAAATCAATTTTAAATTAAAAAAAAAATAACATTGAGGTGCACTTATTTGGGTTCTGAAGTACCTGTATATTAAATTTCATGGTCATACCATGCTTAGATTTCCCTCTACAGACACACAGATATCTCCATTTATTATGTAAGATAATGAAGCACTAAAAAATATTGTAAACAATAACGAGATAAATCGAGCCAACTGATAAATTACCTTTGATAAATTAAGTCAACTGTGGATAAATAACAAGAAAGGTGCATATTCATTAAGTTGAACTGTGTAAAGAGACCAGATTTGCAGGAGTGGGGAAAACGGGCGATTCAATAAATTGTCTTGTGTAAATTGTTGAGATAATTGTTGAAATAAAGAAGTTGAGCAGGCAAAACTTGGAACAGTCAATTTCTTGATGTTGTTTTTTATATTGTGTACAGGGACCTTAAGAAATTTTGAAATCATTGCTTAAATAAAGATTTTAGTAAAATTTTACATTCTTTCTTAGTCTGATTGTTGTTTATTATATCTTTGCATTATATTATTGGAATAATGTTTTCTGCTTTTAAATTTTCTTTATTTTTAGAGAATAGAAGGATATAATAAGTCTATATTTTTTGTATATAGGTTTAAATAGAGCACCTGGGGGTCCAATACAAAGCATAAACAAAATGTATCAAACTGTATCAGTAATTGCAAAAGAACTGCTTGAGACAGGTATGTAAAACTCATTCCTTATAATTTGATAAATTTTGTCATTTTACCTAAGATTTGATACATTGTGAATACGGGTGCTTTTATTTATCCTCTTGACCCTATTGTGATGTGTTCTTATGTAGTTTCTGATTTTCAGTCATAACATGTATAAAACAAAATCTGTGTTGTTTGAATAAATTACTTATGTTCTTGTAAAAAATTCACTTTAATTGTTATAAAGTTAAAAATGTTGGAATAAATTTTTTTACTCTAATAATTCTCGACATTGGCATTAAAAAAGTGTATTAAAATTTACGTAACTTATTGTGGACTGCTGGTGATTCTTGGTAACTTTTCATAAATATCCATATGACTTTGTGACTATGGACTAACATTAAAGTTTTCACATGCTCAGCAAGAACACTTATTTCCTAGCAATCAAAATTAGTTTTTTATTTATATATAAAATTAATAACAAAAAATCTTTGACCAAGAATCACCCTGGCATTGGGGTCATTATTGGTCACACTGTGGTCAGATATTAGTACTTTAATTTATGTAAACTAATGCATCTTTGAATAGGACATTTTTGGATTAATTTTAGTACTCAAAGGTCTTTAATGTAAAGCAGAATCAAGACATGAAATCCCAAATAAATAACACTACCACAGAAGTTAGAATTGTATTATGTAATAATGCACTTAAAAAATATTAGAAATTATATTTTTATAATGTTAGATTATATTGTTATTTATTTTAGGATTATTAGATTTTATATTATTAGATCTAAGAAAATACTTTTTGTTTTGCTTATAAGCAATTTGCATATCTTCATTAATTTCGAATGGACCTAAGTCATATATTATAGCATTACAGAACCATAATACATTTAAATGAGTTTTTTTACAGGGGCTATGTCCTTTTCCTTTGGCAAATGATAATTCTCTGTTGCCTTTTAAAAAAAATTGCAGTACAAACAATCTTTTCCAATTCTTATCACATACCCAATAGGGGAGACCGGGGTACAGTGGGACAATTTTTACTTATTTGGTAATACTTTTTCCATTTTTTATGTTAGAAATTCAACACATATGCAATACAATAGTACTACTTTTTAACTTCCTTTGTTAAATTTTTCATATTTTTTTCTCAAGTTTTCCTTTATAAAAATTTTATATTTCCTAAGGTATGTAATTCGTCCCAGTGTACCCCGGACCGGGGTACACTGGGACATTGAATGGGGTACAATGGGACACAAAAATAAACACATATATTTGTATGATGATACATTACACTTTCATTCTCATAATTTGTATGGGTTGCGGTTAACAGTTGAATAACAGAATATCAATGTCCTTTCGTTCCTCCATGACATACGGGTTTCGGCAATTTCATTTCGATGTCACTATGAAGAGCTGAATATGTTGCCTCATCATCAAAAACAAAATTATATCCTGGTAAAAGTCTTCTCATATACTTCACTTCATAGTCAATTTCACTTTTTTGTATCACTTCCGCAACATAATAGCTAAAGGTTGCTTTCTTGTTCCCGCACACTGACCAACACGAAATCTCCAATATCAATAGTATCACCATCTTCATTCTCTGCCTCAAAACTGCTATCGCTTTCAGATTCTTTCCATTCTTCATATTCTGAGGAACTGATTTGCCAAATTTTTCTATCAATTTTTCTTTTGTTCTTTGATTTGAGATCTTTTGAAGCTTTTTTCTTTTTAGGCTGATTTTTCTTTTCTAATCTTTTTAAATTTTCCTGCTCTATTCTTTCCTTAACTGGTGTGTCAGTTAATACTTCGGATTTTTTACTTTTTCGCATCTTTTTATGTATTTCAGTTGTAGATATTTTGGGAGAGACCTTACAGTTTTAGGTGACAGAACAGTTTTTCCACTATGTGTAGACCTACATAGCTTTTCACTGAAGGTGAATTTAAATAAGAGCAGCTTGCTTGTGGTTCCTCTGTAATAGGCCTAGATACATCAGCTTCAGTAAATTGTTGAAATTGAGTAGGACTGGGTTGTTCAGGTGTTGGATTGTCAGTGACGCACACCTGTGGGACATCAGTTACACTTGCAGCCTCAAAGTCTGCAGCAGTGTAGGTATTGTTATTATACCAAAAAATACCTGTGACAGAAAAACCAGATAGGATGTTATTTGCACAAAAGGTATGTGGATACGCCTTTCCTACAATCTCTACTATTTCGTGAATTGTTATTCTTTCCCCCCTGATTATTAGTGTATGTAGTTTTCTTTTCGGATGTAATTTTTTCCCCACAATATACCTATAGGCCTATAGCTTTGATGCAGTTCTAACAATATCAGGTTAACTCAAGTTGTTACATGCTTACACAACATAAAAGTAGTTTGAAAAGGTTATCCATAAGTAATAATTAATTGAAAAGCATAAATTCTAATAATTTTGTTTCAACTTCTGAGAATCTGAGGTATTTTTATGTTGAGTGACAGTGTCCCAGTGTGCCCCATCAAGGGTGTCCCACTGTACCCCAAGAGACACACACACAACAAAAGTTACAATTTATATACCACTAACAAATATAATGAAAAACCATCATACATATGCAATAAAAAAGATTTAACCTATGGATTAATGCAAAAATATTGATTATTGAATGACAATTTAGTGCACAAATATAAAAAAAACAACACTTACGTAATTTTCCCAACTAATCAGATGAGAACAAAAATGGCTATTGCCTCCCTCCAAAACAAATGATGGCTGTGATCTGTTTGCACAGTGTTGCCACACAAGATGGCATAATGTATCATATTTTTCCCTTTCTTAAATATTTTTACCCTAGTAAATAAATCAATTGTCCCACTGTGCCCCGTGACCCACTGTACCCCGGTCTCCCCTATATGGCTGTTTGAAAAACACTGCATAATATTTTGCAATTCATATTGATTTATGCATTTTCCTTAAGTTCTCTAAAGCTGTAATTTCTTAATCGTTTCTTTTGAGCTGCTTTATGTCTTCCAGTTTATAGGATTCCTCCTCCATGTCACTGTTGTAATCTAACACTACCTTTCTGGTCTTTTATTTCAAGCTAAAATGACACGAGTATTTACATATTTTTAACATTTTACAACAAAGTTGAAAAGTGTTTATGACTTTGTTCATTCTGTCTGTCTGTCTGTCTGTTAGCACGATAACTGCCGTAAAAATGACTTAATCAAAATGAAATTTTAGTATGTTGTTCAGACGGTCTGTAGAACCTATGGGAATATAAATGAATAATATTACCCAATTAGTTTTGGATTGAACCCGGGTCGAAAAAATGAAATACATTGAGCCCTAAGGGACCTAATTTTTTAAACATTTTTTAAGCGGATTTAAAATTCACAAATTGCTTCGAAAATTTTAGGTAATATTCAAATTGTTCCATAAAATATATAAAAAAATATTCAGCGAAATATATTCAGTAGTTTTTTAAATAAAAATTAAAAATAATAATTACACCTCTTATATGAAACGATCACGTGACCATGATATGAAACGATCACATGACCCTCTTCAAAATGATATATGGCATCCATCTTGTTTCAAAATCGTGATTTTTTTAAGTTCTTTTTAATTCGTATTGAGTGTTGTATCCGTCCTAAAACTACTTTATTTTTGCTTACATTCTGTGCATCTACATACTGAAACAACGCAATGACAATATATTTGAGTTTAAATGGTCATCTAAATTTGATTATTTCTACAACTAAGCCTATTTTTCACCTATGTAAAATGTAAACAGCAAAATATATAGAATGAGTTGTATTAGAATTCCTGTATTTTTTTAACACAAAATAATTTAGTCCATGGAGTCTGCATGACTGATATGAATGAAATATTAATTAATTTCATAAAGAGAAGGACGATTTTTTTCGATGAAGTTTCAAGCATAGAGTTTAATTTTTTGTAGCTCCATGGTCTTAAACAAAATGTTTAAATAAAATAAATTATTATAGTATTGTGATGAATGAGATGAATGGGAGAAAGTTATGAATGAAATCCTGTTTTTATAGAGAGATCCAGGCGTGTTATTTTTTCTATGACGTCATTTGAATTAATTTCAGTTGTTTTCGATGAAGTTTTCAAATATAATAAATTATCGTAGTATTATGATAATTCTAAAACTATTACCGAGGAATGTATAACATTTTAGAGATGTTTAAACCAGGCAATTTATATTTCAATGCCGTCATTTGAATGAAGTTCATTTTTTTCGATGAAGGTTTAAGTTTTCAAATATAATAAATTAATGCAGTATTGTGATAAGTTTCAAAATATTACCGAGGAATGTATTGCATTTTAGACTTGTTTAAATAAAATTGCATTGAAGTTGGAAAGTGTTTCATAATCAATGCTTTAAGCATGATTGATCTTTCTTGTTTTCTTTTGTGAGCTACTCAATATTATTGTGTCTTCCTTTAGCTATATCTCTGTTTCTTTTAATATTTAATCGATGTATATTGTTCTTTTTTGCATTCTTTATTAGACTTTTTTTGTTTTGACTTTTAAGGAGACTGAAGTAGCAGTTATCTTATGACAAAACAGCATCACTAGAATGAGCTGGCAGTTTAATTATTGAGATATCCTCAGCTCTGGTTTACATGATAAAATTTATTGATGTGTGTTTATGACCATCATATGTTATGACCAAAGGGTTATAATAAAATGTTATATTTAATGTTAAAGTTTCTAAACTAACATTGTAGAATTTGTCAATGTAGAAGCAGTTATTGATTTAAAATAACCTGATCAATAATCACACCACATTATCAAAAATCACCCTCCTTTTAACAAGGATGAAGTTTGATCATTTGTATTCATGATTTATATTTCATGATACTCTACAAAATGCATATTAATATATTATGCACATATATATTTTCCAATATTACCCTTTTTTATGATATTATAGCTAAACTAATAAGCACAGTAACCTCGTGAATAAAAGTATCCTTTTTCTATCTCTTTTTTCCTCTGATTTTCTACATTGGGATAGAAAACAATTTTCTCAGAGAAGAATTTTGTTGCATATGAAATTACTTTCTGTAAACATCAGTACGCAAATGTGTTCTTTATCCTGATTTTTTTGGGTGAGATTTGAAAATTATTTTCTGAGAAAGTGTGATTAACCAAGATTCCCCCCCCCCCCCTCCCCCTGAGTTTAGGTGACCAAGAAGCAACCCACTGTGCACTATTAGAAATTTTATTCATCAATAGTGTTATTTTTTAGCTAATTGAATTTTTGCAATTAGGTAGTTTTGTGATATTCTTTTGTAAGGTCTGTATTCTGTTAAAAGTACAAGAACGACCCCCCCCCCCCCCCCCCCCCGAATATGGATTTCTAAAATTACAAAAATATATAACTGCCTCAAATATGATATGAACTGTCATTGTCACAGAGTGTTGGTCATATACATTAGGGCATCGGATGCGAATAACTTGATGCTTTTTTTAAGTATAATTTTTTTTTAAATACAGAATCCTATGTATGTCTTTCTAAATTTGTTCATTTTATATTCATGGGGCTTGACACTTTTATTTTAGATACAAACATTTATTTTTCCATGTAAATTATTACTTAAAATTGTTAGCATTCATTTTTAGATTTAATATCAGCACTTTCCTTGGCTAAATCAGTAGCACAATATAAAAAATCTGATGTGAACAGCACATAACTTTCCCTGCAGACTTATATCCACGTTCTCTTTATTTTAATTAAATTTAATTCACCTTTAATTCAATTTTTGTTCACATTTGGTAACTGGACTTATTTTCAAAGGTGGCGTAGAGAAAATACAAAAAAACTAAAATATCTCGAACGTCTAGTCCTAGTGTAATGGAGTTGATCTTATTCTTTTCTGCTTTAAAAGTACGTATAAAACAATTATTTAATGGATATATTTGAGCATACGTAGTTTTTTATTTTAGATTTTGACAATTTTTGTGAGCCATTTTGGAAAAAAAGGCAGGTTATTTTTTTTCCGAATCCTACCAAAATCTAATCAGCACCAGGGTGACCCACAAGTGACTTATCTACTAAATTTTGTGAAATTCAGTCCATTAGCTTTTCAGCTAGAGTGGATACAGGCTTTTGTGGGCCATTTCGCAAAAAAAAAAGGCGGGTTCTTTTATCCCAAATCGTACCCAAAACTAATCAGCACAAAATTTGCCCACAACTGACTTACCTACCAAATTTTATGAAATTCGGTCAACTAAATAGTTTTTTCGTATTCTAGAGGTCTCGAAACGCGTAGATCCGTCAAAAACTCGAGTTGCAATTTTCGGCATGATTCCAGTACTTTCCCTATATATTACCATGTATTGCAGGGAAAGTAAAAAATCCCAGTTAACCCAATTGAATGTTGTATTCAACAGCAATTTAAACGCATTGAATCTTTACTTATTTATTTCAATTCATTATAGGTTTAAACTTTAAAATTTATCTGGAATGTGGCTGGGCTTGAATTTTACTGAGGGTCTGGTTCGTGGGAGGCTCCAAAAATGCATTTCTAGCCTTTTATAACAAAAAATTTTCATACAGTAAAATATGAGCACTTCTAATTTACTATTAAATAAAGAGTATGCATTAAATTATCAATAATATGTATTAAATTGTTAGTATTATTCTTGATAATTATTCTAAACTACTTAAATGTATACTGACATAGTCTGCAAGCATTTATGATAATGCTTATGTTAATTGGCTTTTTGTATTATTTTAATCAACACATGGAAACAATTACTGCACACATAACAGGGTTATCACAGTCTTTGATTTTTATTTGGGTTTTCAAGGGCCCTTGAAAGTGTTTGAATTTTACAATAGCTTCTTGAAAGTCCTTGATTTTTATTCTTTCATTTAAAAATTATAATTTTGTTACACAGTTTTACTTTAGGCTCTAATTATTTAAGTAGTTTTGCAACAATCTCTTTCATTAATTTTTTCTCTCCCACAAAAATAATTCAATGTTGTTTCTTTTAAAAAAATTAATTCCATATTTGATAGCTAAAACCTTTTTAATTTTTTTGTTGCATAAAATTAACAAAAACTTATATGGTCTTTGAAAGAAAACATCAAGGTCTAACTCCCTAAAAAGTGCTTGATTTTTATTTGTGAAAAATTGTGAGAACCTGGCATAAATTAGTTTAATATTAAATGATTTTCAAAGATTTGCTTCACGGTATATATATATAATATATATATATATATATATATATATATATATATATATATCTGAGATAGATCATTAATAAAAAATGTTTTGTATAACATGAGTGAAAGGAAGATGGACTGAAATGTAAATGTGACATCAAAAATACTATTACGACAAGCCATGGAATATTTGAAAAAACATGATAGAAAAACATTATAAATAAAACAGGAACTAAATTGGTGTAAAATACACCTTTTTCTCTGTTCCATATAAAAGTTAAGGAATGGAATAAGAATTACATTCTTAAGACATTTTTCTCTTACATTCTTCTCGTGGTAAAGAGGGGTGAATAAATTTTTGTACAGCACATTAAGATGAAATTATTGATATAAATCATATATGTGATGCAGGTACTTAAGGTACTAATTCTCTTCTCCCTGCATAAACATACATGGTGTAAATGCAAGAAATGTGTTTAAAGATGAAAAGTTGCAAAACAGAAACATTGTTTTGCATGATGAGCTAGGCCTTTTCTAGTTCCCAAAATTTTTTTTGAAATTGAATAAATTGATTAAAGTGAAAAGCATTTCCGAAACCATGTACGTTATCAAGGGCCATACATGTTTCGTTAATGCGGATTCTATGTTTCTGTTTGTATTACAGAAATCATGCACATGGCCTGACGTAGAAGAAAATACAAATTGGATCAGATATATAAGAAATCAAATATAATAATCAAATATACCAGCATGTGGCTAAGTATTTATAGGAGAATACAATGTAATGAAAAGGTTATAAGAATATACTAATATAAATGTATTTACCCCTTGCGCTGCTTAGCTGTGTAGATTACATGATACTGACTAAGCATTTTTACTCAAGACAGGTTACAGTTAATTCTATATACAAAGGTTTCAACTGTTGGAAGTGAAACATGGAGATGAAAAATTATTTAAAATTGTTTGAGAATGATCTGGTAATGTGTTGCTGTAATTGTAGCAAGGTGTTGAATTTAAAATTAAAATGCATTTTAATAGAAAAAAAAATAAGGTTTGGCAGGTAGGTATTTTGGATAGTGGTGTTTATGAATTTTAAAAGATGTTCTTTATAGTAACGAGGTGTGCTTAACATTTTTATTCTTAATAACTGGTTATTAATAATATTTTTATACACTGATTTTGAAAGATTAGATGAATAATGTTGAAGTTTATTTACTTTGAAGTTATAAGTTTCTGTTTTGTCGTATATTTTAAATTTTAATGTGTCTGCATTTTGAATTTTTAAACTAACGTTTAGATAATTGATCCAGTTTGATGCATATACATTTTCAATTAGTTGGATAATAATTAAAGTTTAATATAGGTGCTTCATTAGTAATTCCAATAATAATTAGGTCATCAGTAAATCTGTACATGATATGACTGTTGAAAGGGTATTGAATTTCGTAAAAATGTAGATAAAGGTTGGCCAGTATGGTAGATGAGATTCCTCCTTGTGGTATTCCCTTATTTAATTTGTATATATATATAATATATATATATATATATATATATATATATATATATATATATATATATATATATATATATATATATATATATATATATCTTTTCACTAATTTTGATTTTAAAGTGAATTTACATGGGTATAAGCTGTGTGATTTAATGTATTTATATAATAAAGTGCAATATAAATATATTGTAAAATAATACTTCTGAATGTTAGTGTGCCACTAGATAGATGATAAAAGTTGGGAATCTTAGTCTTAAATATTCTTAAGCACCAACCCGGGTCAGCAAGCATTTTTTAAACATTGTTAATATATTTAATTTTTTATTTTAAATTATAAGTAGTTTTTATTTTTCTTATAATATTTTTATCACTATAAATCAAACTGCTGCTGGTGAGAATAAAACTTTCTAATCCTTCTTAAAAGCAAGCATATGAAAATTATATATTTAATAATAATTTATTTTTTACTCCTATAATAAACGATAAATTATTTATGATTTGGAAAAGATTTTATATTAATTTATTTTTCATTTATTATTTCTTTTGTGCATTGTTTCAAATTTGTGATTTAGAAAAATATTATTTTTCTATTATAGATAAAATATTATGTTATAACTTTTCAAAAGCACAGGTGGTACTCAATGAAAATAATACATTGCAGCTGTTAACTGCAATATATAAGTGCTAGAAATTTTTGTGCATAGAATATTTTTATATATTTCTTAAATTTAAATCTTTTTTAACTATATTATTTAATTATATATATATATATAAATATATATATATATATATATATATATATATATATATACACACACAGGGATGTATCTACAGTGGTCGGGGTTTCCACCACTCAGAATTTCCGACCACCCCTCATCCAAAAAATATACATATTATAATTACATTTAAAAAAATCTGATGTGGGCAACACATGACTTTCCTTATATAATGAAATGAATTTACTACTTTTACAGTAAAATAAATAGGTTTTTCTTCTAGTAGATACTAATATCCTTTCCAAGATATTGACTTTTCGACAATTAGTCGTCATTTTCATTGATTATCGTCATTTTTATCCATTTGGTGAGATTTTCGTTAATTTGGCAACATTTCAAAAAGTCGCCAAGTTGGCGACATTCCGCCAATTTTGTCGCCAAAATCTCGCCAAGCGTTATGGACAAAGAAATAAGTTATATATATATATATAACTTATTAGATATTGAATTTTCGACATATATTATATAACTATTATTATATATTTATATATTATATAACTTATTAGATATTGAATTTTCCACAATTAGTCGTCATTTTCATTGATTTAGCGTCATTTTTATCCATTTGGCGAGATTTTCTTTAATTTGGCAACATTTCAAAAAGTCGCCAAGTTGGCGACATTCCGCCAATTTCGTCGCCAAAATCTCGCCAAGCGTTATGAACGAAGAAATAAGTTATTCTTACAGCAGATAAATTGGCGTTCAAATGCAAATGTATTACTCAAAGTATCTTTTTTCATGAATGGAACGAGCTAGATCCACGAGAATGATGTCACCCAATTTATCGCATGATATTATATATGAAAAGTGAACATGTTTCTCAATAGGAAATATTTTTTTTCTATTTTATTTGACTTTTTGATAATTTTTTTGAAAAATGTGCAATATCTCGAGAACGGTTCATGTTAGCGTTCTAAAATTTATGTCAATCGTTTTCTAATGAAAAATTACATAAGGAATGTCTATTTACGTAACTTTATTATTGGTTTTGATTTTTTGACGATTTTTTCAAAATTTCATTCGAAAATTTAGGGGGGTTCTGAACATTCGATTGCGTATAAAAACAATAGGCTTCCAGTGTTTACAGATTGTGATTTTTGTACCAA
This sequence comes from Amaurobius ferox, assembly GCA_951213105.1. Taxonomy (NCBI): domain Eukaryota; kingdom Metazoa; phylum Arthropoda; class Arachnida; order Araneae; family Amaurobiidae; genus Amaurobius; species Amaurobius ferox. The sequence continues at coordinate 49,582,026 of OX578139.1, read as the reverse complement.
ATTTGGATCGAATCGGTCCATTCGTTCGTCAGTTATCGTCTCCACAGACCCACTGACACACACACACATACTTTCACACACACACACACACAGACATCACTTCAAAAATGTTTGATTCGTGATCAGGGATGCTTGAAACGTGCTCTCCCGTCGAAAACTCGAATTCGAATTTTCGACCCCGTCACAATACTTTCCTTATACATTATGTATATAAGGAAAGTAAAAAGTTATATTCAATTTTATCCAATGTTTTTCTTTAATATAAAAGTATACAATACTAATACTGTTTGTGTGTGCAAATTAATACGAAGCTCGTTTCAAAATTTTATATTCACAATTATAATTGTTCTGGAAAATCAACCACCACTCACATTTCTCTAGATACATCCCTGTATATATATATATATATATATATATATATAATATGACTGTAGCTGTAATGTAAGAATAAGTACTTTTAAAAGTCACTGGATATATTTTTTTATCTTAAATGTAATACTTAAGAATTTTTCATTTGATAATTTTTCCGAAAACTCATATCTCTGCATAGAATTATTTGTATTTCAAAATATGCTAGATGTGTCTATCTTTTAATTTTGGTAAATTTCCTTCGTTTGACAGTATTTTACTCATAAATATATATTTTAATTACCTATAGGCCACTCACCCACTGCAGAATCAATCAAGTCCTTGAAACCAATGATGCCACACCAAGCTTTACTTAGGCCTAAACAAAAATTAATGTATTTAGCTGATATAATAGGTTTACCAGTACAATTTACTGATATTCCTAAGGTAAGCCAATTCTTAATTCATTATAAAACTGAATTTATTTTTAAAATTTATGATTTAAGTAATGAAATCGGAACTAATGTAATATATTATTTATCTAATGTAATGCCTATTTAATTTTATTTTATAATTAATGAGATAAAGTAAAAAGGTATGTATCGTGCACTTTTTCTACGAGTGCAAAATTTCCATTTATTTGATCTTTCTGCAATCTCATGCCTAAAGACAAGCAAAAAGTGTAACCTAATTTATTCAAACCAGATAGGACTTGCATTTTGTAATAAGAGTTTCAGGGTTTACTCTAGAGCGGGGTGCGGCGCCCTGTCCGCCCTCGGAATCGTAAAATTTCACCCTCATGCCCTTGGATCAAAAATTTGCACCCCGCCCTGCCCTTTGAATCGGACAACCATGCGCCTGGCCCTGCCCTTTGAATTAACAAACATGCACCCGGTCCTTCCCTTTTAAATCGGTAAAATCTAGCCCATGCTCGAGAACAGCTATTAACATTTTTTACCCGTCCTCCTAAGAATTTTTTTTTCAAATTATATTCTTTAACATGTGTGCTCAAATACATCGCACAACAATAATATAAATTAGAAGCAACTGCCTCACGATGAAAGTGCATACGGTAACTGCATATTCACATGCCATCCCCACAGCGCTTAACTGTCGCTATCAAACTCGCCAACACAGAGTCTGATGAAGGACCAAACCTGTCGGAATTCCGGTCTATGGGTGGGTGCAGAGGGGTAACAGATGTAAGGAATCTCCTCTCTTTCCAATGTTTGGTAATTTGAAGGAATGGTAAATAAATAATCATAAATCCTCTTGTCCCTAACCAGTTTAAACCTCATTGACACTATTTGGACTGAATAGATATTTCATACCTTAACTTCAGTTGTCAGACAACTGAACAAATGCCATGAATGAATTGTAAACGTATTAGTTTTAAAATTGAAACTATGGGGAAGAAAAGAAAATACTTGGGTCATTCCATATGGGGACACCCGATGAGTGTTGCTCTATAGTCACAGATTTTTTTTTAATTTTTACCATGGATACACATGGTAATAAAACCCCCAAATCTGAATTTGTAATGTATATATCCCAATAATGACCCAGATACAGGCATTTGAAAAATGGTCATTTTTGCAAAATGGCGGCCATCCTGGATTTTGCACTAATGTTTACAAATGTAATAGCGTGAGAACTAATGGCTCAAATTAAATAATTCTGGTACCAATTTAAGGCTATTTATATCAGGAATATAAGTGCCATATCAAAACAATTAAAAAGATATATTTTAATATTGTAATTACATGAAAATTGCAAAAGTCACCTTCGGATTGATGGACAACTTAAATGGGCTATAAAAAAAATGGCCCCTAATATTTTTTTCTGAAACTTGGTACAAATACTAACTAATATGTGGGCTTTAAGTAAAAGAAAAATTAGAAAGGTAATATTTCGTATTGCAGAGAAAAATAGCTTTAAAACATATATACATTTAGTTAACATTTGACATGCAGTGCTTTAATCATTTCAAAAAATATATTTTTTAAAAACAAATAATGAGCAAAAATAAAACATAGGCATTTTTTACACACTAACTAGTATGTGTGCTTTAAGTAAAAAAAATAGAATGGTAATATTTAATTTAAATAATGACTAAAAAAATACTGTTATATGTATGGGAAATAAGTAAAATTTCTGGAGTGCTGAAAAATTCTAATAAAAATCTTCCTAGAAACCACACAGTTATCTCTCTTGTATTTTATTTTCTTATTTCAAATTTTAAGAAGATATTTTCTATATTCAGTAGAGCTAAAGGTGCACATTTTTCCCTAGTGGCCACTGGCTTCTAAACCAATTTCACCTTAGAGGCAGCAAGTACAATAATCTTTGGCATATTTGTTATAAATGACAACTATCACTTAATGCTGAAGCTTTACAGCATACATATAGTTAATTCCACAAAAAATAATTTGTAATTAGATAATATAAAACACTCAGTTTCATGAAAAGCATTAAAATAAAAAAAAATTAAACAGAACTACAGCATGTTGATCACCAAAACATATCTTTAGCCTTCTGCCAACTCCAAAGGAAACACTAGGCAATATCCCCTATCCAGTTGAAACAGGAGCAGCAAACTAAACATAAACAAACAAGGTATTGGAGAAGAAAATTATCCTACAGCACCCATATTGTTTCCCCAACATTTAAAAACACCTGCTTCTGGTCTTTGTGTACATAAGACATCAGCTGCCTATAGCCTCAAAATTTTCAACTCTAATACTCACATAGTTCTGTTATATAAGTAATAGCAATTAACATATACCAGTTGCCAGTTCCTGAAATGATTACTTGTACTGCATCATCTGTTTTCTCTTAGGTTGAATTTAAAGTAAGATACAATATTACATTTCTGGGTGACTTATTCCTTTCAGAGCTCATTTTTGCTCAAGTGTTCAGAGCTGAGTATGTTCAACAAATAAATCAGTGAATTGTGCTTCAATGATTATTTCTTTTATTTATGTTCCATGATTAGTTCTTGTCTTATGCTATAAAAATTGAATGTTTTGTATGCAAGAAAATCAATGTGTCATTAAGCCTTCCTGTTTATTCCTGTACTTGTGTTCTGAGTGGTAGTATGCGCAAGGTTCACAAGGATGAATATCTGAAATGGTACAGTTTAAGACAGAAAACTTGTGATCTATTTAATAAACCACCAAAATCAGAACTAAGTCCCTAAAACCAATTTCTCTCAGACTGTCAATAAATCAAGAATTACTCATTCCAGGGGGGAAAAAATTCTGCATGTCTTGTTATTCTTCCTCGCATTCATCAATTAGTGAGTCAGAGGTTTCTACTGCTGACATGGAAGTGACCAATGATGCAGATTATAGTGAAGTCACAATAGTAATGGAACAATTGAATAAAAGCTGTGAACTTTTGGATTTATCACTAATAAAGTTCAATAGATTTAGCTCTAAGAGGAAACTTAGTTATATGCAAGTTAAAAAATTAAGTAGCCACGTTACTACTAAAACTGCTACAGTATTAGGTATTGAAAGTATTAATAAGCTACAAAATTAAAGACATTATTTGCCAAAATTGCACGTTTATGATGGAAAATTATTGAATAAGTTTTCTTTAGATGCATCATTTAAAGGAAACGTGCAGATTTTAAAATTAGTCCAAAATTCATGGATAGTCCAACAAACAAAGGCATGTTATATTACTACAGAGAATTTAGTTAAAAAAAAACAAGAAAAATTAAATGAAACAGAAGGGATGTTATCAATGCCTAATGAGATATAAGTGTTAAATTAAATTTGATACTATAAAAAAGTTACTAGTTTTTATTATATCAGTTGTATGTGTTCAGGAAGAAAATATTGCATATCTATACCAAGTGAAAATGGGAAAATATTAAAACAAAAGAGATTACTTTTGCATAATTTAAAAGAATTATATGCTGCATTTAAAGAAAAATAATGAATTAAAAATACTATGTAAATTTTGCACACTACATCCAACAGAATATGTAACTGTTGGAAACAAAGTTATTCATTCTGTATGTGTTTGTATATAACTATATACCATCAAAATATTAAACTCATGCTCCATGCCATCCATATCAGTGAATATATTACATCATTGTTAAAAGAAACAAGTTTATTGCACTGAATCAGAAAAGTACGGTGAGCTGGTGTGATAACTGTCTATCTCCAGAAATTCTTAGAGTACCAATGCATCCCAATGAATTAGAAATTAGTGTGTGTTTAGTTTGTATATGTTATGTTTATGTATTCTTATGGCCCAAGTGCATTATATATATGGCCAAGACCTTTAGCTGTGTGCCAAAGATTATGATATTTGCTATTAGATGAAATTGGTTTAGGAGTGGCCACTAGGAAAAACTGGGTATCTTAAGCTCTACTGAATATAGAAAATACCTTTTCATAATTTGAAATAAGACAATAAATTATAAAATGGATAACTGTATGGTTTTTAGGAAGATTTTTATCAGAATGTTGCAGCACCCCAGAAATTTTACATTGATTTCCTATACATATAACAGTATTTCTTTAGTCATTAAATTAAATATTACCATCCTATTTTTTTGTGCTTAAAGCACACATACTAGTTAGTGTGTAGAAAAATTCCTATGTTTTATTTTTGCTCATTATTTATTTTTAAAAAATATATATTTTTCAATGATTAAAGCATCGCATGTAAAATGTATTTATGTTTTATAGCTATTTTTCTCTGTAATAAGAAATATTACCTTTTTAATTTTTTTTGTACTTAAAGCGCATATATTAATTAATATTTGTACCAAGTTTCAGAAAAAAATATTAGGGGCCATTTTTTTTTATAGCCCATTAAACTTGACTATCAATCCGAAGGTGATTTTTGCAATTTTCATGTAATAACGATATTAAAATATATATTTTTTATTTTTTGATATAGCACTTATATTCCTGATATTAATAGCTTCAAATTAGTACCAGAATTATTTAATTTGAACCATTAGTTCTCAAGCTATTACATTTATAAACATTGGTGCAAAATCCAAGATGGCTGCCATTCGGCAAAAATGACCATTGTTCAAATGCCTGTATCTCTGCAATTATTGCGATATATACATTATAAATTCAGATTTGGGGGTTTTATTACCATGTGTATCCATGGTAAAAATTTAAAAAAAATCTGTGACTATGGAGCAACAAGTTTTTCTTAAAATGGGTGTTTTCACGTGCAATGACCCACTTCTGACTAAAAATAGAACAATCCATTCAAAAAATTCAAACTTGTTACGTACTCCCGCTTATTGCAAAAAATGGAAATTTGATTAAGAATTAAAAAGGGATAGAGCTGTGCACGGGTTTGGGCTTAGGCTCGGGCTGGGCTTGAGTTTTCTATTGTTTTGAGCTGTTTTTTTTTTTTTTTTTTGTTGTTTTTTTTTAACTTCCGTTACAACCGGGCCGAACATATTTATTCTGAATTTTTTTTCAACGGATTTAAATTGAATACATGAACTTATTCCGTTTATTTCAGCTATCTAAAGATAAATGTTTAAGAAAATAAGCTCAATTCTCCGTACAAGATTTTCACAAATTTGTTCTTAACATATTTGAATATAAATCATTTTGGGCCCGTCGAGACACAGTTATCTTCAGGCCAAATTCCATTCTACATTTATAAATTTCTTCGGTCTTTGCTGTGGTTTAAGCATTGGTATTGTCGGTTGGGTGAAAATATGAAATTTCGGCACATGTAGACCTCGAAAAGGAGAACAAACCGAACAAGCCACTTCGATCGTGAGCGCGCTATCTATCGCAATTTCTTTCAGTCATCAGATTCACTGGGTGGCAGGGTTAGAAAACAAAAAATTTCTACATGCTCTTCGGGCATGTTGTTCAAATATATAGATGCCCAAGATAAAAAATTTTACATGCCCAACATTTTCCTAATGACATTTTTCATTGTTGATGGCTCTGGCGCCCATGAAAGTAAATATATTAAATATCATATATGTAGCCTATAATTAAATGTCAAAATTAGAAAATTAGTTACTTTTAATGAAGTAAATATATTAAAAATGGGAATTAAATACTATTTATGCTAAAATAATTTTTAAAATAACCATTTAGCGATTTATGCCGAATTAGACTAGACAACTTTTGAAGAAGCATATTTATTACTTCCATTAAAAAGTGATCGCGATCTTAATTTACATTACATGCGGCTGTAAATCCCCATCTTCATGATTGACATTACCGTGCATGTGGCCGTAAATTTACATTGGCTTAGACAGAAAGGAATTTTTTGTAGGAAACAATGCAAATTTTGTACGTAGTATGAGGATGTTTCAGATAGAAACTACAGGGATTCTATAGTAATCTGCATCTCTGCTTATCAGCACTTGTGCACGTCCACAAATCTCCCAAAGCTACCCGAGGAATCATATGCAAATGACTGAGAGAGAGAAGAGAATGAGGAGCTGCTTTGACACTGTGCCAGAGGCTCTGCTTGTTTCTTTCAGTGACGTCACTGTCGCCCGTAAACTGTGAAACTTTGTTTTCTTCCCACAGTTATCAACTGTCTCGCTGCGAAAGCCATTCATAGTCCATCGCTGAATAATTAAGACTTTTCTTTTTCATCCTCTTCTCTTACTCGGCTTTAAAAGTTGAACATAAAATATTTGCAGTGGAGTGCTGGTTACTCGATTTCGGCTACCGATTGACCTAATCAGGTTAATGTCAAATAAAGTTTTATTACATGCCCAACTGGGCATGTCGGGCAATAGATTTTTCGAACCCTTCTGGGTGGGGGATGGGGGGAGAGAAAATAACTAGTGCCTGTAGTTACAATGCAGACCTGACGGTTCTCCTAGAAAGAAAGCGTTGATAATGCACACTAGCTAAGTTTATGGGGGAAGGGGGAGGGGATTTGCAGACAATTTTCATTTATGGTATAGGAAAGGGCAGCTTTCACAATAATTTTATGATAACTTGTTATTTATTTATTTTTTTTACAGAATCTCTAATCTTTAATTGAACTAGGTATGGCATTTATGAATTTATGGAAATCCACATAATAACATTCCACATGTAATTTATTTTATTTTATAATTTATTGAAGTCCCGTGTACGGATCAGTAACAAATGTTGCGGACCACTGAAGTCATGAAGTCACTGGTCCTTTTGTTTAATTTACTCTTACATTGTTTTTACAAAATTGTACCAATAAATTGCAGAATTATAATTCCATGATTTAATGTATTTTTCTAATTACCAGTAGTAAATATTTAAAAAATAACAAAAACAGCAAAATATTTGACATGCCAGTAAAAATTTTGTATATAAGTAGTACAATACTGCTTATTGCAATTGTAGGAACATATGCCTTATACAAATGTGGGGCCACCTATCTTGCTTTATATCCTATTGTTGCCAATATCTTTTTTTTAAGTTATATAAAATTTTTTAAAAAATCTATTCATATAAGACATCTTATGTGTGTGTGTGTATATATATACATATGAGACTATCGCAGGCCGGATTTGGCCCATGGGCTTTACTGGTGCGCTAAATTACTGGCTACTAGAAAAAATGAACCTACTGGCCAGTGGCTAGTACTCTAAATTTGTTATTTTCATCTTTAGCTGGGGTGCTTTATTATAGAGGATTGATTGATATATAATAATTTGTGATCATCAAAACAAGTGCTTGAGAAAATATAAAATATTGAAATACTTTTTCATATCGTGTAACGAAAATTCCTTTTCTTAGTCTTATGCCATTTTTTTCAGCTGCTGCTGCACCGTGCCCTTTTTCAGACCTAAAATCAACCCTCATTGTGCCCTTTTTCAGTCCTAGAATGAACCCTGGAGTTTGTTATTCAAGGTGGAATTCCTCCCCGATTCAGCTTTTCTTAGGTGTTCATAGTCCTTCAGCCCTTGTTTTAATGCATAAGTTGCTAGTTACAACTCAAGGTTGAGGTCTATGGAACACTGTTAATCTCTTCTTTCTTTTTTGGAGCAATTTTGACTGCATTATTCCAAACCTGCAACCCTGGCGACTTGTGTTTGGGACACAATCGCTTCTTTCTATTCCATTTGGAAAACCCCATTTTACTAAATTCCTTTTTAAATTCCTATAGCCTCATGCATTTTGGAAAGTAAAGGCAGATTTTGTTGTTGTCCTAGGCACTCTTTAATGATCGTCCTTAAGTCATTTATTCAAGTGAGTAGATGCCAAACTTGCTTGGAAAGTGAGGTTGGTCTTCTTGCCTGCAATGAAGAAAACTGTTTTTTGTTCAATTTTGAAAACCCCCAAAACCCATCTAAAAAAAAATTAATTTTGGTATTCCATTGCTACACAATAGAAAATCTTAATTTAACTTATAATTGAATGTATTATCTAAACTAATTGTGTTTTGTGTGTAGGGTAATAAATTGGAACATGTGTGTTTGTTATCCCTTCCTCTCAATCCATCTCAAATGAAGCACGGAGCAGGCACTACAATAGAAGCAGCCCATGATCAGGCAGCTCTTATGGCTCTACACTCTCTCGCTGACCTTGGTATGGAAGCAGTAGCCGATGGGAAAAAAGACGTTAACACCAACATAAATCCTGGAGACGGGTTAGTAAATAATTCCATGTACTGAAAGTGTTGAACTGATTGAGTGTGTTTAAATTGTTTATATGTTTTATTTTGGCAAAGATTTTCCCTAGCTCATATATTGTGTTTAGCTATTTGTTGAAACAGTATGAAAAAGGTATGGGCATATATCTTCTAATACCATTTTAGCGATTTCATTTTGTTATATATTGATCAAATTTCATATTTTTTGTAAATTCATTTGTAAACTAGACCAGGGTGTTTTATTCTTCAAACCTGCCTGAGCAGATAATTTTGTACAGTGAAACCAAAGATTCTTATTATTTTTAGGAGAATTAAATTAATTTTGATAAAATATTTTGAATAACAATGTCATTTAGAAATACCATAGGAATTTACACATAATTGTGAATTTTAAGTTTCTATATATTCCGTACGAGGAACGGGTATACTGCTAATATTCTTTATATTTGAAAATTATCTTACTACTGAAATACAACCATACAATTTTCTTTTCAAGAAATATGTTCCTCATAGAACCAGTTATCGATAATGTGGTGTTATAAAATTACTTTGATTCACATGTCCAAAATAAATGTTTTCTGTGTAGCAGTGTTCAATCACAACATATGAATATTAATGTTGAAAATATTTTAGTTTTGAATTAATAAGTTTTCAGAATTTAGAAAAAGTTACTGTAGATTTTTCTTGAAAAAGTAGGTGGATGGGTCTATCAAAGGAGACAAAACTCTCTCATTAAGAATCTCTCATTTAGATCTTTTCGTTATGTAACGGGATACATATTGTTAGATGTATTACTAAATTTCAAGTAACTATAATATTGTCATTTTTGTGATATCAGTGCTAAAAAATTTTTCACTTTCTATAGCTTATGCGTAAACACATACATATACCTGCCAACTAAATTTAATAAAAATTCAGATTATACAAAAAATTGGAAAATATTTTTCGTATCTATTTATGATATAAAATGTATTTTATTGCCTACTGTTCAAAAACTACAATATTTAACTTTTTAATATATTTATACATATTAAATGTAACACATAATAAAAAAATACTGAATTCAATATTCTGCTAAACTATATATAGTAGCCTTTTGCAAAAATTCTTTCGAGCCCCCATTATTCTCATTAGTGTTAATAATTAAGATAATGTTTTAATTTTTTTCACTTTGACAATATTTTTGCGATTTCAAATACATTGTTATGTCGATGACAGACATACAAATGTCAGAGGAGCAAACACTGCAAAGAGCATATTTAGGTCCATGCCGAGATTTCATTATGCATAGAAATTCCACATTTCCAGATAAGTTTGGTGATATTTTTTTTCATGCTCAATTTTTGAAATATAATGCACAAAACAAAAAACATTTATGCTATAACAATAGGAAAAGTGCTTAAATAAGCAGCAAGTGAGAACACTGATAAACAAGAACACACAACTGCAGAATGCGTTAGCCAATTGTAAACAGAAGGAGAAATGTTAAGTTATACTATTGCTTCTCTTCAGCACGGTTTTAAAGAAAGAAGGGTGTGGTGAAAGATGTAGCATAATGTCATAGACAGTCAGCAAGCTTGAAACTTTGAAAACCGGTTGATGTTGGAATTTATTTTTTTACAGTCTGTCATAAAATATAATAAGAATATTCAAAATTTCATGTAATTAACATAATTTTTTTAATTTGGAAGACTATGTAAAAAAATCAAGAAAACTTCTGAGAAATTCGGAAAAATTGGCAGATATGCATACAATTTAAACTTTGAAATTTTTAAATGTTTCACTTAGGTGCACGCAATTAACTTGTTTATAATTGAAAATTATCATAAATTTAGTTGCTACTAAAATACAAGCATAGATTATTTATTTCAAGAAATATGTTATCCGAAGATTGAAAGGTAATCTTAGGAAAATTAAGCCAGTATGTATACCTGTCCCCCGATTTACACGGAAGATAGGGTTCTGCACAAAACCGTGTAAATTGAAATTTTGGATTTTGCTAAGTAAAATCGTGTAAAACGAAAATAACCCCAAAATATGCATGATTCAGTTATTTATTTAAGTAAAACAAAAGTAAGACATCTTAGAAAACTTAAAATTATACTTAGTTTATAAAACAACAAACATATGAATGTAGTAATATAACATATTTAATTTATTTTACATTAGGAACAAAGAACAAAAAAAACGAAAAGACCCATAAAAATTAATTATAAGTTTAATCACTGTCATCACTTGAGCTTTCTTGATGTGATTCTGGCTCAATGGTTGACGAATTAGGCAAGATCTCGGGTTGACAAGACTTTGTCATGAAATCGATAATTAACAATTGCGTAGGTTTTTTTTGCTAAATCCTTTATAGACCTCTTCATATTGATTTAAGCATTTATGAAGGTTTCGCTGGAATCGGAGAGCTCGATCAACATTTGTGTCACATTGTAAGAAATGGTTGCCCAATTTTCTTCCCAAATCAAGTCCTACGCTTATGATTCTTGCTGTGAACGCAACTGGTTCAGATTGCTCTTCATCAGAATCATTGTCTTCATCATGTTTGTTTTGTTTTACGAATCATGTTAATTAAATCATCTTCCTTCAATTCTTCATCAGCCATTATTTCTTCAATATCTGCCTGAGCTAAATTTTCAAAACCTTCTCCTCCTATAGTATGGGCCAACTCAGTGATCTGAGAATATTCATGCTCTATTGGTGATTTATCATTTCCACTTTCAACAACATCCGGCCATATTGCTTTCCAGCAGGCGTTGATCGTTGATTGTTTGATCTGAGTGTATGACAGTCCAACATGCTTAACACAATCTAAAATTGTAAATTTCTTCCAAGCATCCATCAGAGTAAGAGATTCATCATTCTCCATTTGTTCTAAGATATACCTGAAAGTTTGCTTGATGTACAGTGCTTTAAAAGTCGAAATTATCCCTTGATCTAACAGCTGTAATAAGGAAGTTGTATTCTTTGGTAAAAAAACAACTTTTACATTTTCGTGTTGTAAATCTGGAGGATGACCTGGTGCATTATCAAGTAATAGAAGAGCCTTAAAAGGCAATCCCTTTTTAGTTAAATAATTTTTGACATCTGGAACAAAGAAGTTATGGAACCATTCATTGAAAGCTATGGCAGTGACCCATGCTTTTCTATTAGCCATCCAATAGATGGGAAGGTTTTTGATATTTATTCCTTTGAATGATCGTGGTGATTTTGATTTGTTAATCACCAATGGTTTCATCATATAATCGCCAGAAGCATTGCAACAGAAAAGAACTGTTATATGACTTTTTGCTACTTTATGACTACTAGCTGATTTGTGAGCTTTGGCTATTAAGGTTCTTTTCGGCATTTTTTTCCAGAATAATCCGGACTCGTCAGCATTGAAAACCTGATCAGAAGTGTAGGAGTTAGCGGCAATGATTTCAGCAAGTTTTGCCGGATATTGTTGTGCCGCATCCGAATCAGCAGATACACTTTCACCTTTCATTCTCAGATTATGTAAAGAATGTCTTTGTTTGAATCTCTCGAACCACCCATGGCTTGCAGAAAAAGATACCTTTTCATGGGATGAAGTCGACGGCGACTGATTCTTAAGTGATTGATAAATCTTCAAAGCTTTATTTGTAACAGCATTGGTATCGATCAGGATTCGCTTTTGAGTTTGGTCTTCTATCCATATCACTAAGACTTTTTCCATATTTTCCATTGTAATATCTCTAACATATGAAGTCGTACTCATACTGCTGCTACACTTTTTCTAATGGAGTCTTCATTTTTTCTTATTGTCCTTATTGTGGCTTCATTCATGGAGTAAAATTTAGCAACATTCGTTACTCTTTCTGTATTGCGTAGACGGTCTAATATTTGAATTTTAGTTTCTAAAGAAATAACTTTTCTTTTCTTTTGATTTTTCTTCAAATCCTTTGGCATTATAGAACCTTAACAAATTTACGCAAACTATAAAGATGCAAGAAAAACTATAAATGTTGGAAACTTACCAGTTCAAAAGATAAACGCAGAATAATATAAGCTTTGCTGCTAAAATGTTTCTGCACTATGTACTTGTATGAACCAGATAGCTGTACTGTTGTGAAATACATACGGGGATTTCCCTAAATCAGGGATGTATCTATCTACAGTGCTCGGTGGTGGTGGGGGTTTCCACCACTCAGAATTTCCGACCACCACTCATCCAAAAAAATATACATATTATAATTACATTTAAAAAAAGTTATATTCAATTTTATCAAATGTTTTTCTTTAATATAAAAGTATACAATACTAATACTGTTTGTTTTTGCGAATTAACGTGAAGCTCGTTTCGAAATTTTATATTCTCAATTATAATTGTTCTGAAAAATCAACCACCACTCACATTTCTCTAGATACATCCCTGCTAAATGTATATATTTTACAACACCGGGAATTCCATGTTGTTTTCATCAGTGTTACCAAAGGAATAAAATTCAAAAATGTCATCAAATCTTTGTATAGGCATATATGGAGCGGAATATACATTTTTATCAATTTTTTGAAATCTGTTAATTTATAAACCGTGTAAAAGCGAAATCATGTAAAACAAGTGCCGTGTAAATCGGGGGGATAAGTGTATAACATACTATAGCTGGCTAGATTTTTTATTTGCTAGAATTATGCAATTTGTGTTGTGCATATATGTTCTCAGTTATTATCTATTTGCATATAAAAAATAATTCCAATATTAAATGTCATAGCATGGTGCCTAAAATATACTATTTAACATTATTTTTACTGTTTTCTTATTGCACACAATTTAAATCTTTTTCAGACTCTATATCCCTGGTGGACAGGGCACTGCACCCAAGCTGGCCAACTCTCCTGCTACTGATCTTGGCAGTAATCCTAAAACTGGACCTACCATTCCAATTACTGCCAAGGACAGTCATTGAAAAATAAAAAACAACGGTGAGAAACTGCTGCCGCTCAGGAGTGCTGCCAACTTTTCTGCCGCTTTTGAGCCTAGCAACCTTTTCCCACCCGTTTTTTTATTCTTTTCTTTTTATGATCACATATGAAGACAACAAAGCCCCAATGAGGCTGAATGTAATTGTCAGATTTCTAGTTGTAGTTTTTATCAGAATTTTGCTAATTCTGCCATGAGAAGAGGCAGAAAAATTTTGCTTTAAAAATGCATTGTGCTCTCATTGAGTGTTCTCATTTCTCAAATGCTGGTAGATTTGGCACTCAACACTACTTATTGTGGAACTTAAATGTTTGTCTTTTGTGATTAGAGTTATGATATCCTAAAAAAAAGATTTGCTTGACCAGAAGTTGGTGTGAGCTTCATTTTCTTAGTTTGTTTTTTACACTGTCTTATGTTCACAGAATTGTCTGTTTCATGGCAGACGTTGGCAAATGCTTTATGAAATACTTGTGGATTGTCGTTAAACGGACTTATATGTGTACTGTTGAAAAATGATTTTTCCCCCTTTTCTCTAGTGAAGTTGTATTAGGAGGGGCAATGCAGCAAGCTTTTCATTTTAATTAACTTATTTTTATTTTTAGAAAAATCCATTTCTTCAAATTGTTTTCTGGGCCTAATTTTGAAAGTAGTTTGTGGGAAATACTTTCCTTATAAAATGATTTAAGACCTTCAAATATTCTATTTTGAGGTGTATTTTATTATAGCTAAACAATGCAATTTGCATACTTATGTTTTCAACCATTGAATCTATGTTTGACTAGGCATTTTTTATATAATCTTGAATTTTTGTTAACAACATGGGTGATTGTTTCATAATTGCTGAACTTTTTAAGCAAATGCCTCAAAACATTACAATTTTTAACATTTTATGGCAGAACAGTTCCAAGTTATTGAACTTGTGGATTAAATCTACTGTGAATCCACTTTTGAATGTATTGAACAAACTAGCTATAATTTCCTCTCCCCTGTGTGAAATAAGTATCTTGTGTGCATCTAGGAAAAAATTCAGGCCCCGATGACACATTTGCATTTTTCATAGAAAATGCACAAAAGCCTTTTCTGCGCAATAGATGGCGACTCAGAATATTACTCAGTTTTGAGGGGACTTATGAAGGTTGAGAATATTCATCAATAAATGCTAGGAACACACCCTGAATGTTTTCCTATGATAGCTGCATTGCCCTTTTTGTCTATTTTTATATAGCTTGTTGTCTTCATGTCTAATCATTCTCTGTTAGTAGTAACTTAATAAAGTATATGGAAAAGACAGTTTAGTCTCTTTTTTTTATTCTACAAACATGTTTCATTTTCATGGATTTAGTTATCAGTTAGTTCAAGAACTGACACCCAGCCCGCAACTCCTGACAAAATTCTTTGTAGCCCACTGGAAATAAATTTAAGGAGCCCTTTAAAGACAAAATAAATAATCTGTTATTTGAGAATTAAAAAGAAAATTATCCCTGTTTTATTTTAAAGTTTTTTAGCTTAAGTCTGCAACTCTAATATTGATTTATGTTACTATATTTTTTCTGTTATTACGGCAATTTTTTTTTTTTCCAATTCATTAACAAACTTACTTAGACGTATATAGAAGTTATATTAGCATTTTAATAACCGTTAATCCCATGAAATGGTAGAAATCAGAAGTGTAACATTTTTTAGTGCCTGAATTAAAGTTTCAGCCTTGTTATCAATGTCAGCAAGCAAATTATGGACCAGCATGATGAAAATAGTTTCCAATTGCTTCTTCAGAAACTTTTCTGCAGCGTTATACAGTTCAGAGAGCAATTAAAATGTATATATAACATTTATATTTAGCATCTGCATTTAGGGGAAGAATGGAAAGAATACATTTCTGGATGCCCAAACAAAAGCTATTGTAATCTTTTTTTTTTTACTTCAATGAGAATTTCTAAGAACCCTCCTCTTCTGCTTGAGAACTGTGAACAATGGTTAGGTTTAGCTCTGTTTATCAATGTTCCATAAGGTTGCTGTAACAAGATTTCTACCTTTCTTGTGGCCGTTATATCATTAGTAAACCCAGACATTTTCAATTGGTCATATTTCAAGTGAGTTGCTAAATCGAGGGTACTAAGTGTCCTTCAGATTTGAAAGTTTTTACTTTTAATGGAAATAACTACATTTCATTGAATAAGAAGGTAAATGCGAATACTCGACAAAGAAGCACTTTTGTACTTTTATTAAGAATAACTAGATTCAGAATAGCTTCTACATGTGGTTACTTTCCACGAAAGTATCAGGAGAGGAAGATCTTGGTCATAATGAGCAAACAAATATTACAAATAAGATACTAAATGGTAATATACAGATTGGTTTCCTTTTTTACAAAATTTACAGTATTTTAACACTTTTTATAATCTAAAAATAGATGACTCAATTTTAGTTTTATTGACTGTACAAATTCAACTTTTGACTTTTGATTTTTTATATATATATTTGTATAAAAAAAAAGAAATTCTTAAAATATTAAATACATGTAAATAAATATATAAACAAAATTTAAAACATATCAGACCTCTTTAGAGAAATGTCACACAACATAAAATGAATAATTAAGCACTAATACAAAATATTTGGAACGTTAAAAATGTTTTTACAGTTATGTTTCTTCCCATGTAGATGATAAAAAATATATTTTTAAACAATATGGGAAAGAGATGGCGTTACACTTTACAGGACGCTTAAAAACATCTAGGATTGCATTGGTAAGTTGGTGCTCTTCTCTTAATGTTCTGAGACACACAAAGCAAGCACTATAATAATGATTTTTCGACAAGAATCCTGTCAAACCCTGATGGCGGTTGATGGGTGAATGTTGTGAATGCAGCATCTAATATAGCACCATCATCAACTGAAAATAAATAAAAACATAATTTAACTACTTAATTGCAGCATAGCAGCCAATTTAGGAATAGAAATTATGGCAATCTTCATTTTATACAAAAAAACCCCTATAGCATGTCTAAAATGTTGCAAGGGCTGAAAGGGTTTTTATTTTTCTCTAATAAAATATGATTGGGTACTAGGTAAACTGAAATCTAAGTTGAACACTTAGGGAGGGGACTCTGTCAAAAATTCAGAAGAGTTGGCAGCTATAAATTACAATATGTACACTTGTGTAGACTATTTTTGCCGCATTTCCTTTTTTCCAACACTAGACATGCATACATGGATTATTCAGCCACAATCTGACATGGCTGAATAATCCGAAAAAAAATATTGGGGGAACCCGAATATTGACTAACTATAGTTTTTAGAAACATTTGCTTGAAATAAGTTCTTGGACATGTCCAAGATTTCTAATGGATGACACAGCTGTTTAACAAGATTAATAGAATTTAAATGCATATTACTTTCCCTGCAATACATGGCAAAGTATTGGAATCATGTTGAAAATCGCAACTCGAGTTTTCGACGGATCTACACGTTTCGAGACCTCTAGAATACAAAAAAACTATTTTTAGCGTGATGTCTGTCTGTGCAGATTTTGTATCCACTCTAACTAAAAAACTAATTGACCAAATTTCATAAAATTTGGTAGGTATGTCACTTGTCGACGAATCTGATGCTGATTAGTTTTGGGTATGATTCGGGATAAAAGAACCCGCCTTTTTTTTGCGAAATGGCCCGCAAAGGCTTGTATCTACTCTAGCTAAAAGTCTAATGGACCGAATTTACCAAAATTTGTTAGATAAGTCGCTTGTGGGTCACGCTGGTGCTGATTAGATTTTGGTACGATTCGGAAAAAAATAACTTGCCTTTTTTTGCAAAATGGCCCGCAAAAACTGCCAAAATTTAAAATAAAGAACTACGTATGCTCAAATATATACATTAAATGCTCGTTTAATGAAGAAAAGAATAAGACCAACCTCATTACACTAGGACTAGCCGTTCTCTAGATATTTTATTTTTTTCGTATTTTCTCTATGCCATCTTTGAAAATAAGTGCAGTTATCAAATGAGAACAAAAATTGAATTAAAAGTGAATTAAATTTAATTAAAATAATGAGAACGTGAATATAAGTCTGCAGGGAAAGTCGTGTGCTGCCCACATCAGATTTTTTTATTATGTTCCCGTGTCAAATAACTTGAGTTTGTTTTTATTCTACATGGGGAAAAAAAAAACACTAGCATTGGAAAACAAAGTTATGCACTATTTATAACTTTCTTTTATGCACCAACATGAGACACAGTATTTTCAAATTTCCGTTAATATTAACGAAATGCATACCAGGAATGATAGGTAATAATAAATATACCACTTCATCAATATAAAAAATATCTAGATTAATATCTAACAAAAAAAAAGAAGAAAAAAAATGGCTGGTACATAGCAAAAAATTCAAGCCATGGATAGCTATGAAATCTGGTACATTGGTACCTGAGGTCGTGTAATGACGTGCTATGGAGAGACTTTCTTTCACATGGAATGTTTAAATCTGAAATTTGGGCATTTTAAAATCAAATTTATTCCAGCAGACATTCACAACAAAATGGCAGATAGAGCTTTATTTTATCATCTGCATAGCCATGAACTTTTTCTAGAATTTGCAAATAGTGTTTAAAATTGGCAATTTAGATTTTTTAAACATACAATAATCATTATAAGTAATATGCCTCAAAATCTCTCCCAATTGCATACATGGTAATCCTAGTAGATAGCATATATTTCTTTAACATTTTCACCAATGTAAGTATATAATCTTACAAACTATTATATTAATATTATTAAACAATTTGGAAAGTTAACAAAATTAGTCTAAAAAAGGTTTATCTATAGTGGTATTTATGTACGCAATGCATTATTTTGAGAGTTTCATTAAAGTTCAACATTTCAAAACTTTGTATTATATTCCATATTTAACAAACAATATAAAAACCAATTCTAATTCAGTACATGCTTACATTATTTAAATATACGCAACAATTTTTTATTTTATATTCAATTCTTTCATTCTGTCAATAAGTGACAACATTCATAAATATTGATCATAAATAGTGTTAATTTGCAGGGCATCATAAAACAAACTCTAAAAAAATAGTTGTTTACATTAATTTAAATAAATCTAAATGTCAAGATTCTATCATAATGATAATACAATTATATATACCTGAACTTAATATAATATATTGAGAAAAAGTAAAATGAATACTAATTTTAATAAATGTCTAATCACATTCAACATTGCTGAAGAATAAAGCATTTAAAAAATGCTGAAATTTAATTGTTTTATTATAGATCCTAAAATATAGCTCTACTTCGCAATAGTTTTAATACACGATGTCCTTCAATAATAAGCATAACATTTACTCCAGCTTAAGTTACATTATTATTTATGTGGTATCAAAATTTTAACACACTTCTCCTATCAGGAAAAAATGAATGTTCTCCTTTCAGGAGCTAAAATTGTTCCCATTCCACTTCCACCAGAAACATCACCATTTTGTCACTTTATCAATATCTAACACAGAGATAATAGCAATTTCAACAAATTACTAAACATAGCTTCATTAACAGTGCCTAGAGCTGAGCTAAGATTTATAGACACTAAACTATAATATGACAATGAAATAGTCCAATCACAGGTTAAAAATTATTGTTCCTCAAGTCATATTTATGTATTGTTTTGTTGAAGAAGACAACAAAACAGCTTAGTGGCGCATCCAGAGGCGTTTTTTAGGGTTAATAGGAATGTACTACTTTTTTAAGAATAATTTGAAAACCAGAATAACTAGAAATTTCAAATTCAGAACAGATTGACCTTTTGTTGTATATTTTAATTCTTTAGATTTTAAACCGTTTAAGAATAGCCAGTCTTAGGCCTGCAAAGAGGGGGAAGCCTAGAAAAATTCCCGGAGCTCATAATGCTTGAGCAACCAGGGCCTGAATTTATGCAGAACATTTTCTATCTACATGCAGTTTTTCTGTCATGAGGCCTGGAATAATTGTTTTTTTGGGGTCTGGGCCCACTTGGGGTGGCCCTGCCCGCAATAGGAATATATTCATTTTTGAGGAATAATTCAGGAACTGAGTAGCTAGAAAGTCTAAATTTGGAATGTCGTTTTCTTCTGCTAATATATATTGAGTCTTTAGTCTATGATTTTTTAGTAGCTAATATGTTATTTTTCAGTACATTAAAATCGTTTAAATTTGAGACTGTGTTTGTTATAAGTTTTTTTATTGTATTTTTCTTTTTCAAATATTGCTCAAACCGAAATGATTTTTCGGCTTCTTCCCACATATGAACAGTATCAGAATAGGCAATTCTTAGTGATCCTAACTTTTTTATGTTTAAAAGCGATACATTTGTCACCTCACTTTTTAAAATGCTTATAAAAAATTTAAAGTACATTTTTTTCACATGATCAAGTTTATAATTACATTCTGCTAAAAAACGCAGTTATGTTATTTTAGCTTCAGTTCTCAAAAATATTTTTGTAATAATGTTAGCTCACGTATCTATAAATTCACTACATTAACGACTTTTTTAAAAATCAGAAAATTTTGATTTATTTTTATTGTTACGCTCCATGTATGTTCATAAATGCCCCTCCAATGGGGCACATGTGCACTGTTGAAGCTATTTTTTAAAATTGATTATAAAGTAAAGAAATCTTTAAAATTAAGATAAAAATTTCTCCAAATAAGAGAAAAGTTTAATTTGCGGACATTTTTGGTAGAAATAATGACCACATTTTTCGGAAAAATGAAGAAAGAAAAGAAAAAAATCACGTGTCACCTCTGCCATAGGTAATCCAGATTAAAGGAAATATTATTTAAAATATTTCTATCTTTTAAATAAAAAGTTTATTAGAAGCCTAATTTTCTATTCCAAACAAACCAAAAACTAAACGAGGAAGTACAAAATCCTTTCCCATTCTAATACCATCAAGCACTATATTTTTTGTTTTTGTGGGATTCTTAAAATACACACTAAAAATATATTTTCGTAAGCACTAAGCATTTCTTGTTATTTTAGAGATGCCAATCGCAACAGATAGATCCACCAAATGTGGCAGCTCTTCTGCCTGTAGTCATGTGATTAATTGCAGAACAAGTTCTTGGGGGGGGGGGGGGGGAATTCAATGGGCTAAATCACTCTACCTTTTATTGTCTGAGTCATAAGGTTTTTTTTTCTACAATGGTTCAAGAAGTACATAGCTAGCTGCTATAATTTGTGAGATATTGTGAGGAAGGACTTTCCTTGTAACACTGTATATCCTGTATGTATAAATAGGTAAATATACATTTACTGAATTTGTATTTGGAATTGCAGTTTCAGACTACAAATTTTGCACAATTTATAAGTTTTTTTTTTTTGTCCTATAGTATTATTGAATTTTTTTCAGCCGGAAATCTTCAAAATGTGTCGTGCATATGAAATACTTAATCGAATAAAGATCTATTTTAATGCATCAATCAATGTTCAGTTCACAATTCAAAATATATTTGGTTTCACTAAAACTAATGAAGAACTTTACCAGTAAATCCATCTAGTATTGAACTATCAAACTTACTTTTATTACATTTTTTTTTTAAACACATTTTTATTCCTTGATTTTAACAATAAAAAAACTAACCATAACAAACATGTAAAATGACTCATATTTGCACTTGTGGCAATTCTAGATTCAAATACAAGCAAAATGCACAATATATGAGGGGAAATTTATAAAGTAAGTTCTTCACTTATAAAGTCTTAGAATAAAATATGAATGAATATAAATCTAGAGTTAATTATTGTCACTAAATTGGTCTCATTGAATTATATTTTATTTCTGCAGAACAATTTAATAATAATGCATTAAAATTATGAACCACACAATTAAAATAAGAAAATGCATAATAGTCTATGTCTTTTTCACACACACAAAATTGAATCAGCAAAAGAAAAAAGCTATGTGCAAATGGCCCATGTTATACAAATTATAAAAGGTGTATAATAAATAATGATAAAAATTTAAATGGATCAAGATTTTTTAAGAATAATAAACTTCATTTAAGACAATGGAAATGCAAAATATTTAAATTCCAAAAATTTGAGTTTTAGATCTTTATTTTGTTTGTCCACTATCTATTGTACATGATTATGGTAGCACAAAGAGTTTGATACTGCATCCAAAGCATGACTACTAAATCAAATTCTATAAAAATCTGATACATAACTTAAGTTAGAAGCAAATAGGGGAAACTCTTGAACTTGGGGTTGGCTGACCATTTTCCCTTAAGACAAAAACGGGACAGGAGTTATGTAATTTTCAGTAATCATGAAAATTTTGTGTTTTATTACATAAATATGTTGAGGGTACCATTATTTTATTCTTCAGTGACAGAAATAAGAAACCATACAAAAACTTAGGTAGATAGACAAAGAGGGGGACTGTATTTCCCCACTATTGTACCATGAATATTTGTCCAATGAGGTAATTTTACGTAAAGTAAATTTATAGTTTTTATTAAAAATGGGACAAATTGAATATTTTTATTAAAACGACAGGACGATCTGGAAATATTGAAAAACGGTACTGTCCCGTTCAATACGGCACATATGGTCAGCCTAATTTAGGGCTACCCAGCTTTATTTTAATAATAATTATGAACATTATTACTTTTTGATGTAAGTGGCAACATGGATTGAAATCTTAGTAACCATTTTAAATGAAAAAAGGGAAACATAGCAGTTAAGTAGAAGGAAAAGTTTTGATTTGATGGTCAAAAGTAAAATTCTTCGCATCATTTTGATATTGATTTTTTGAAGGCAAATGCAAAGATTGGATTTTAGGTGTGGCAGTTAGTTTTGGACATAAGCTAAGGGAAAAGATGGAATATTAACAAGTCTGAATATTTATAGGGTTTTGGCTGTGGAAGTCACTTCATAAAGAGTGGCTATGCCTTGTACTTAGGGCCATGACATTAGGTAAAATATGTTATCATTTGTGTAGTTAATTTAAAAAAAATATGTAAAGATTTTTATGTTGTAAGAATAATTAGATTTATGATACACGTTTAGAGCTTTTTATGACATCACTTGGCTTAATGAAGTATATTAGTGATGGTGCTTTTATTTATTCAGACTGGTTTGCGGGTTTCAGGCTTATTACCAGTAAATGAAAATATATTCAGATGATGAATAAAGTTCTTATTTATAATACATAGACCTAATCCATCCTTTGGCCTATTAATAGCCATCAAGTGACAGAAAAAAAAAGGATACCTCTGCTGAAATTTGTCAGCCTTCTACACCAGACACTGAATCAATGAAATGTATAACACCAGAACAAGGGGTGCCCTTTCCCTAAAGCTAAACCTTGCATTGTAAAAAGTGATGGGCAAAAATCTTGTGTAGGATTATTACTGATAATCTAGAAAATGCTGAAATTGAAGGAGCAAAATTAAAGAAAATTATTAAGAAACCTACATTTCAAGCAGAAAAGGTAAATTTATGTAAATTAACTAAAAGGAAAGGGACTGTTCTGAAGGAATATGCATTAGAAAATGATTATGGTGATGAGACTTCTAAGGAATCACTAGATATGATGGAATTTAGATTCTGCAAGAGATATGGATTATTCTTCTTCGACCCAGACCATCCGACCTACTAGAAAGGTATAAGGTATCTGTTTGGCCAGTCGGAAAGTGCCACCCAATTTAGACTGGAACCCAGTGGGGGGAGGCATCCACAGGGACCGTAACCACCTTTCCCTACCACTAACCTCTCGGAAGGACTTACGGACCCACATGTTTAACATGATAGTACTCTACATGCTGATGGGAAGAATCAAATTGAGAAAGGAAACTATTGCTTGACAAAATTGATAGTAAAAAACAAAAACATTTTTATATTACAGAAGCAATTGATGTTGCAGACAATCAATATGCAATAAAATACCTAAAACAAATCAGTCAAGAGTCTGCATGACAATAATACAACTTATGTGATTAGCAGAGATGATATTGTATTTAAATTACCTGAAGCCAAAATTATTGAAGGCTCAGAATGGCAATGTTTACTACTTACTTTTGGCATCAGTTTTGCAAATTACAATGTGAAATAATACAAATATTTTCTTTTATTATTATTATTAATTCTGATTTGAGTAATCAAATTTTGTTTAATTTGTATTGTTTATAGTTTATCATTATTCTCTGTTAAAATTCCATAAAAATTCAATTCAAGTGGTTAAATTTTTTGCATAATTCATATTTAATGCTGGGTGTTTTTCAATAGCATTTTTTTTTTTTTTTTGTATTTTATTCATTTTATATTATATGTAGATAACAATAGGGGGCATTAGGTACAACACTGTTATTGTACCTAGGGCCATTTGTAATTTTTTTTTTTTAAATTCATATTTTTTAGAAGAAAAAAAAATCAACACTTAAACTGATTTCAGTACAAAGGGAATATAAGGTCTAACCAGTAAAAACTGTTTTGGTTAATGAAGTTTTATTTTAAGTGATATTATTACAGTTTGAAAATTGCTGGCCCTAAGTACAAAAGTTTCCCATATGATGTTTCTGATTTCAGCAATACAATGTAAAACTTTTTCAATACACAGAAATGATGAAATTTCATAATTGTTTTGAGGATTTGCAATTAGTTTCTGGTACATAATTCAGCTGTAAGTAAATAAGTACAAGTGAGGACATCCTAAGCCTGGGACAGCTTTATGCCTACTTTAAGTCTAGCTCATGCTCTGTATCAATTATTATTTTGCTTCTTTATTAAGTTTTTACACTATTTCTGCACATTTTAAAATACTTGTGATTTTTAAATCTCTTTCATATACAAATAATATAATTGTTGAACTTTATAAAAGTGCCCCCCATAATGAAAAAAATAATTATAAAATTGTTTGAAAAAAATATTTCTTAGCTTTAAACTTAACATTATAGGAGAAATGGTAAAAAAATAGTAATTTTGTCTACATCTAATAAATTTGTTAAATTAAATTTACAACCAATTATATTAATTATATTGATTTGTGTCCCCTTTGTCTCAGATCAAAAATTTTAAATTATTCAAATAGATTTAAACCCAATTTGTTTGAATCAGGATTGCACTGTTAATTGCACTTTTCGCTATTTGTGAAAAAATAATAATTTTGGAAAATGCTAATAATATCTGGTAATTATCATTTTTAATGATGTTCAAATGAGAGAAATCATAAATTTTTATTGTTTTTCAGATAGCATAGAAAAGTTAATAATAATAACCCTCTTTTCTGTGATTATGGAGATATTTATAGTAATCATGATTTAACTGCTAATTTTGTATCTTTTGAATGTTTTAAGGTTAAGACAATAATTTTTGGAATTTGAGAATTCATGAAACAAAATTTTCAATTGGTAAGTGAGATAAGATTTCATTTAGAACACATGGGTTGGCGAATAAAATGAAAATTCCAGAGTCACTTCAATATAAATAAAATTGAAAATCTGTGTTTATTTGTGTGTTTGTCCCATCACCACAAGAGAACGGCTGCACCGAATTTCATGAAATGTTGTGAGTAGCCATGTAATAGACCCACTTAAAATTTAGTCCATGTTTCAAGTTTCTAGGATCAGGGGTTGTCGAGATATTAATGAAAAAATTAATCTCCCCTAGAGATAGCATTATGTAAACGATATTTTTGCAGCAAATTTATTTGAGAAAAGAAAAAAAATGATATTCTGCTAAGTGACAGAATTAAACCCAATGTGTTTATTCAGCATAAAAAAATGATATGTTCCTAAGCAATGGAAGGAGTTTACCCAATAAGTTTATAATAGCAGACAATTTTTATTAAATCTTTTCAGATTTGAATAATTAAGAAATCTATAAAACAATAAATTTTATTGGAATTACATTTTTAACTGGATTATATTATTCAGGTTGAAAGGTTATGGGGATTATTGATATTTTCAATTTCTTAAGTCAGCTGTTTAATTTTGGCAAAGATTTTTCAAACTCATATATTGAGTTTAGACAATAATTGAAACAGAATAAAAATGATACGGGTATTGGTATATCTCCTAATATCATTTTAGCATTTTCATTTTGTCATATATTAATCCAATTTATGTTTTTTTTATTAGTTTACAAAATAGACTAGAATATTTTATTTCTCAGATCTGCTTGTGAAGATAATTTTGTAAAGAGAAAACAGAGATTCATATACTTCCTTTTGGGAGAATTAAATTAAATATTTTGATACAATGCTTTGAATAACAATGTCATTTAGAATACTATAGGAATATGCACATGATTGTGAATTTTAACTTTCTTTATATTATACATTCTGTAATCTGTACGAAGAAAGGGTATGCTGCTAGTTAAAGGTATAAAATTGAGATGGAAGCACTTAAAGTCTAGAATAAGTTCTAAGCTTTTTAAAAGGCAATTTTACTGCCAACTATTTACAGAGTACTAGTTTCCTCCTTTACTTATTTAATGTTTAGTACATATGGAACACTTTGTGCATAATCGAATCTAAACCAATATTATTAAATTTTGCTCTCTGTGAGATAAAAAGTGCCACAAATGAAAAACCTAAGAGAAAAATATAAATTAATTCACTTTATACTTTAGTTGATTTTAAAACAGCAAAAACAGGTAGATACAAACCATATAAAACTGGAAAAACTTCTCCTTTAGCACCTGTCACAGGGCATTGTATATTTTTCCCATTAACATAGAAATTAATTTCTACATGATCGTAAGAAACACCCTAAAAGCAAGAGTCATAATAAGTGAATGTGCAAAAATTAAGAATTGAAAATGATCAATTTTTAAAACATAAAACAGATCTAAAAAGCAAAAGTATAACAATATTTGAAACATTTTTAAATGGATGGATGGATTTATTTCTATTTCAAAGATTTTAGGCCAAATTTAGGTAATCAAAGCCACTAAAACAGCAAGACTTACAGTGCGGTATGCAACCCACTAGTAGGCTGTGGGTAGAATTGTTGATTTTAAAAATTTTGCTTACTCTTTTTAATATACAGGAGTTAACTCTCATTAAGCCGCAATCCTATAATCCATAATACATTTAATATTATTACACAGTTAAATTTATAATAAATTACAATAGTGCATTAAATTGTGCAAAAGTTAATTTTGATACCGATTCTGAAGTTAAAGGTGAAAAAATTACTTTCGATCAGGACTTAGCTCTGGAATATAAATACCATGACTTTATACAGAAACAGAGTTTTATTACAGAGCAAGAAATAATGACTGCTCATAGACTGTAAGAACAAATAATAAAACAGAATTCACAAATCCTTAAACAACAATTAAATCTATGTTTGAAAATTTTGAAAACAAGCAGCAAAATTTATGAAATTGGCTATAATTTTGCCTTAAATGTATTGTAGAGGAATTTTTAATAAAATAACTCAGGACATACCAATATCTCATTTTTACACATTAGTTTATGCAGCAATGACCTATAATCTGCAAAATTTTATAATTCGCACAACCTCTGGTATGAAGTTGTGCAGATTAGAGGGGGGTCTACTGTACATATTATAGTAGTAAACCAGAGTCATTGAGCTGTACTGACTTTCAATGTTTCTATAATTAAAAATTATTTTAAATTATATATATATTATAATAACTCAAAGTAAAATATATAGAAAAACACATTTTATCAACAAAGGGATAAAAAATAGTTTATCCATGGAGGAAAGAGTGTTAAAAAAAGTAAAATAAACATTTTATTTGATGAAATATTTTATAACAAAGTACTTTAAGTATGTTCCAACACAACAGTTAAAAGACAATTGCAATTTACATTGCAGTATTTTGTTATTTGCTTTAAAAAGAAGCTTTTATGCATTCTCTAAATTTAAGTTATTTCATAATTTTCTGCTAATTACACCAAATGTAGAAAAAATTATCCCTGCAGATATTCAATGCCATAACATACTTAAAACATTCAGAAATTAAATAACACTGTCATTTTATTAGCATACATATATGATTGTATTTTCAACATTTTTCATGTGCATATAGTATTGGAATATTATTATTACTAAAACATATAATTATAAATAAATTTTTTTTAGAAAATAAATACCTTTCTTTTAAGATGTTAAAAAACGATGTTAATGATTTAAGATGTTAATGTTTTCAACCCATAGTCTGCATGTGGCCCAAGCAACTGATTTTTTACAGCTCATTGTTAAAACTTTTCAGAAAATTTCCTTTTGTAAAGTACAATTTTATTTTGTTAGGACTAATTTTAAAAATTATTTTCTAAAAAGCAGTTTTTTTATTGTATAATAGGAATATCTAATGCACAGTTTTCAAAATACTAGTAGAAATGCATTGTTTGAAATTTTAAATACTATTTAGTATTTTGTATGTACAATGGAACACGATAACTCAACAAGTGGATAACTCAACTGCCCTGGCAATTTGACATATATTATCCAAATGATTGGTAGAAAACTATATCCTATTGGAAAAACTCTAACTTGACACATGTAAATAGCAACCTGCTTAAGTCGTCGACTATAATTTGCACTATTCTATCAAAACTAATATTTTATAAATTATCCAAGAGTTGGCTAGTTCTAAAAATTTGATATTGTTGTTTCAATAATTTTTTTTTCACTGTTTGTTCTCTATGGTGTTTGTTCAAAGATTCCTTCCCTTTCTTTATAATTCATGCCTGTGGTGTCCGCTAGCACCACAGGCATAGGGGAAGATCATCTTAATTTGTCCCAGCTGCTTGGAAATCTGATAAACCCAAATTTGGTTATTGCTTTGATAATGATTGGGCAAATATTATCTACTGCAGAAAAGCTCTGCTTTTTAGATTTCTTCGAAAGAGCAGCCAAAGGAAGAGAGTAGAGCAACTGGTGTTGGACAAGTAACTTGCTTTGTTTCATGATTATTGACTGTGGCTCTACACAAACTCCATACTTTGTCTTTGATTAAAACTTGAGATTTAAAAAAAGAAAACTTGAAGTGGATAAGGCAAATTGATCTTGCCAAGGAATATAGCATTGCATGGAACACAATTTTAACATTTTTCAAACATACAGAAAATATTTTTTCAGCATCAGAATCTTCTTATGAAGCAAGCAGAAAGCATGCAAGAAAATCAGACACCACCACAATAGAAGAAGCAACTTTGTTGTGGTTCAAATCTGCAGCTTGCGCTCAATTCCATTATTAGGATCAATAATGCAAGAAAAATCAAAGGATTTTGCAAAAAGTCTTGATTAAAATGATTTTACCATGAGCAATGGATAGTTGGCACGATTCAAACAGTGTCATGGTATTGTCTTGAAGCTAGTTGTGCAGAGCTAGTTGATGTGCAGAAAGTGCATATGCTTCTTAAGAAACTGTTGAGAATTGGATAAAAGATGTCTTACAAGCAATAAGGGAAGGATATAAAGATGCAGATGTGTTCAATTGTGATGAAACTGGTTTATTTATACATGTTTTGTCTTAGGAGGTTGGAATACACGGAGATGCCCTGTTCCACTTATTGTATAGATGAGGTGTGAAGAACTGCTGAGGGAGAGGGGGAATAAGAACAGTGACCAACAGTGGTTACATTGGGAGGGTCCCATCTGTTGCGGAGTTCTTGCACACTTACTGATGAGTATGAAAAGTTTTTACAGCTAATTTTAACCAGAAAAAGATAACTAGTTCAAAATTTTGAAAGATTAATGTTTACCATGCATTTATAATTTTTTTAATGGTCGAATATAAAAATACAAATGCATGTTTCATCCATACATAAAATTGGTAATAAATTAGGTTACTTTAGAATGTTTAAACTTGGATTATTACAAAATAAATATTTCAATATTTAAAACAAAAAACAGTTTAGTTACTAGGAATATTTTAAATTACAGAGAATGTATTAAAATTCTGTGGCCTAGGCAGTAGTGAGGTCATAATTCCACCTCCTCCCGATGATGGAAAAATTGCAATAATTCTCGAAAAGCACTCATACTAGAAAATTAAATTTAACACTCAACATCCCCAAGTTCTTGGCTACACTTATGATAATTTGAGTTTGGCATTTTAATTCATAATTTAACTTACACTTTCGGATAGGTCAGGCAGTCTGGGTCGAAAAAGAAGAATACATAGTTTAAAAGATATATTAAAAATATGTATATCCATATATGCAATTGTTTAACATGTTTTTACCTTTTCAGACCCACCAGAAGTTCCTTGGTGACCTAGAAAGCTGAATTTCTGCACTCATAGTATTGACTACGGTACAGAATCTAACAGAGCCGGACTTTCTATTTACCCCCTAGTGGTAGAAAAAATGGGGGAGGGGATAAAAATACTTTCAGATTCTCCAAAAGCTCCTCCTTTGATCTAGGAGACTTAATTTTACCCAACTTATAGTATCAACTACAATACAGAACCTAATGGAGTTGGACTTTTGAATTACCTCCCCAGGGGTAAAAAAATTGGGAGATAAAAAGTACTTTCAGATTATCCGGAAGCCATTCCTTTTATCTAGAAGGCTGAATCTTAGCAAACTTTCATTTATCTAACTTTTTCAGGTTATAAACAATTCAAACTTTGGGTAATTGATCACATTTCTAGACAATTTGAGATAGGGTGACCAGGGTTGAAAAAATCTGTTTTTTTTTTAAACTGAAAAATGATGGCTTAAACAAAAAGTTAAAAAAAAAACATGGTTTAAACAAAAAGGAAAAAAAAATATGGTTTAAACCTTGAAGGTGACACACATGTTTCTGTCAAAGATACAGATGTCTGTTTCTGACTATAAGAGAACATTTAGGATAAAATTCAAAATACAGTAAACTTCCGATAATCTGGCATGTTCAAAACTTCAGCGCTGCTGAATTATCAAATTTGTCAGAGTATCTGATGTCAAATTAGAATGATGTAAAAAACGGGAAAAATTAATTTAAAATGAAATAATGGACATAAAATGGGATATTTATTTGAATAAAATATTACTCAGACTGTATTACACTGCATAGTATGTGGAAAAAATATCTAATTAACTTTTAAATTAGAAGGTAAACTTTAATGAGAAGAAATCTGTATATAAAATCATTTAGTCTATTTCAATAAATGTAAATCAATACAACAGAACAGATCCAAATGCTGTTCAAGAGGTATGTAGGACTAACAGGCATGTCGAATCATTAGATGTTGGATTAATGGAAGTTTACCGTATATTGAATATTATAGTTAATACATGATCTAGAAAACCAAATAGAATACATTAAAGATTTTACCACTATGTCACCTTCCATGGGCATATCAGCTAATTTATACAAAATGCTGCCATTATGAACAATGGTGCCCTCACTAGTTAGAACCCAAGATTCTTTATCTCGACCAAGAGGTACTCGATTCAAGTCAGCATGCCTAGTTGCTAGTCCAACACCCCATACACCTAGAGAAGTATAGTTATATTAGAGATAAACTTGATTGAATTATCATGCAAAGATGAATTTATTTTGACATCGAAATACATTTACAGTAAAAGTTAGAGAACAGTTGAAATTTGAATGTTTACAGCAGTGTTTATCAACCTTTGTGAGACCACAACCTGGTAAATTCTTTTTCTATAAGTCGAAAGCCTGATCCCAACAAATTTACCTTTCTAATTTTTTTTTTAGTTCATATATTAAACTAAAGTGTTAATAATTTATCATGGCATAATCATAAAGCAAATTAGTATATTTATGTATATGGTCTGGCATGTTGACATATATAAAATTACATTTAAAATTTAAATAATTTATCACTCACTGGACTCATGGAATGTTGTAGCATATTGCAATTTCCTTAAGCCAACATAATTAAATTAATTTGTGTTGATTTCATTGACATATCCCATTCTGATCACCAAAAATGTATAATATTATTCAGTGTAAAATGGATTATTGTATTATTAAACTGATTTTACTGATGTTGGTTTGAAAAAAAAATAAAGGTATTGAGAAAAACATTTATCCATTGTAATTCACCATACAAGTCAGCTGAGCAGTCTCTTATTTATATTAAAATCCAAATCTATAAGCCTATAATCATGGCAAACAGGTTTCAATACAAGCCTTTACTGCAATGCGAACTTGCGAAGAAACAGTATTCAGTATTACTAGATTTGAGAACACTGTCTTGATTTTCAATTTCAGTGGAAAATGTTTCTTTAATAATTAATTGCTAATTGGTCACATGCCACTGACGATATGCTAAACACTAACGCCAGGCGATACACCATCTATGTCGTTATCCGCTGCCTGAAAATTCCTGATTATTAATCAATACTTCCATTACATGTTTAAAAATATGCAGTTTAGTCACTGTCATTTGCTACAAAGATGTTACTAAGGCGTTCTGGTTCTGAGATTATCATCACATTCACAAATATTATTCTCCTTAGAATATTTCCACTATGAAATATTTATTTATACAAAATATTTAGAAAACTAAAAAACAAATTCCAGGAGAATCTCTTGCGGCCTGGTACCGGGCCATGGCCAGGTGGTTGAGAAACACTGGTTTACAGTATGCTATATGCAATACAAAACATGTTTAGATATATAATTTCAATATTTAACTATGCAATTAAAGTATTTAGTAAAAATAATAAATATAAAATATATAAAAAATTTAAAGCAAAAAATAGTTTTAAAATATTTTTTTTATAACTTAATAAATGCAATTATGTTTAGATAATTTCAATATTTAACTATGCAATTAAAGTATTTAGTAAAAATAATAAATATAAAATATATAGAAAATTTAAAGCAAAAAATAGTTTTAAAATATATTTTTTATAGCTTAATAAATGCAATAAAACCTTAATTATACACCCTCAACAAGTAAATCTGAAAGTGTTTATGATTTATACATAATGGGTAAAATTCCCAATTGTGTAGTTTTTTTCTAATATTGGGAGCTCTGCCCCTGTTCACTATGCTCACCAATCCCCAATTTTAGTGTATACACATCAATATTTCAAAATGTTTCTTAAATAATAAAAGGTAATGTCTGTCTGAGTGTGTGTGTGTCTTATACACTATACATTCAGCGACCGCGTGTCGGAAAGCTACAAAATTTGGCAATTGGAGACCCAGGGGGGGGGGGGGGGGGACACACACACACATACGTGAAAACAGATTTTTAAAAATGTAATTATGTTTTTATTGTTATTTAATGTTTTATGCAATTTCGACCGTTTTTTACCCTTTTTTCTCCACCATCCAGACGTCATAGTAAAAACAAATCATACCACCAGAAAGAGCAGACAATTGCGAGTAAAAATATATCAATTTCAAATCTCAATTTCTAATATTTTTTAAAAATTTTAAAACAAAAGTCACTTTCGGCTAAAAAAAAATGAACTTTGGTTTTTAAATCCTCGCATCAGAAAAAGTACTAATAATTTCGAATAATAATTTACATTTTTAGAAAGTTCAAAGATCTGGCTTTCTTACAAGCCCAATCTGGTCAAGAAATAATAAAAAATTGCTGCAGGATCGGGATTTTAAGAATTTTCGAATTTCAATTTCTCGGCAGACCAGCGAAGATCCGATTTTTCAAACACACTGACGTCACGCTGTTGAGATATTGTGAGGGTGAAATTATTATTGTTATTTAATGTTTTGTGCGATATTTTAAATGGTGGAATGATATGGATTTTTTTAAATGGATATTTTAAATGATGAATGATGGAACGGAAGAAATAAAATTGGAGAATTTATGGAAAAATTTATGGAGATTGTCGCAGTAATATTACGTTATATTTTAAATGCGACAATTGCACTCCGTAGACCTGGGTTCGATTCCCGTCGCTGCCAAAACTGCCGCAGTGTTCATGAGGAGTACGATCACATTAAACATGTGAGGCCATAAGTCCATAAGTCCTTCCGAGAGGTTGGTGGTAGGAGAAGGAGGGTACGGTTTCTGTGGATGCCTCCTGCACTGGGTTCCGGTCTAAAGTGGGTGAATAAAAAGAAAGTTATGGAGATTATCGCGGAGGGCGCGGTAGCCCAGTGGTTAGCAGGCAGAAATTGCACTCGGTAGATCTGGGTTCGATTCCCGCCACTGCCAAAACTTCAGCTGCGTTCACATGGAGTATGATTGCATTAAACATGTGGGTCCGCAAGTCCTTCCAAGAGGTTAGTGGTAGGGGAAGGAGGGTACGGTCTCTAAGGATGCCTCCCCCACTGGGTTCCGGTCTAAATTGGGTGGCACTTCCCGGCCGTCCAAATACTTACCTTACACCTTTCTGGTAGGTCGCGCCTGCGAGTTCGCCATGGTCAGAATTTTCAAGGGTAGCGAACAGGCTGGTCGCCAAAGGCGGCTAATGTTATAATATATTTACATATATGATTAATACCCTGTTAGCCAATGATAACGATAAGTGTCAACTATAGCTTCAGTATTAGAGCTTTGAATGCTTATTTTTAATTGCTTAAATGATTTAAATAGTCTTTCTTTTGAAATGACAACTATAAAAGAGTTTTCAATAATGAGATGTTAGACTTTGAAGGTAAATGAAGCAAAAATTGTGCAAAAAATAACATGTTCACTTCAAAATTTCATTAAAAAAATGAAATAACCCATAAACTAAGTTAAAAAAAAAGTTTCTATCATTCAAAGATTTTACAATATAGATTATAGTTACTCCTGCAAAAATTCATGATCCTGCTATTGTTAGTCTATCCAGAATGTGAGCTCATAGCTCATATGTTCTTTCATTCAGTATGTTCCCCTAACATTTTTCTACAAATGTACCAAATTTCATATTTTTGTCTGCCACAGTGTTGACGGTACGAGGCAGAGAAACATAAGGGATGTAAAATTTGTTAAACAGCACCTGCATTGGTGTTTGCATTTTTAAAGAGATTTCTGAAAATTTAGAATACAGTTTTAGCATAAATGTCTGCATTAGGATGGCAGAAATGTAACAGAGGTAAATACTGCTCTTTAAATGAACCCTACATTGCTTACCTAACAAGTTTAAATGATATGACTACAAAATTTCAGAGAAGCAACTTACGCTCTATAACACGCAACAGGGGACTGCATAAAAGTAAGAGCTCAATTTATAATAATCTATCACCACCCGATGAGTAAGTTTTGTGCTCAAAAATTCTCCTCCTTTGCACCATGGTGATCAATAGCAATCTAATTGCAAAACCATGTTCTAAGGGCAGAGATGGATAATCAAAGCAATTTTTTATTTTTGTTTTTATCACTACTTACATATTCTACATTAAGCTATACCTACCAAATCATCAATTATATCAAACGTTGATTCTGTTGAGTCTTTTTGCAGTATAGAGGAAAATCTGTCTATAAAAAATTTTAACGAGGCAAATTTAACTTTTCCCCTCTGAGACAGATCTGCGACTTCAGCATGATGGAAAACATCAGAGTTGATTGGAAAGTTTCTGATAATATAATTACATGTCATACAATAGTAGTTTTTGACGTACTAAAAAACTGCCTTGTTTCATCAGAGTTTAACTTTTTCAGGCACTCTGACGTCTCTGATCCCACAGATATGTCTTCATTATCCTTATGATTTGTTGAATCACTATAAAAGATATCGAAGACACATGTTGAAGCTTTCATGACTTCAAGCTTTATGAATCTGACTAATAAATCTGTAAAAAAAACTTGAATTTGAGACTTTAGCTTATGGACTCTGGGGGTCTCTGATTGCAGACCCACATTAAATTTTTCGAAAACACTAATCATAACACACTAATTTTTCAAAAAATCGTTAAAATCGGGAGATGTGTCTTCAAAAGCGGGAAATCGGGAGAAACACTCAAAAATCGGGAGTCTCCCGCCAAATTCAGTAGAGTTGCACATATGTAACTTTTATGGTCGCAGAAGGGGAGAAATGGGGTAAAACAGGAATATTTTCAAAAATTCAGATTTTTGGAACAGACGTAAAAATTCGAAACGAATCCGGAAAATCCGGAATGGTTGGCAGCTATGTATACAATTAATAGTTGAATTTTCATGAATTTTTAAAAAGTATATACTTTTCTCTTGTTGAAATCAGGCTCCTGGGCTGGGATATTCCAGTAGAGGCTCTATCTTAACACCATCGGCGCAGCGACCATTCTCGAGATTTCAAATGCAAATCTCTGATAAAAACTACACTGTGTTATAACTCACAGCAAATTCATTAAAATCAAATAACTATTTAACAATCTGCTTATAACAAAAATAAAATAAAACAACTGTACGTAGTTTCAGTGGTGCACACACAGCCCTGCCACTAACACTTATTTCAAATCACGGGTACATTTTATAGTTGATAATAATAATCTTATAATATGAAATCATTTTTTATTGCTCAGAGTTAAAAGTTCATATAATTAACATTAATTCCATCATTCCTGTCCGATGTACGTTGAACAAAGAAACTCGTTAAATGTGACAGCTTTGTTGTTTTTTCCGTTTTATCTGGCAAATTACGTTTAAATTTAAAAACACCAAATAAATAAACAAAGCACAAATTTATAAGATACAGTGAAACCTGTATAAGTTGGACACTCACGGTTCCCCCTAAAAGTGTCCAACTTAGACAGTGTGATGAAATTTTATTTTTCCCTTCAGTAAAGCATTTCAAAATACTTTCCTTTTAACATATATAAAGTACTAATGAGCCAATGGTTTTAATTAAATATTGTAATTACTGTTACAAAATACTTATGTATATGTACGTACATACTTAAAATGTGAATCAAGGAATCTGCATACACCTACTTTTATATGTAATATGTAATGGCTACTCACATGCTATATTTGAATTCATTGGATCAGATTGATGCAGTAATCCATTTCTATTGTTCAGAAAAATACTCTGTCAGAAGAGTTTGCTTTTTTCTGATTCCAGATGCCCATAGTATTTTTATTTTACTGTGCAGATTAAACACAGCTTTAATGTGTTCTGGCGTATTTTGCATAAAAGCATACAAATGGAGATTCAATATCATGGGTTTCAAGATTTTGACAGATGCAAAATTTTGACAAGCATCGGATAACTCTTTTCTGCACGTTTCAGGAAGGCACTTTAGTTCTTCATCCAGTGACTCCAATTTGAAACAGTCTGTCACTTGGCACGCAGAAGAGATGAGATCACACAGAAATCCAGCATACTTGAAACACTTAACAATCGTGTTTTCTGATAGATTTTTCCATGCTTCATAAATGCATCGGACTGCGTCTAAGACTGTTACTTCTTTGACAAATTTTGCCACATTCTCACAATTTTCTGCAGCCTGGAAAATTCTGGAAGTGGTCAACTTACAAAGGTTTTGAGCTATGCTTTGTGACAAATTCTACCTAATTACCTGGTCAACATACAAGTTAGACAGGTGGTCAACTTATAAAGGGTTCACTCAATGTTAAAGTAATTACACCATTCCGTTCCTGGTCAATTAGGTCAACTTCACAGGATTTACTGTACTACGATTGAAAAATAAACCCGCTTCAAAATATGCAAACTGGCGATGGTTGTGGCCCTGTTGCGATTGTGAAATATTATCCCCCAGATACTTTCTTCGGTACTTGGCGCTTACATAGATTTTCAGGCACTTACGATATGACTCACTCACGGCGCGGGCAAGTGGCTGGTCTGGACAAATAAATATGCGCAAGAGAAATAAAATCAATTAAAAAAAGAAAAAGAAAGAAAAGAAAATGGAAAACTGCAATAGAACTCTCAGCGGCAGCCCCTACATTTTTCAGGTTTCCGCGAGGGCTTCACGGCAGTGCATTACTGGCAGTAAGGATATAAGGATGCTACTGCGTGCGTTTTATGATATCCCTGTGGGAGTTTGCCTTCGATGTTTTTGCCATCCAAAAGTTTCGGCTATCGAGAGTTTACCAACAAATATTATCATTGTACTAAAAATAATAATAAAAACAATGAAAAATAATCAAAATAAATGCTAGTCAAATTTTCTGTATGTCAATTTTTTAATATTTATTTTAAATTCTAGTTCCTCTGTTGCTAAATTTTAGATTTTTAATCCAAAATTTCTAGTCGCCACATCTAATTTTTTAGGTGCCACGGCGACCTGGAACCTGGGATTTGTTGAGCCCTGGTATAAATGTAACACAGTATATTATGACATTAATAGATTTATAGCTTAAATGTAGTGACATTAATAGTCTCATAATAATGCATATGTAAAGCCACTTCATTTAATGATGCATTTTTATTTAATTTTATGGGATACATTTTAATTTCTAACATCTTTCTTCAGAAGTTACTTTTGATAAATGTGAAATATCTAAAGAATGATTTATAAAAGCATTTAAAAACTAGTCAATCATTTGCAACAAAAAATGCCCCATAACAAGATTGTTTATAATTTCTTTTAAACATTATAAAATTAGAGCCTTCTAAATGTCTAATTTTCATCAAAATCAATGGGTTTCTATTATTTGAACTGATTCTAATAAATGCACCAAATTTCATTAAAATCTTTTCATTTGTTTGTGAGACATGGTATTTAGACTCAACTACAGATTACATACTCACACCATACAGAATTATCTTAAAAGAGAATTTTGGGCATACTTAACCCATATAAATTCGAATCTTTACCCATGTCAAAAATGCTTTCCTAATTAATACATTATACCATGCACATAAAGAAAATAAAAATTCTAAATATGCACATAAAATACTGCTCAAAATGTAAAAATGTATAAAACAACATATTAAAATATCTTTATTAACCTTTTTTTAACGCAAAAGATGCCCCTTTCATTAGGACACGAGAGCATGACTAATTCTCACAAAAGTAAGATTGACTTCTGTCAATTAAGTAACAAATGTCTCCAAGAGAGAAAACGGTTACCAAATAAAACAAAAAAATTAAAAGGTAAAAACCAAGAAGAAAATGAGCAAATGGCAGGATTCTAAAGCTGCAGATTAAGAATATTGGTAATTGGACAGCAGGTCCTAAAAAGTTATTGACTAAAATTATTTTACTAGCTAAATGTTTTTACTATGAATATAGTCTTTTCTATACTAAGAGTGGTGACACATCACAATTTCAAATACTAATTACTAATAAATGACAAATCTCACAGATCCAATAGTCATTTTATTGTAAAATCATCCTACAGACGTAAAAACAATAGTCAAAGAGCTTTCGAACATCTTACATGTTCATCCTCAGTGGCAATACAATTCAATACTGTCAAGTAAAATTTGCATATCATGAAATTGCCAGTTACACAAAAAGGTGGATTATGAGTCAGATTATAATTTATACAAAGTTCAAAAGCAAATGCTTCAAAAAGTTTAAAGATATAGGATCTTTAAAACATAATAATTATAAATCAATGTAGCTATGCAAAAGCTTAACATGCAGGGAATCGAGAACGAGTCACCAAGCATAACTTAAGACCTGAACAGGGTCAAAATTACAAATAGAAGAACGATATAAATAAATAGAAAAAGATTAATATAACAAGATCGAAAGGGGGCTATTACAGCTAACTAAAAGAAAAGTTTTTTAAAAAGAGGGCGAAAATTATCTTTATTCAGAAATTGGGCGAGGGCAGTCGTTAATTTACCATTTTTTATGTCTCTTGCATGTTCGAACAAACGGATACCAACCATACGTTTAGTACTACTGATATAAAATTTATAGATATTATCCGGAGAAAGGAGGGGTACGACATACACCCCAGCAAGATTTTTAAAGTTAACTTAAATTTATTAGTTCGAATGCGATTAAACAAAGTGGTAACAGCTGAATGAGTGGGTTTAAATTTAAATTCGGTACAAAAATTAATAAGGAGGTGAAAAATTTTAGGATGATAAGGACAACTAGCTTTAAACTGTAAACGATCATTAATAGGAATAAGACTAGAAAAGGGTTGTAAAAACTTTTGGTGGATCTTAACGTAAATATTATAGATAAACTCATAACAGTAGCCTGCATCTTGACCGAGTTTAAAAATTAAGTCAATTTCATTATTTAAAGAAATAATAGTCGAACTAACATTAAAAGCGCGATTGAAATATGCGATAAAGGAAGCCTTTTTTAGAAGAAATAGGGTGAAAAGAATTAACCGGAATGCACGTGTTGGTAAATGTAGATTTACAAAATGCAGAAGACTAAATATTAGAAAAATTATGGGAAACAATAATGTTTAAAAAAAGTAAAGAACAGTTGGATTCATGCTCAACGGTAAAATTAATTGAGGGATAAAAATCAGTGACTAAATCATTTAAACTATGGTTCTAAATTATAAACACATCATCAACATAACTTTGCCAAAGAATGGGTTTAGGAGATAAAAAAGGCAAAATCTCGTTCTCGTGTTCCTGCAATTAACTGCTTCTACAAAGATACCAGAAAGTGGGCTACCCATAGGGGCACCCGAATTTTGTAAGTAATACCCGAACATTGTCTGCTGATAAGACCAAACAACTTGTACTTATTGATAGTGTGAATTATATAGAGGCAATACGGAGGTATATTGCCAAGATGGATTGTACCAATGTTAAAACTTTTCCTATTACAGTTATAAATTCTAAGATTGCCCAACTTAAAAAATCCTTTGACCTACCTCCCACTATTAAATCGGCTATTTTTCGTACTTCCCATCAATTAGCACAACTTTTCAGTCAAATTAAATTACATAAAGTTAATCATCCCATGCACCCCATTGTTTCTAGATGTAATGGTTCCACTTATTTTTTGGAGAAAGCTCTGACAAAATTTTTAAAGCCTTTTTTCGATGATCATCCATTTCTGTTAATTCTACCAAACATTTCATTAATACCCTTTTAAATGTAAATTTTGTTCCTAATTGTACTTTTCATAGTTTCGACATGGTGTCTCTTTTCCCTAATGTTCCCGTTGATAAAGCCATTGACATTATAGCCAAAAAACTTTCCTTGCATAATTATAAACCCCCTTCAATCACCGCAATAACCTCTGCATTGAATATCATCACAGGTACCAATAATTTTGGTTTCCGTGGCGATATTTACTTACAAAATTTGGGTGCCCCTATGGGTAGCTCACTTTCTGGTATCTTTGCAGAAGCAGTTTCGCAGGAACTCGAGAACGAGATTTTGTCTTTTTTATCCCCTAAATCCATTCTTTGGCAACATTTATGTTGATGATGTGTTTATAATTTGGAACCATAGTTTAAATGATTTATTCAATTTACTCGATTTAGTCAATGATTTTTATCCCTCTATTAATTTTACTGTTGAGCATGAATTCAACTGTTCTTTACCTTTTTTAGACGTTATTGTTTCCCATAACTTTTCTAATATTCAGTTTTCTGTATTTCGTAAATCTACATTTACCAATACGTGCATTCCGGCTAATTCTTTTCAGCCTATTTCTTTTAAAAAAGCTTCCTTTATCGCATATTTCAATCATGCTTTTAATGTTAGTTCGACTATTATTTCTTTAAATAATGAAATTGATTTAATTTTTAAACTCAGTCAAGATGCGGGCTACTCTTATGAGTTTATCTATAATATTTACGTTAAGATCTGCCAAAAGTTTTAACCCTTTTCTAGCCTTATTCCTATTAATGATCATTCACAGTTTAAAGCTAGTTGTCCTTACCATCCTAAAATTTTTTGCCCCCTTATTAATATTTGCACCGAATTTAAATTTAAACCTGCTCATTCAGCTGTTACCACTTTGTTCAATCACATTCGAACTGATAAATTTAAGGATAATATTAACCTTAAAAATCTTGCTGGGGTGTATGTTGTACCCCTCCTTTCTCCGGATAATATCTATAAATTTTATATCGGTAGTACTAAACGTACGGTTGGTATCCATTTCTCCGAACATACAAGAGACATAAAAAAAAATGGTAAATTAATGACTGCCCTCGACCAATTCATGAATAAAGATAATTTTCGCCCTCTTTTTGGAAAACTTTTCTTTTAGTTAGTTGTAATAGCCCCCGTTCGATCTTGCTATATGAATCCCTTTTCATTTATTTATATCGTTCTTCTATTTGTAATTTTGACCCTGTTCAGGTCCTAAGTTATGCTTGGCGACTCGTTTTTATGTTAAACCTTTGCATAGCTACATTGATTTATAATTATTATGCTTTAAAACATCCCATACCTTTAAACCTTTTTGAAGTATTTGCTTTTGAACTTTGTATAAATTATAATCTGACTCATAATCCACCTTTTTGTGTAACTAACAATTATATGATATGCAAATTTTACTTGACAGTATTGAATTGTATTTAAGCATGGTGGCATCGTTTCTAATTGTATTGCCACTGAGGATGAATATGTAAGATGTCTAAAAGTGCTTTGGCTATTGTTTTTACGTCTGTAGGATGATTTTAAAATAAAATGACTATTGGATCTGTGAGATTTGACATTTATTAGTAATTAGTATAGTCTTTTCCGTTGCTTATTGCGATGTATAAAGTGTACATATGATATACGTTATATCATCCACCAAACATTAAAAATTACTTACTCTAGGCATATATTTAAAATTTATTATCCATGATAATTAACAAAATGCTATTTTTTATTTTATATAATAAGGATTCTGCTATTACACTCTAATTATGCATTTCTTACAAAACTATATTTAATTTTGGTTGAAGCATATTGAAATTCTCCAATTTCAAATTCAAGATAAGATAATTTTAAACTTTCTTTTCTTTGTTCACTTCTTGTTAGTTTTACAATTTGCCACATTTTATAATCAGATCACCAGTTTTGAGAATTTTCTTACCCATCATTTTTAAAAAGTTACCCACAGATTGGCCAATGGCAAGTGCTAATCTGCAGCTGTATAGGATTTTATGAATAAATAGTGAAAATCATGGTGAAATGAATGACTAACAGAAGGATTACAAGTAATAGTTGTTTTGAATGACTCAAAACAAAAAAACTAGTTGGTTTCCTAATTAATACATTATCGATCACTTAAGTTCACAGTTTTATTCACTAAACATGAGCTTTTAATCTTTCTGCAGCAATTCACATTCTTCCTTAGTTTTTATCATTCATAGAATCCTGCCATTTGTTCACGTCTACCTACTTTTCATTTCTTGTCATTCTATTTGAAAACCACTTCCCCCTTGATCACATTTGCCACTTTATCTACTGAATCTGATCTTGCTAAAGGTATTGGTCATGCTGTCTTCTTATCCTGATAAAGGGGATTGTATTTTGTCATTCTTATCATTCGATCTTGTCATTCTTATTGTTGTGTTAAATGTTGTTTTATATAAACAACATTTAACTTCCTATACCTTTTAAAAATAAAAATTATTCAGCAATAATGTATAATTATTAAGTATACTAAAAGTGGATAACTGCATACCTGACTGTTGGAGTTTCATTTCAAAATATGCTTTA
Organism: Amaurobius ferox; assembly: GCA_951213105.1. NCBI lineage: Eukaryota > Metazoa > Arthropoda > Arachnida > Araneae > Amaurobiidae > Amaurobius > Amaurobius ferox. Next base: position 49,538,711 of record OX578139.1, on the reverse strand, counting down.
TTTTGTACAATTGGAACATTTGCAAGGGCAGCACCAGTTCCACAAACTCTGTGTCCATTTTTGACAATTACAACTTCATGACCTATAAAGATAATGGTTATATTTATAATGATATAAATTACATTTTGAATACACACAGAAAGGAAACATGCACAATTAACTTATGGCTAGTAAATTATGAAATTATTAAACTAATGCAGAAACGCAAGCATTTTAAGCTTGCGACACGAATTTATGACATTATAAATATTTTAATTTACTAAATTAAAATAATGTAAGGATTTTAATGCATTCAGGTTTATGTGACAAATATATCGCCTGGGTTAAAAATTTGCAAACTTGCATTCTATAGTAATATTTTCAAGTAATATTTTTTTCAGCCAGATTTGAAAGATATATTTTGGTGAAGGTGGAATCGGTTGATCTTGAAAATAGACCCCCACTCATTTTTCGAAGTACGATCCCGAGCCAAGTTGGCGCGATTCTTCGGGTTATTTCATTCCGTATACTTCGCCAATCTGGTAGCCCACGACTTCTGGTAACCAATAGGCATCCAATCAGCGCACGACTGTTTGGGAATCTGCATTTTAATAGGCAGGAAGTATTTCAATAGTCTTCTGTGTATTTCATCAGACCTTTTTGGATCGAATTCGTTGATTCTTGTTAGAGATCTTTTTTGATCGATTTTACAAAGATTTGGACACGTACACTCTTTGGAATAAATATTTAAAACAATTCTTCGTAATTCATGTACACATTAACATTTTACGAAAATTTTCAGTAGATATGTAGAATTTTGTAGATTTAATTGGATTGGAGTGCGAAACATGTTCGGTGTTGAATGTACGTGTATGTTCAAGAAAACGTATTCCGGTGTGGATGTAATTAAAAATATGGATATTATCAGTAAATATTTCAAAACACGGAGAAACGCGCCAAATTGGCGCAATTTTGTTTAGAAAAAAGAGTGGGGGTCTATTTTCAGAATTTACCGTGGAATCTGTCCACTTATATCACAATTTAATTTTAATATGTTAATTTAAAATTATCTATTCTGTACACTAATGCAACGTTAAATGTCAACAATAGAAATTTAATTTGATATTTTTACAAGATCTCTTTGATGACAGCAGAAAACCATAAAAAGGACATATTTATAGCAATTTTTAAATTCACGTAATGATAAAACTAGTCATAGGATGACTTTATTTACTTCAAATACGACTTAAATAGAGAAATTATTTCAATTTTCATAAAATATAAATAAAAAATTTCAGGTAAGCAACAAAAGAACCAAACAAAATAACACCAGAAATAATTATTTTTCTCACCCATGTGTGAAGTATCGAGCAAAACAACAGGTTGTTCTCGCATTTGAACATAACTCCCTCCAACATTTCCATCGCAACATCTCCGAAAACAACCCATACAAGAAGCCATCTTGATTTTGCGGCATTCAGGATCAGGATGGAAGTAGAAGTGACAGTTCTGTTTATCAGTAGATGATAATCCACAGCACAAGTAGGCGGAGTACAAAAAGTGGGTGGGGATCGATAGTAGGCGGAGTTTTAAGGTGGCCACCGTTGTATCGAAAAGTCATGAGGCACCTGACCAAGGCTATCTAAAACTTATTCTAGGTGGCCTTGACCTGACGCCGAAGCAAGGCTATCTAAAACATGTAATAGAGTTGAGCAAATTAAAATTGCTAGTAAAGATCAGAAGATTTATACTGTAAAACAAATTAAAATGGGGTTATCACCCTATGATGATAAACGATATATTTTAAATGATGGAATTAAGAGTTTAGCTTATGGTCATTATCAAATTTAAATGATAAAGCCATGCTAAATTAAAAAATTGTAGCGGTGTATTGTATACACTGGGTGGTGGTGGGACTACAATTTTTAGAGAAAGTGAATTCATTTACATATATTGCAAGAAGCTGGCTATGATCAAGTAGAATCATGATGAAATACACTAAGATACATTACTGACAGAATCCAATTTAATTAAAGGTGCTCTAACATGGTAAAAATGCTTATGGATCAAAATCTGGAATGATTGAAATACATATACACACACATTGAATGCTCAAGATATACAAACGAAATGAAATTTGCAAGCAAAGATTAGATTTATACTGTGAAGGGAAAAAAACTTTATATTTACTTACTGATTAATAACATCCTTCTTATCTGATTGATAAAAATCTCCATTCATAGAAAAAAAATCAGGTGGCAAGATCAAGCTCCACCCCTCTCCATCCGGAGCTATGTTTTAACATGGAGAAGTATAGCTCCGGAAACTCCGGATGAGCCAGAACCCCCTTATATACACTACTACTCTTATTCTAGGTGGCCTAGGCCGAAAATGAAGAAAGGAAAATGCGGCTGACAATTTCATGATATGCAAATTTTATTGAATTGTATTTAAGCACTTTGGCATCTATTTCTAATTGTATCGCCACTGAGGATGAACATGGAAGATGTTCGAAAGCGCTTTGGCTGTATTTACGTCTGTAGGATGATTGTATAATAAAATGACTTTTGGATCTGTTTGAGATTTGTCATTTGTTAATTTAGTGTTTTGAAATTGTGACGTGTCGCCACTCCTGGTATGCTCTCAAGATTTTATGTTAATTGAAAAAACTAAACTAAACTCGCTATTATTGAATGAATGAATATTTTGTACATACATAGTTTTAACCAGAAATCAATGGACACAATTCTTTATTATTCACAAATTATCAAGAGCTGTTCTCGAGATACAATGAAACATATATATTTTTACAATTAGCCCTATATCTCTGAAACAAAAAGTAAGTAGAATAAAAATGTGTGTGATTTTTTGAAGTAATAAATGTCAGTTCCTAAGCGATTATCGGAGAACCATCGGCATCAAACTGCAGAAACGTTTTCAATATTTCGAACATTCATTTTAGATAAAAAAAAAACTACTATAAAAATATAATTATGTTACACTTTATTAAAAAAATCATTTTGTGTATTTTTTAGTTTAAAAGTGAATGCAACATAACTTTCAAAACGATATTTTCAGATATTGCATGTTTTTGGTCTAAAATATTATTTGTGTTTATTAGTTATGTTTATTATGTTAATCAGTAACAACAATAAGCCTACTGATTTCCAGTGAGATCTACAATTAATAACATAATATGTACTATTGTTTTCTCACCAATTCAAAATTTGGGAATCTACAGAATAATACAGATTTATAAAAAAAAATAATACTTACTACATTGTTTTAAAGCTTCTACAGCAATATAAGCAGAGGCATATTTTAAAATTCAATTTTTGGAGGGATTCAGTTCTAAATTAAGTTCATATCAATCTCAAGGATCTAAGTTAGAGGTGAATCCTTTATGGGCTCTGTCCTTGCCCGTGAGTTTAGGTCCGGTGTTTATTTTTCAGGCGTACATCTGAGAGGGGCATTTTATATTAACCTAGTTTCTATTTATGTGACAACATTTAGATTTATTTATATAAGGCAAATAGAAGACTAGCCTTTCTCTTAAGTTTCATCCCCCCCCCCCCGACCAAAAAAATCTTGAGAGAAACTCCCTTAAATATGTCCCTGAATATAAGAAAAATTACCAATGTATTAAAAGCTGTTAACTAAAGTATTTTTGCATGTAACAGAGTGGGGCATTATTGTGAAAATTAAGTTAAGTATTCAAATTTTTCATCTGTAAAAGTTTGTTTTACTGCTGTTAAAAACTTATCATTATATTTTGAAAGAGGAAAAAATGTAGCCTCTCTGCATATTATACAGGGTGTCCCGAAAAGATTGAAACTCACTTTAATTCTTTACCTGTTCGAGATAAGTAGGCAATGTAAATTGCAAAAATGTTGAAAGTAAGGTAGGAAATATGACTACGTTAATGAAATAGTCCTCCAATTCATTTTCAAAAAGTTACACTTTTTAAATTTTTATATGACCCCCTTAGACAAATTTGGAAACAGATATTCTTAAACTTCTTTTTAGGACCATAAATTTAAATATTTTAATAGAATGAATAAACAATGTCATTTAGATTACTTTAGGAATTTGCACGTGATTTTAAGTTTCTTTATAATGTACATTCCATATGAAGAACAAGTATACTGCAAGTACACAATAAAATTGGAAGTGCAATTAAATTCCAAATGGGCATAAATCACTTTCGCTTGGGTATCATGTTGTGGTAACTGCGTTACAGCTCCTAGTAAGTGACTTTAGATAGGTAACAGTAAGTGGCAATATTGCACTATATCATACAAGACAAACGAGTGAAAGTGATTTAGGCCCTTTCGGAATTAAACTCTTCAAATGTTCAATGTCTTTGTAATATGATAGAACTTTCGTAATGTGATACGAGAAAATGAAAAATGTTAAACTCTGTTACAAATGAATGTGCAAAATTTTCAGATTATATTATTGTTTAGGTATTAGTGCAGCAGTTGAAATAATGTTTAATACCAAAATAAATGTTTATTCAACAATTTTGTCAAAAGCGGATTGAATGATAACGAAGAAAAAATAAATCCCTATCAAGTGTATACATCGAACATAACAAAATGTTTATATTATTTGAATGGCAGCATATATAGAATATATATATTTGGATACATAAATTGGATGCACATTGTTTTTTCATGTGCAATTGTCCATCCGGTTGTTTTGAGACCAGATATAAATTACCATTTGTAAACAAACGTTTAAAATTTTAAATACTTTTAAATACATTTTAAGTTTCAACATTTAAATTTTTTAAAAGCATACAAAAATATTAAAATAAGAAAGAATAGGTGACCTCATTTATAAGAAGAAAAGGGCAAGATGAATATATACAAAATTCAGTTTCAAGTAAGCTGTGACAGTAAATACGTAAAGTACCTCTGCTTTAGAGTGGGAAGAAATTTTGTTAACCATTACACACTAAAATTTGTTATTAAAATACATTTTTCAATATATCATATCAAAAGAAAACTTAATATGTTATTTTATAAAAATATTAAAATATGTTAGTGCATATTTTAATTAGAATTCATTTGTGTTTGCAATCCTGAATTTAAATCTATAAAGGGTTCAAAATTAGTGGTTGTTAAATTTTGTACCTATATATTTTATTACTTTGATGGAGATTTTAGATACCTAACTGTTCTGCCTTTCTTCGCATGTACGATGCAAATTCCATTTTATCCATTTATTCTTCCTTCTAACAATCTAACTAATTTATATCATGGATTACATGCACCCATGCAGCACAGCAGATCAAAGGCAGGTCTGCTAATGAAAGATGATTTATTTATTTTGTGAGTTGAATAACGAAAACAAAATAAATAATCTGGAAATTGCACCCAAATAAGACATTTTGGTAACTGGGGGAAAATTGGTTAGATGTCATTATTGCGTAACTTTATGCTCCTGCTTTCTAACCCTGCATATATAATGCATTTATTTACGTTATGTTGAAAAGGGCTTATTTACCATTTCCCAAATGATAACAAGTGTAACCATAATTATATTGTTTAAAATATGAAAGTAAAGGAAAACTCTTACTCCATCCTATCAAAAGTATCCATGGAGTTAGATAGGTAATCCCTTTGCCTTCATAATGATATCTCAAACACTAATTATTTTATTCAAGTTTTTATTCAACAATGAAATTATATATTACTTGATCTAAAGTTAATTTAATTTAAATAAATATATGGTTTATATTTGATTAAAGGGTCGTATAACAATGAATCCACATATGTCTGGTAATATTAAAAATGCAAAAGCGATACTGATTGTAAGACAAACAAAAGTAAATACTGGAATATTAATGTTTAAAAATGATTCAAGCTCCAGAGATTGTGTAGTAAGTTACTAATAGATAGTGAGCATTAAAAGACACTAGAACGTAGATGCTCTGCATGGATACATCTAATGTATAAAATTCTCCGACAGCTGTTCAAAACATTGCCTTTTTATGCTACAACATAAACCGGTAGAAATTAAAGTTTCAATTTTACAATTATGCACTGAACAACATGGTCACTTGGAACTTTCCATGCTGATATATTTCATCAATTACTTTTCTTAATAGAAAAGTTGTCCTCTACGAGCAAGAGATTTCAATTTAAAACTCTATACAGAGAATAACTTAGCTAGCCAGTATGCAGTTTACAAATATGAAAAGGAGTACACTTCAAGTACAACTATAATGTTGATAAAAAGAGAATTGTTGATAAAACCTCATAACTTAATATTTACAAATTAACCTAACATTTACAAATTTAACCATGTTTAACAATGTTAATATTTAATGTAAATATTAACATGATATTTACAAATTTAAGCATAATTTAAAAAACTAACAATATGTCATTAAAGTTCAAGCATTGAACATATTAAAAGCTAGCAAAATTATCTTCTATGACAAAGATTTCAATTATGACCTCTGGACAAAGAAGAAATTCAATGGCAAGTATATGTAAATTATTTTACAGTATGAACAAATTTTAAAAGTAATCATTTCAGTACAAAACTAATGTGTAAAAATAAAATGATAAATATATTAAATTAGCAATGCAGCTATCCTACGTCTAACTATTGAGAAATTTTGAAAACGTTATTCCAAAAGAAAAAAAAATAACGTACATATAGATAATAACAGAAAAATTTTGCTAGAATAATTAGTAACATTTTATGTAATGTTATTTGTTCTTCATAAATACTGAAAAATTATCCCAAAGATTTCTTCATTTACATCATTAAATATTTATAAAAATAAAAAAATTCCAATGCCTATAGAACTTCTCGATATGTGGATGGATGGTGATTAGCATAACTTGCTTCCAATCATCGGATGGCCAGTGACATCGTTCCTGGCACCACTGTAAACGTATTTTCAGATTCCTTGGTGAAATGAGAGGTTTCCGCACAGGCATACGACTGGCTACACCGATTCGCTGTAAATCATTACCTTTTTCAAACAGAGATAAATCTGTCGCTTTCCCATTCTGCTCCATTTCTCTCGGAACACACACCGACAGCATTCTTATAAAGGTATTGCGATCAACCTGGACCGTCCCATGAGCAACGTGATTTGCATATATCCCCCTACATTTGCATACATGTTCCTATGTTTCTAATTCACTGACCGGTATATACAGGGTGTCCAGTGCTATCGGTGTCCAATGGCTATTTCCTCAACCGTTAGTCACAATACTTCCAATTGCAAAAATGCTTTAAATTTTAAATCTATTATCTTAGAAACAGTTTAAATCAATAAATACATTTCTGAAAGAAATACGAAATATAAATTTTTATACGGTTCCACCAATTATATTTAGGAAAATCATCCTCATACAATTTCATGCAAAATAAAAAAAAATCTTCCTTTCAAGACCAAAATTCACTGAGTTATGGAGCATTAAACCTTATGACTTAAGTCGCTTTTCCACGTATAAAAATGTCCCGTTTCATGCAATCAATCAGGGACCGTATTGACTATTTCTCCAGGCAACCAACCAATCAGGGACCGTATTGACCATTTCTCCAGGCAACCAACCAATCAGGGACCGTATTGATCATTTCTCAGCACAAAAAGTGCTCCAACTGTAAACAACTATAAGTCGGTCAATTTTGGTCGTAAAAGGATGATTTTCTTTTATTTTGCATAAAATTGTATGAGGATGATTTTCCTAAATATAATTGGTAGGACCGGGGGACTGTATAAAAATTTATATTTCGTATTTCTTTCAAAAATGCATTTATTGATTTAAACTGTTTCTAAGATAATAGATTTTAAAATTCAAAACATTTTTGCAATGGGAAGTATATCTGTGTGACTAACGGTTGAGGAAATAGCCATTGGGCACTGATAGCACTGGACACCCTGTGTATATATATATATACATATATATATATATATACACAGCTGGACAATTGCTAAGGAAGGATCACAAATTGCAATGGAGCACAACATTAAGCGGGGTGTAGGTCCAGCAGTTTAAAATATTGTTGCCACATTGTTCGGACATTAGAATAAAGATCATTTATTGTTCTGAAAAATACAGAAGGTTTTGAAACATCTGAAAGGAAAAAAGCACGGGACTGGTATTTCACCGGATTCCCAATATATTAATTCTTTATGGAATCGGTCTTCGCTTTCCACGTTCACATGAATAAATTGCTCAAATGATATAGTTCGTATAGACGTTTGGAATCTATTTCCAGAAAGAAAAGTCTTTGAAGTTATAAAATGAATTGACAAATTAGTGTTACGATATTGTCTCCAAAGACAAATGAAAGGGGGAATAGGCAAAAACATTGCAGTGCCCAGAAACAATCCTGATCACTTCTATAGTTTGTGAAATTTAAATTTCAAATATTCGACAAATTTAAATTTCCTTGTAAATAAACAATGCTCTCCTAAAATTTAAGTGATAGAAAAGTAAATTTAAATTATCGAAAAATAAACAAACTATTTTTGAAATTCAAAACATTAAAAAGGAAAAAAGGTGTATTTTTGAGTTCAAATTACTTAAATAAACAGAAGTCTTTTTAAATATTACGTAATAATGAGTAAACAAATGATTTTTTGAAATTTTAAGATTTTACCATGGCCGCACTGTATTACTGAAATAAGCCAATTTGTTATGCTATTTGTGCATTTAAACTTGTATTTCCTGTGATTTGTGTTTTATTATTGAATGCATTTTGTTTCGTCACGTTTTTTTTTGGCAACCACGTGTACTTCCAGGTCAGGAGAAAAGAAAATCGCGCTGAAATGGCGACATTTTTTAAAGTTCGCCAACAGGGGTCGGTAAAGTACACAAGTACCAAAAAAGGTTTTACAAAATGCTAAATAAAACTAGGTACGAAACAAAGACATACACAAATATGATAAAACATTTATTAAAAAAAAAGAATAAAATTAAGTATCATATTCAGTAGAATGATATAGTATATTCAGTTTCATAAATCATGTAACAATAAAGAAAGTTTTAATAATTATGCTTTGAACATAACATTACGTTGCACACTCATGTACATAAGCTAACTTTCACATTTGAACGACCTTTAACATTTATAAATCGACAGCAGTATTATAAAAACATTCATCGTCACTTTAAGAAACACACACTCATGTATACCTGAAGCGATGTAAGAAACAAAATCAAAGAAGAAATCCAACAGTCTGTTATTGAACGAGATCATGAATAGAATTTAGATACAAATTTAGTTTCAATTGATAGCGTTATAGTATATATATATATGTAGATAGTATTAAGGTGTTTGTTTAATATTGAAATAGCATTTTAAATAACAAAATCTATTTATTGAATGAGATAAGGTACCCCAAGCACAACTTCATTGATTTATCCATATTATTATTCAAAATAATAACAAGAACAATTTAGTACTTCCCACAAGTTAATTGCAATCGAATATAAATTGCAATCTACAAAATAAAAAGTAAATTAGTTTGAATTTATCGAAAAATTTTTTATGACATAGTTCAAATCAATTACGTTCAAGACATAATTTTGAAAGATATGAATAATCTGTGACAAGAATATGAGAAAAAATACTTTGTTCATATTTGGATTTTCATAATTGAATTTTTAGGATATCTATACTTGGATTTTTAGAATGTATATTTCTATAATTACATTTTCAGTATGTTCATATTTCGATTTTTAGTGTGTCTGTTTATATTTGGATTTCATAAAATTAAAGTATATTATATTTTGAATAGAAATGCAGAACATTTTTTTTAACCCTTATTATTTTTTTTAACTATCTTGCATAAAAATAATTGTGAATATGTCTTGGTTACACATACTATCAAGTCCAATCAGTGAAAAGAGGGGTATTGTACAACGTCCCAGTTTGTTTTATAAGCTTATATATGCTTACAAAACAAATGCAACTAAACATTTTGATGTTTTCTCAGAGGATAAGAAACAGCTTTAGAACATAAAATTAGGAATGGTAAATCGTGTCTTAGCAACCAGTGGCACAGAGCATGTGTAGATCTCAGGTTTAATCTTCAGGTATATAACACCAGGCATTACTCGTCAAAGTGCCGCAAAATTTCATACGTATAACACAAAATGCGTATATTTTCGGAAGCTAAGGTAATTTTTATTCCTAATTTTGTTTTCGAATTATAATATTTTCGAATAATTTTATTTTCTTGAAAGTTTCTCAATTGTTTCTCAGTCAAATTCCCTTGTTAATGAATATTTTCCATTCTTCCCTCTGTTTGAAAATCTTTTGTTTAACAGCCCGATTTCGTTTCTTCTTTCTATTTTTTTTCGGTAATTTTCTTCTCGATTCTTGAATTTTTGCTTTATCAGTCAGTTCTTTCATTTTCTGTTCTACTTATATTTCGTATTTGTTTATAAACTTTTATTTTCTTGTAGCTGGTTCAGCGACTCATGCAACTTCCGAAACCGGTCTTTTTTTAAGGACATTATGTTCGTAGTTTGGAAAAAGTGCTTTGAATCCTTATTTGGACTTTCACTTTCCCCTTTGGTATTTTACTATGCATTCACAGTGTCCTACCACTTGTTCCTTCCTCCATGGATTTTTACCTCTTTTTATTCTCTTCTCGCCGTTGGTAACTCTCTTTCTCCGCTTCAATAGTGTTTCCTGTTTCAACATCAGTTGCCGATCCAGCTCTGACAAATGAAGGTTGCGTTTCTGGTTGGTCCTATAGAAGCCTGTTTATTGCCTTCGCAACAGGTTAGTACTATTAATTTTGTATTGTATGTCGCTTTTAACGATTTATTATTTTACTTTTAGTTTTATAACTACTACTGTGCTTTTCAAAACCAATAAAGTTCCGTTTGTTGTTTCAAACAAAGTTTTATTAATTTCGAGGTACATCCGTAGTTTACCTCGCATTTGAACTTACTTCAATAATATGTCTGTAGAATCTACCATAGAATTGAAATACGTAGATTCCTTGATTATCATTAATAAGGAAGTAAGACTTTATATCGTTAATTGAAAAATAATGGTAATTTATAAACTATTCAGTATTCTACAGAGAAAACTATCTGTATATCTTACTGTGTCACGAAAAAGGCTTTTGGAATGCGCTTTTTATCTTTAGGTTAGTGTGACACAAGATAATGGTTATAAATCCCCGGATTTCCCGGTTACATTAACTTCAAGTATTTGCGCGTGAAAAGTGCTGAACTGGCTGAAGTTGCAGGCCACTCATAGAAATTAAGGGCCCTGACAGACTATCACCCCGAACCCCTTACTTACCCAGTATTATCACATTTCTTGAACGGAGCTTCATTGACCACCGGGCCCCTGACCGTTGTCTTACTTCTCTCCCTTTCTATGGGCGATCTTGGCAGTAGGCAAATTAAGAAAATTAAGCAGGTAAAAGCATAGACAGAACAACAGTTATTAGTTCGGTGGTTCTGATGTTTTACTTAGGTACCTTTTCCCCCCAAAATTTATTTCTGTTGAAACATAAAATATCAGTATGCATTTGGAAATTAGCTTGGAGGGTGGAGGTGATAAGTAATTTTTGAAGTTGCTTAGCATACCCAAATTCAATCTAGTTTCGACATTGGATAGAATATATGTCAGAAATGTAGAAGCATATAACCAAGAGCTTCTATAATAAATGTTCAAGGGAAAATAAGCAGTGTTCCCTCTGGTGTGATGGGAGGTAATTTCATGGGAAAATAACAGAGGAGTACAAACTAGCTAATTGTTCTTTCTCTACACAACCAACGGTTTTCCCTCTATGTACAAAGAAGCGGCTGACTTTTTCACTGTGCCGTGTCGTAAACATGTCCTTGTTTTTTCTTCTTCATAGAAGATGGTTTTGATGGTAAAGGTCGGTCCTTCATGTTCTGGAAAAAAATAAGTAAAAAACATTTATTCCACTTTCTTATACAAAAGTATAGTATAGAGGAACTATTGAATAATTCATGTTAGTATATTATAAATAATTCGTGCTCTAATCATGCGAATTACAAAAATTTCTATCTATGGTTCAATTTTCTTATATAATGTATTTACATATAAAATTGAATATTGATGCGATCATTTATTTTCTAGTTATAGCGTTCTCTCTCTCTCTCTCTCTTAGACCCCCCCCACACACTTTCTCTCACTCACTTACTCACTCATACATTCTTTTTCTCTCTCACTCACTCTCTCTCTCTCTCTCTCTCACACACACATCTTCTCTCTCTCACTCATTTACACACACTCACACTCTCTCTCTTACTCATTCACACACACTCACATTCTTTCTTACTCACTCACACTCTACTCACTCACACTTTCTCTCACTCACTCATACTTTCTCTTTCTCGCACACACTCTCTCTCTCACACACACTCTCTCTCTCACACACACACACACTCTCTTTCTCTCACTCACTTATTCACAGACACTATACGCGTAGCCAGGGAGGGTGCCCTGGGTGCCCGGGCACCCCCCCGCTCTGGTAAATATTACCACAAAATATCTGCAATAAGACAGTCACAAAAAGTTCAGAATACTAGATTAAAAAAAAAATCAAACGTTAAAAAGAACAATAAAATTCTTTACACTTCTATCAAAGTTTCATTTATATAGTTGAAGCATTTGAGCGCATCGTATCTGGCGCAAAGTCAGAATCAGACTCTGACACTACCTGGAGTGCTCAGTGTAAAAGAGATGCCTTAGCATTACTCAATTCTATAACATCGTTTGATTTTATGGTAACTTTTGTCACCACCTACCAGTATTTTTCACATTTAGAAGCGATAACCATCAAACTTCAAGGTAGAGCGACCGACATCGTTGAGGCCTACAATCAGATTGGAGAAATAATAAATTTGTACATTTCAGAAAGAAATACAGAGGATGAAGGTTATGAAAGTATCTATCAGCAAGCAGTTTTGATGGGTCAAAAAATCAATATAGAACACTCAGTGCCACGAATTGCAGAAAGACAAGGTCATCGAAGTAATGTGAAGTGCAAAATTCATCGTTTAATTTTTTATAAAGTAAATTTAGCCATACCGTTACTTGACAGTATAATATCAAATTTGAAATCGCGATTCACTGGACATTCAGGATGAAGAAAAAAAAAACTTCATCCTGAATGTCCATTTTACCTTCAATTTCATTGAACGAAACTAAAGAAAATGCTTTGGAGCAATTAAGAGAGATTTATAATGATGAATTGCCAACACCAGAACTCTTAGCTCAAGAAATGAAGCACTGGTGTGCACATTTCAAATCTAATTCCCAATCAGATCTTCCAAACACACCAGCTACATCTTTAAAATATATACACGAAAATTTCTTTCCAAATATCAGCGTTCTTCTTCGTATTGCAGAAACCCTTCCTATGACATCTTGTGAATGTTAACGTTCCGAAAGCAGTTTGAGGAGACTGAATAATTACATTAGAGCTGCTACGATGACTGAAGAAAGAAATAGTTTCCTTGCTTTAATCCATATTCACTACAACAAAAATATACCAATTGATAGAGTAATTGATGTTTTTCATAGTATACACCCAAGAAAATTGCAGTTAGGAAATATTTTAAATGGCTAAAATAGAGTAAAACGACCTTTCAGTTACCGCAGGCTATTTCCAGATTCAAGGGATTTTTTATTTTTATTGAAATTAATAATTAATATGTGTTAAGTGTTTTGAAAAGTTTCTTGTTTTCATTTGGAAATGAAGTTACTTATCTTGTATACAAGGCCTGATGAAAGTATTTTTTAATAAATTTTTTCAATTGAAATTAATTTCTTTAAATAATTTTATTTATACATTTCAAAAAGTCTTTAAAATCGGAGTGGGGCGTTCCTATAAAAATGATAGCGCTCCTATAAGAATTTTTTCCCTTACGAATTTTTTTAATCAGCGCACCTCTCCGCGCCAACAGCTCGCTACGCCTATGGACACACACACTCTCTCTTTCTCTCTCTCTCTCACATACACACACACACACACATCTTAAATTTAAAATAATTGTCGTTCTACTGTTGTGATATACAAATATTTTTATTTAGTTATATTTCTTTTTCTCATAATGCACCTATATTTAAAACTTCATCAAGGTACTTGCATTTGCTTTTGAGTATTCACAAGCATAAATATACAAAGAGGAGCTAAGACATTTTTTTTGAGTAACTCAAATGCGGAGGGGACTAGCTCAGAAAGATAATTTAAGCTACCCAAAGCCGTGTCTGGCATAAATCTACACTTTACCTTGTTCCAACGGGCGCTGAATGGGCTTGTAAAGCGATAAGCAAAAAATTCAATTCAGACCAATTCCGTATAGCGCAGATTCAGTAGACGCCGGGCTTTAGCCCTCTTTTGTATTAAGGATAAAAAACATTGTAGATAAATATAAAGGAACCAAGATTAAGTGGCCCGAGTTTATCCGGAAAGAGAAAACAGAGCAGTTAGAAATGGCGTAAACAACTGGTTTTGAAAAGTAAATAAGCTGCTTCATTCAAAAATAAATAACAACAACAATAATAATAAAGAGTTACATACTTATGGAAATATTGTAGGGAAATCATAGTAATAATTTTGGTATTTATCATAGAGCAAGGGCACAAGCGTAAATAAATAACCTGTTTAGTAGAATGCGCAGAAACGTAAGGTCAAAAGGACATTATTTTTACCATAGCATGTAATGGTAAATGGACGACGATGGCAAATAAAAATTGAAACCAAACCCATTAAAAGTCGAAATTTATCTTTGTGATGAAAATAAGTTATTTAGAATACTTGAATAACAATTTACATTTGAATATTTCATTTGCTAAAGTGCACTTTAAGTGAAGGTACACTACTACTAATTTTTAACGTAGTCACTAACTAGCATTCTAAAGATGTATACATTTACTAGCAAATTCTGCAATGTATATGAGAGCGAGATGAGAAAGGTACATAACGATTTTCCTTAAAAAAAAAAATAAAAACTCATGTATATATTTTAATGAAAGTGAATATTTTATTTTCCGGCTAATTAAAAATATCCATCAAAGAAAATAAATTTAGACTTATCCTACTAAAATTAGAGGTTAAACGATTGTAAGTTTCTAAAGTAGCCGTTTTTAATACAGAAAGAATGAAAATTTCCTTACCGCTACGTAAACGAGTATTTTGTTTCGGAAATTTAAGGGCAAAATGGTCCGCGTGACGTCACGTGCCCATGCTCTATCGAAGAAGTTCAACGAGATTTTATTCTTACCCCGTGCATGAACGCCTTCATCTCCTGAGTTCCCTCTTCCGTCAGTTCATGTGACGGAATAGTTGCATATGAGGAGGTGAGCGTTCCCGGTTCGGCTGGTAGTCTGGTTTTGTCTATGTCAATATAACGCTGAGTGGAGCCTGTGTAAGGAAATGGCTTGCCTCCCTGCAGAGCTGCAATAGAAACAACAAACAATGATGTGATTTCATTTTCTTATAATTGTGAGGTTTCTATTATTTATTATCATTTCATTCTAATTCTATTTTTCCTGATTTTAATTTATGTCCTAAACTTCTCAACTTTCATTCCGAAGAATCGCATACTCATGATTGGCCAGATCTATAAGAAGGGCAGACTTTAGAATTGCGTCTCTGCCATTCTGCCAAGTTCGCACGTGTGTGTGTGCTCTGATCGTCCATGGAAGGTAGCATCGAGAGTATAGCCTACAATCTTGTGAGTATATATATTGCGTCGTAGTTTAATCATCATAGGTTCAGATTGAAAGTCAGTTTAGTAATAAGTTAGGTTTGAATTGCATTCTAATGTGTTTTGAGTTCCCAGCGAAGTTAGCTGTAAGTAAAGTTATTTATTTGTTAAATGTAGTGATTACTTCGTCGAATTCTAGTCATTAGGTCAATTGGAGCTTTATATTAGATTGAAATCAATTTAGGAAACACAAAAGTCATGATTTTGTGTAGAAAGTAGAATAATTCTTTATATAACATTCACTCTACATTGTAAAAAATAATAAGTGCTTCCTAACAAAGGAGAAGTCAGCCTTTTCCAGACAAGCTTTCCAAACCAAAGAGCGATATCAGAGACATATTGCCTGCAAAATCTTTCTGTTATCTACAAGGCATATTTATTGCCAAATAGTTCGCGCTCTGATCTTCGGATTCATAGGTGCCGGGTTTGAATCCCGAGTACGGGTGGGGAGCCTTGAATATCATCGTGGAGACTGGAGACTTACGGCTGGAATACATGAAATACTATTTGAATCATCGTGACATAAGTGGACTGCACAATATAGAATATGAAGTTTAGTTGGAGACTGCCATACTGATTTAAAGGGTTATTTTAAGAAAATTTGCAAAAGGTCCAGTTTGGAAATGTTTTAAATTTTGTGAAAGTTCCAAAAATATCCCCACATTACATTAGAATTTTTTTTATCTGGATTCTGTATATCCCGATTTTTGGATTATCCGGACACATTTTCAGTTTTTATTCTAAGAAAATCTTCAAGGAAATTTTGTTTTTTTTTCCATCTAAAATCACAAAATGTAATGAAGGTTGTTAAGACGTCAACGGTGATGTCGTGAATTTTGATAAAATATGTTGAACATAGTTTAAAAAGAAATTCGAAAATTTTTATGTGGTTAATCATGGGACTTTTATCTACATAATACTTGTCTAACGTTCTTTTGTTTTCAGATAATCTAGAATCCCCCTTCTCGACGACTTAGAAGACAGAATCTTGGCAAACTTCTTGTATCAACCAGACGGAGCCGGATTTTTGATTTTTTCTCCTCCCAGCTCGGAGAAATTAGAGGGTTTCGAAAAGTATTTCTAGATTATCTAGAAGCCCGCCCCCTCTCCGGTAACTTAGAAAACTGGAGCTTTTCACACTTATAGTATCCACTATGGGACATAACCTATCAAAGTCGGATTTTCGATTCCTCTTCAGAGGGCGGAAAAAATAGTTTTATTAAAAATATTTTCCAGATTCTTCAAAAACCCCTCCCTCCGGTAATCTAGGAGACGGAAATTTTGCGCAATTATAGTATCGTCTACGGGGAAGAACCTGATGGTGCCGGATTTAGATTTCGCCTCTGAAGGCAGACAAAATGGAAGGGTGTGTGAAAAGTCTTGCCAGACTCTTTAGAAGTCCCCCGGTGAGCTAAATGGCTGAAACTTTTCACACTCATAGTATCGACCAAGGGACAGAACCTTACGAAGTCAATTTTTGATAAAGGCGCCTATCTTCGACACTAATCGCTATAAATTGTATAAAAAATAAAACTTATTAAAAAAAATCCCAAGCTTATTTCTTTAGGAGTGTTAGTCTCTCTGTCTTTGACATAGGCATAAATACTAGTTGTATATAAAATATATACCAGCAATAATTTATATCATTAATGCATATTTTAAATTAACCATATTTTTGTATATCGGAATCATCTCCGGTCTTGTTTGATTTGGATAAACGAAATTCTACTGTTCTTCTTACAAGCCATAACTAACCCGGTTTCATTCATCATAGTAACATGGAATTTAGTACATCGTTATCTTTTGTGGTACATTCTAGCTCTTTAGATTTTGAACGTTGTCGGGCTAGCCCGTCTTAGGCCCGCCATAGGAATGTACTCATGTTTATAAGAATAAATCGAGAACCGGAGGAGCTCGGAAAGTTTAAATTTAATATGTCGTTATCTTTCAGTTCATATTAATAAATGCATTTTTTGTACATTTAAGTTACATACAGATAATAAAAGGGGGGTACTATAAAAAAGAAAACTACGATTTTTGCTTTTACTTGTTAAACACAGACAAAGCCAGGATCTCGCAAAGGTGGTTGGGGACGGCAATCTAATGGGGTGGGTGCGAGGAGTGACGGTATTAATGTCCATAGTTGAATGTTGTTTTTTAATATAGTCACTATGGAGAACTTGTGTGATTATTCAGTCAAGCGGGGATTAATGATCTCTCAGCATACTGCATTCTTTTAAACGGATTCCTCATTATTAACATAAACAGACTTAATATAATGAATGCCAGAGTGAGTGTACATATTACATAAAATAGCATAAAATGGTTAATAAGTACTTTTAGGGCAAATCATTTAACTGTAATACCTCTTTCAAGATTATTTCTGGCCTTAGACTTCCTGTAGTATATGATGACAACGATGGTGACCACTATAAAGGCGAGGATACAGGCAGCCACGGGAACTATCACAGAAAGATCCACGTATGTCTCAGTGTTGCCAATCACGAAACCTAAGCAAAAGATGAGAAAATTTTGAAATTATTCTCAATATTACATTTCAGCTGGAAGAATATGTTCAGCTAATTTCAAAAGTATTTATCCTTATATTACAGCTGCACTTGAACATATATTACATAACAAGGCTAGTAAAAAGGTTTAAATTTAGAAATATATAAAAAAAATTCTATACGTGAAAATTTCTTATACCTCTATATTGAAGGTATGTACCTGTATCGTCTTTGAAGGTTTTTTATAAGAAGGTATACGTTAAAAATATTGTGCCATGGATCTTATATATCATGTTTTTCACTGTGAAAGAAGTAAATTTACTGTATTATACAAATATGGAAAGTCATGTGCTGCCCATATCAGATTTTTTCTCCTAACAAATTTCTATTTTAGAAAAAAAAAAAAAAATTGCTGGCTGTCCCCTGCAAAAATCCACAGGCATCTGACTTTTACGTATTAAAATAATCGTACCAAGTGTTACTGGATTCGTTCAATTTATTCAAGAGACATCGCAATTAATTTCAGTGGAAAAGTAAAATTTTCAAAATCTCGAGAGCAGCTCATGATAACTCCTTAACAATGATGCCCATTTATGTACGGGAAAAACTGACTTTGAGTCAGTAAAAAAAGTCATGGACTGCTGGGAATTTTCATTAGAAAAATATTTACGTTTTTGGTTGAAATGCATTTTATTTCTGGTAGAGAGAGTATTTAAGAAACCAATTAAATGATACACCAGTTAAATAAACCTGATAATTGTTGGATCAATTTACTGCGAAATCGAGCAATGCCTGTAAAACGTGTTTCCCCGCTGTGGTATGCTCTGCTGTAGAAAACAACTTCACAAGAACAGCAGCCTTAAACCGCAGGCACCCCCTACCGGAGGTGAACGAAACCACGCAGATTGTCGCTTCGTCTTTGTTTAGACACAATATTTAACTTTAAAGCTTGGAAAATATCGTAAAGAATGCCTGTGAACAACGCTTTGGAATTTAAATAATTGTGAGTCTTAAGTGGAATTCTTCTTAAAGGCCCTATGATTCCACCATCTATTTCTTATTTATATAAATAAAATTAATGATCTATCTGTGGGTGTGTTTGCCCCATCATCACGGGTGAACAAACAACTGCATAGAATTTCATACAATTTTGTGGGTAGACAAAATTGTATGGTTTGGGGTTATTCAAATCTTTTAAATTTGAATAACCCCAAATTAAACTTTTGTCCATGTTTTGAGTTTTTAGGACCAGGGGTTGGCGAGATATTAATCATAAACGAATTTCCCATAGAAATAGCATTATGCAGACTATATTTTTTCCACAAATTTATCTGAAGGAAATTATATCGTGTTGCTTAGTAATGCATTTAAGTCACATGCGTCTATAAGGCAAACGATATTTATTAAATTTTTTCCGATTTAAATAATGCAGACATGGATATAAAAATAAACTTTATAAATGAACGATATTGCGTTTTAAAATTGGTTATATCAATTACGGCTCTCGGGTTTAAATATTACGGGAATTATTGATATTTTTAACTTCTTACGTCATCTGTTTTATTTCGGAAAAGATCTTTCAAACTCAAATATTATGTTTAACCAATTGTTGAAAGATAATAAAAGTAGTACGGGTATATATTTTAATACCATTTTAGTGCTTTCATTTTTACATATATTGATACAATTCTATATTTCTTGTTGTTGTTGAAACCCAGATCGTCCGACCTACCAGAAAGGTGTAAGGTAACTGTTTGGACGGTCGGGAAGTGCCACCCAATTTAGACCGGAACCCAGTGGGGGAGGCATCCACAGGGACCGTACCCTCCTTCCCCTACCACCAACCTCTCGGAAGGACTTTCGGACCCACATGTTTAACGTGATCGTACTCCGCATGAACACGGCGGCAGTTTTGGCAGATGCTGGAATCGAACCCGGGCCTACCGAGTGCAACTCCAGCGCGCTAACCAATGGGCTACCGCGCCCCTCTATATTTCTTGTAAATTTGTTTGCAAACAGGATCAGAATGTTTTATTCTTCAGATATGCCTGTGAAGGTAAATTTCCGGTTTAGGAAAATTAAATTAAATTAAATATTTTAACAAAATGTTTTGAATAACAATGCCATTTAGAATACTACAGGAATTTTCAAATATTTTGAATCAGAATCAGCATCGGGTATATTTGCCATTATCTATGTAAATAGCATTGTAAGTTGAGTTTCTAACTGTTTATTATCTTAGCAGTAGAGAACTCACCTCTTTTTTTTTGTGAGAATCTATTTACACTAATTGCCAGACGTTCGTCCGTCTGTCTGCCATGCTTTTTTAGACACTTCCCGAATAGATAGAGACTTGCAATCTGGTACACGGGTCAATCGTTCGATAAAATTCCCTGGAAATATAGAATTTTTCGAAAATGTTCTGTAGAGGGGGTGGGTGCTCCACACCACAACGTTTGAAAAGTGAAATATTAGAAAAGCATGCTTTGCGATGAGATAAAGACTTCAAATTTGGTGTATGGGTAAATCGTTCGAAAGGAAGAAAGTGCGCAATTTTAGGCTTTTCAGTTAGGGGGTAATGTTCTATTTGCGGAATCAATGAGATACGCTTTTTAATGAGTTATAAACTTGAAATTTGATACACGGGTTAATCGTTAAGATTAAAGAAAAATCCGAGTTTTCAAAAATTGTTCTGTAGAGAGAGGGAGGGGGTGGGAGGCTCTACACCAAAAGGTTCGAAAGGTGAAATATGATGCACGGGTTAATTAATTGATAAAACCTCAGGGAAAACCGTACTTTTCAAAAACGTTCATTTAATGAGTGCTCCACACCAAAACGTTCGAAATGTGGTAATGATAGTAAAATGGACTTTTCAATGAATTAGAGCTTTTAAAACTGATGCAAAAATAGATCGTTAGCTAGTAATGAATTGTATAATTTTAGCTTTGTAATATTTGCTAATTTAGAGATACCGCCCACTTTAATGTTTAATTCTAGTGATTTATAATTTCCCTCAATAATGTCTATTGTCGGAGTGTATTTGGATGAAATCGGAGCGTTAAGAAAAATGTAAGTACTTTTAACTCTTAAGAGAAACTTGAGCAACGTATAAAAGTCTAAATAACACAATAATATAGCATACAGCTGTTTCGAGGATACGTTGGATCCCTTTCGTCAGTGCGTGCAAGAGAACCAACAAACCCGAAGTCCGAAAGAGGAATGGGCTCAAATTGCGCCAATTCCTAATCCTATTAGCAAATTGCTCTTTATATATTTATTTAAATATATTAAAAAAATTCTTCTCTAATATGAAAAATCCGGCATGAAAAAATTGGCAAAGTTATAGGATGTAAACCATTTTGATTCGATCAAAAGAAACTACGAAAACGTAGATTTAAGGGGTCGTAAAAAATGGATTTTTGTTAGATAAAATTTCCATTCGAAAACATATATATTTTAAGGCTAATATAACCGTTGGTTTTTATTTCCCTCAGTTACGTTATAATTTATGTTTGACTCTATTTTAACAGTTTCTGATTGGTTGGGTTATGTAGACCAATCGACGAGCCAAGTAACATTCTGCAGTCCTGCATGAGCGGCAAGATAAGTTTTGGATCGTGGGTGAGAGAGTAAATCTGGGTTAAAAGTTTTAGTAGAGGTAGAGCCTGATAGTTCTGCTGAAGTGTAGCTGAAGTTCATGGTTGGGAAAGAGTTCTGGTGAAAGGCTGGTGAAAGTTGGTAGTTCTGGAAGGAAGTTGGAAGTTGGAATCGAGCCGATGTATGAGTGAGAAAGGTGGAAAGTGCACGTCCGTGGAGCAGGCACTAGTATGATACAAATATGATTGATACAAATATGAGGATCTAGTATCACTAGTTGATAAAAACAAGATTTAGATGTCCTAGGAAGAAGTTGAGTAAGCATCGACAATTTTTATAACTATTCCAATGATTTCGTAAAGATAGTATATCACCAGGACCGGCTACAGTTCATTAATGGTCTGTTTTGTTAAATAATCGAAATGTGCAATACTGACTGATTTAGTATCTGTATATATTATTTACGCAGCCAGCTGCTGTATTATTCTTGAGTGCACAATAAATATGTTAAGTTAACTTCCTGAATCAGTGTGTTAACTACCCCTAGCCGCAAGACCCCTTTGTATCAATTACTACAACGTTTGGAGCTATGTCCCTTTAGCTAGCATAGCTTAGTTTTATGCAAGAAATGTCTCTAATTTTTCCAATGACACTCGATCAGGATAGTAGCGTGACCAACTCCACCTAAGTTAAAGTCACGTCCTTTACAATATGAGTACCTATCTTTAGCAAAAGTTTTATACAGTCCCCAATTTTCCGTTGAGCACTTTTAATGAATGACATCTGTAATATCTCATGTAATTTTAATTGTATGACAATGAATGATTGTGTGTTTGATCCATTGGGGACATGGAATATATTTTTATAACTGAAAAAAAAATTCTAGGGAATCCGTATAAAAATTACTTTTTGTAAGAGTGTCACATGATCAAAATTTGCATAAGATGACAGTCTCTTTCAATGAAAGCATTTCTTAAATGTGTATTCAATAGATATTTAGTCGTGCGATATTTTTAAAACATCTCATATAATTCTCAACGTCAATTTTTTTCTTTACAGTTATTTAATAAATGCGCTTTAAATGGTAAACAAATTTTGGACGTGATCAAAGAAGATTAAATATATAAAAAGTCTAAATTCTACTGATTTATCCCAAAACTCAAAAGTGAAACAGTTAGTCGTTCTTCTCTGCTTATCCCGTAAGTTTAATTATAGCAATTATAATTCTTCAATATATATTTCAAAGTACTCTTATCCAGTTTTACGTGTTTTATTATTGCTTAGTTGAAATTATTATTATTAAGTTAAAATTATATAATGAATACAGATTAAAAAATACGTTCTTATAAAACTGTTAAAACACTGAAGTAAAGTAAGTTGTATTATAATTAATGTTTTTCATTATTTAATATTACTTTCATCGCACACTACATATATGGTATACTGAATCAGAAAAGCATTGCGGCGGGGTCAATGATTAAAATTTATTATTTGAGTTTTTGACGGATTCGCATGTATTGAGTATCCCTGAACCGAACTTGAACGTTCGTGAGGGTGTATTCAAGAGTATCTATGCTTGTTTGTGTGTATATGTGTGTTAGGGTGATCTAAAGATAAAAATGTGGATTAGTGGATTACATCATTTTTTAATTTTTTTACACTAAACTATAGTAAATTGTGAAAGATTTCAGTTTTCAGTTCCAAGCCGAATACGGTGCTTAACTACCGGTCAATTTTACATTTATGTTTGTATTACATAACCTTATTTTTTATACAACATTGTTGCAACGTATCCTCTGGAATTGCATGTGTATACTCCCAGGATATAAAATAAAGTACGAATTTCTGGAGAACTAACGCTTTTATTTAAAAGCACGAACAAGCCTAAACAGGAACAATATACGGCTAATAACACTAGCTATTTTACAAGATTTTACAAGCAGCTGGCAGGTACAATAAAACAGCAATTAAATGCTCAATTGATTAACAGAACTGAAGATTATATTTAAAAGAAAAACATCGATGTATTCCCATGTCACTTTTATTCGTATTGCGCTAACAACCTCTAACTGAACGAAGACCAGCCAATATACACTTCGTGGAAATTGTTAGAAAAATCGACATAACTTGAAACATTCTTAACTGAACTATAAAATTCGGGAAATTTCCAGAACTTGCTAAAAGTCCCTTTGTTGGTGAAATTTCGCAAAATTTGTCGCCGAGGTTAAGTGATTCGACCTTCAAATAATAATGGTTGCCTGTAAATGTCGTTTTACCTTTCAGAAAAGCAAAAGGCCATGGAAACATTTTAGGCATCCTTAACAATATTGTCATTGTTATGTGGGTTTTAACCACACGTCCTGTTAGAACGCATAATCCAGTGGTATTGTTCATTAAAACAATCTCCGACATTGGCCGTGTCGAATAAAAATATATAAAAATCAAATTATTGGAAAACCGCGGGTTCTCACGACCTTGCGTGCACGTGCAGCCGAACCGGACAAGGGTCAGCTCTCCCCAAGAGCGCCCTGCTGTGCACCCCTTTGTAACTGCGCGATCGTTGTCCATATTTCCCAGAAACATGGCTTGCTCATCCTTTTGCAGGTGTTCTCTTAGGGAACTGTATATGAATTAAAGGAGAAGTACAGGGACCATCTTTGTAGGTTACGCTCCTCCATAATTTGCAAAGTCTCAAATTTGCCTTGGGACAGTCATCATATGCAATTAAATTCAGTAACCATGTTATGGAAATGATATATGAAGACATTCTACTAATGCTATAGGCCTACAAGCTCTTAGAAGATTTAAGATATTCAGAACATTAAAGGTCGTTTTAAGAGAGTACGTTATGGAAACTTCAATAAAGAGCGGTTTGTAGATTCGATTTCGACAAACTGTTATATTATTAGAATCAAATCCATGAGAAGAGATTGGCAGAACGTACAACACCGAATAGTGATAGTTTTAGGCTAAAAATCTATTTGAGAACGCCAGGCCATTCTTATTATGCATGCTGGATGGCAAAATTTCTTTACATAATGCAGCAATTGAGATTTACTGATTTAGCCACCCAGTATGACAGTTTAAAATTCACACAAGAAATACAGTTTCATAGATTTATCCAGTTTGGAACACTCCTCCACACTAAACAATGAACTGCAGTTCCCTTGCTGTTTGAAGTACGAGCAGATCTCAAATTTTGATCTTATATAAGGGTCATTTTCTCTAAACGGGCTTTTTCATCTTACTTGTTACACTATATTTTTTTCTATTTTTCAACCTGTTTTCTGCATCATATTTTAACATGGGTGGTTTAAACTAAAAACTAAAAAATCTGATGTCAGCAACACATGACTTTCCTTATATAATGTAATGAATTTACTACTTTTACAGTAAAAAAAAATAGGTTTTTCTTATAGAAGATACTAATATTCTTTCCAAGATATTGAATTTTCGACAATTAGTGGTCATTATCATTGATTTAGCGTCATTTTTATCCATTTGGCAAGGTTTTCGCTAATTTGGCAACATTTCAAAAAGTCGCCAAGTTGGCGACATTCCGCCAATTTCGTCGCCAAAATCTCGCCAAGCGTTATGGACGAAGAAATAAGTTATTCTTACAGCAGATAAATGATTATTGGCGTTCAAATACGAAAGTATTACTCAAAGTATCTTTTTTCATGAATGGAACGAGCTAGATCTACGAGAATGATGTCACCCAATTTATCGCATGATATTACATATGAAAAGTGAACATGCTTCTCAATAGGAATTTTTTTTTCTGTTTTATATGACTTATTGATAATTTTTTTTAAAATGTGCAATATATCGAGAACGGTTCATGTTAGCGTTCTAAAATTTATGTCAATCGTTTTCTAATGAAAAATTACATAAGAAATGTCTATTTGCGTAACTTTATTAGTGGTTTTGATTTTTTGACGAATTTTTCAAAATTTCATTCGAAAATTTAGGGGGTTCTGAACATTCGATTGCTCATAAAAACAATAGGCTTCCAGTGTTTACGGATTGTGATTTTGTACCAAATTTGGTTCGAATCGGTCCATTCGTTCGTCAGTTATCGTCTCCACAGACCCACTGATACACACACACGCACACACACACATACTTTCACACACACACACACACAGACAGACATCACTTCAAAAATGTTTGATTCGTGATCAGGGATGCTTGAAACGTGCTTTCCCGTCGAAAACTGGAATTCGAATTTTCGACCCCGTCACAATACTTTCCTTATACATTATGTATATAAGGAAAGTAACAAACAGTAGCAGCGATCATTTTGGGGAAATTAAATAAAAATGCAAATTTTTATTTCCAGGACAAGTAAGTACAGCATGACAGGGGAAATGACACTTAATATAGACAACTGCTTTGTTAGTATGTATATATATCATTAGAAAAATAAAAAAATTGTTTTTCCTTAATTGCAATTTTAAATTTAGAAATAACTTCTTATTTCTCCAAAAAAGAAAATCTAGTTTAAATGTAATTGACCTGTTCTAATGTCATTACTTTGTCTACCAAGAACAGAGAGAGGGATTACAAATTATGTGATTTTGCTTTCTGAGTATATAAGTTTCATTTGTATTTAAGCCTAACTTGATATCCAGTTTGCTACACTAGCTAGGCACACATTTTGTTAAAAAAATTATTTACTTTTTTATTCTGAGAATAATTAAAGACAGGTGAATGACAAGGAATAAAAATACTTCCTCAAAATTGTTCAGTTCTATAATATTTCCCTGCACAGAATGATAGCTAGAACATAGTTGAACCCTGGAAATGGTGAATGTGGACTTTAGTAAAAAAATAATACTTTAATTATATTGTGTTGTCATCTATGTACAGAATAAGGTGTTAAAATTTAAAGACAGGTGAATGACAAAAAAAGCTAGGGGATAATTGTAAAAAATTAATTTAAAATATTGCTCTCATGCATAGTGGATTTTTAACACTTTACAACAAAGTTGAAAAGTGTTTATGACTTTGTTCATTCTGTCTGTCTGTCTGTCTGTCCGTTAGCACGATAACTGCCGTAAAAATGGCTTAATCAAAATGAAATTTTAGTATGTTGTTCAGACGGTCTGTAGGACCTATGGAAATATAAATGAATAATATCACCCAATTAGTTTTGGATTGAACCCGGGTTGAAAAAATGAAATATATTGAGCCCTAAGGGACTTAATTTTTCAAACATTTTTTAAGCGCATTTAAAATTCACAAATTGCTTCAAAAATTTTAGGTAATATTCAAATTGTTCCATAAAATGTATAAAAAAAATTCAGCGAAATATATTTAGTAGTATTTTAAATAAAAATTAAAATAATAATTACACCTCTTATATGAAGCGATCACGTGACCATGATATGACGCGATCACGTGACCATGATATGAAAAGATCACATGACCCACTTCAAAATGATATATGGCATCCATCTTGTCTCAAAATCGTGATTTTTTAAGTTCTTTTTAATTCATATTGAGTGTTGTATTCGTCCTAAAACCACTTTATTTTTGCTTAAATTCTGTGCATCTACATACTGAAACAACGCAATTACAATATATTTGAGTTTAAATGATCATCCAAATTTGATTATTTCTACAACGAAGCCTATTTTTCACTTATGCAAAATGTAAACAGCAAAATATGTAGAATGAGTTGTAATAGAATTGCTGTATTTCTTTAACACAAAATTATTTAGCCCATGGAGTCTGCATAGCTGATATGAATGAAATATTCATTGATTTTACGAAGAGAAGGAAGATTTTTTTCGATGAAGTTTTAAGAATAGAGTTTAATTACTTGTAGCTCCATGGTTTTAATTTTTAAATAAAATAAATTATTATAGTATTGTGATGAATGAAATGAATGGGAAAATATTATGAATGAAATGGTATTTTTATAGAGAGATCCAGGCGTGTTATTTTTTCTATGACGTCATTTGAATGAATTTCAGTTGTTTTCGAGGAAGTTTTCAAATATAATAAATTATCGTAGTATTATGATAGTTTTAAAAATATTACCAAGGAATGTATCGCATTTTAGAGATGTTTAAACCAGGCAATTTATATTTCAATGCCGTCATTTGAATGAAGTTCATTTTTTTCGATGAAGGTTTAAGTTTTCAAATATAATAAGTTAATGTAGTATTGTGATAAGTTTTAAAATATTACCGAGGAATGTATTGCATTTTAGACTTGTTTAAATAAAACTGCATTGAAGTTGGAAAGTGCTTCATAATCAATGCTTTAAGCATGTTTGATCTTTCTTGTTTATTACTGTTTGTATTGTAAATTATCTAATTTAATATAAAACATCAAAAAGAAAACTAGAAAATGAAGGCTTGTAAATGAAGTTGTGATTTTATTATTTGGCTGTTGGGATACACAGGGGAATGACATTTAATAAAAAAAACTAAATTTTTAAATATTAAAAATATAAATTGTTTTCTTAGCTAATGGGTGACAAATATGAACTACAATATAGTAAAACTGATCAGTGTCTAAAATCAGTCCCAAGTCATGTAAAGTTTTATTAAAACACCTGGGACATGTAAAACTCCCGTTTACAGAAAATGACCCATAAGACTAACACATTTTTTGAAGCATACCTTATTTTTATCACTTTGTTTTATAGGAATATGTGCTTAAAAGTACAGATGGTTGGTAGTAATATACATATTTAAAAAAGTAGCCGACGTTGAGTATAGTTTTATAGTTGGAGAAGGCATTTCAAATAGCGCTGGAATATTAAAAAATCTGATGTGGGCAGCACATGACTTTCCCTGCAGACTTATATTCCCGTTCTATTTATTTAAATTAAATTTAATTAATTTTTAATTCAATTTTCGTTCTCATTTGAAAACTGGACTTATTTTCAAAAATGGTGTAGGAAAAATACGAAAAACTAAAATATCTCGAGAACGGCTAGTCCTAGTGTAATGGGGTTGGTCTTATTCTTTTCTTCGCTAAAAATTACGTATTAAACAAGCATTTAATGGCTATATTTGAGCATACGTAGTTCTTATGTTTAGATTTTGATGATTTTTGCGGGCCATTTTGCAAAAAAAGGCAGGTTATTTTTTTTCGAATTATACCAAAATCTAATCAGCACCAGGGTGGCTTACAAGCGACTTATCTACCAAATTTTGTGAAATTCGGTCCATTAGTTTTTCAGCTAGAGTGGATACAAGCTTTTGCGGGCCATTTCGCAAAAAAAGGCGGGTTCTTTTATTCCGAATCGTACCCAAAACTAATCAGCACCAGCCCCGCCCACAAGTGACTTACCTACAAAATTTTGTGAAATACGGTCCATTAGTTTTTTAGTTAGAGTGGATACAAAATCTGCACAGACAGACACATAGACACACACACAGACGTCACGCTAAAAATGGTTTTTTCGTATTCTAGAGGTCTCGAAACGTGTAGATCCGTCGAAAACTCGAGTTGCGATTTTCGGCATGATTCCAATACTTTCCCTATACATTACCATGTATTGCAGGGAAAGTAAAAATGTAAAAAAATGTGTTTTTCTTTCTCTGAAGCAGGCATCTTATATTTTGAAATATAATTTCGGACCACTTTAATGTGTGTCTGTGCACATGTGTATGAAATTTACGTGAACGCTCTATGGGAATCCCAAGAAAGCAAACATTTGAAAATGACCCTTTCACTTTTGCGGCCAAATATCTTTACCTTTCATGGAGGTGGTGACAGTGGTGATGTCTCCGGGTTCTCCGTTGCCGTGTTGGTTGGAGGCCGTGATGTAGATGCGATACGGGGTGGAGCCCTCCAGCCCCGTCAAAGTGAAACGGTTCTTGCTACTCGAGGCGATGATTGGGATGTGAAACCACTCGCCACCCTCCTTCTGATAATGCAGTGTGTACCCTGAAAGACACCACACATACATACAAAAATCTGTAATAAAATTGTAATCTACACAGACAGGATAAAAGAAAAATAAGAGCACTCGGATTTCTGTAAACGTCCGATCGTAGCAACATGAATGCGTCACAGCGTTGATTACACGCTACGCTTTGAAAGCCTCACTGTGTATTCCGACTATCCGTATAACACGTGTGTGAAAAACGAAATGCAAAGAGGATTTAATAGACTTTGATAAAGGGCAGATTGTGTTTGCCCATAGGATAAGTCTGAGTATCCCCCCCCAAAGGATCCAAAGGGTTGCAGATTTTGGTATTGCAAAATTGTCCCATCGAGGATTTAAAACAAGTGACTGAAGAGTAACACTGCGACACCTTGGTGACCATGGGCGCCCATAGGGAAAGGCAAGAGCGGGCCCCCTTGCCTCCTGGATGTTAAAGGCCACAAAGACGGACATCAAGCTAGCCTATGTTGATATCATTGAGCTTAGCATTTATCATAGACAAAAGTTCTATGGGCCTCCATATTGATGAGCGTTGTATGACTTAAAAGCAGCGTTTAATGAATGTGGGAGTTGGTGTGCTACACAGTCAAAAATTTAAAACAGACTCGGCATCGTATGTTAACTTACCGCGGAATGCAACCGAAACAATGTCCACACGATATCTGAAAGACTATAGGACGTATGTTCCAAAGGCAGTGCACAGGCAGCTGTCGTTCAAATAAGTTACATCTGATATCATTATCAAACAGAAGTAAACGTATGGAATGAGCAGAAGAATAAGAAAAGTGGATCGCGGAGGACTGGAAGAAAGTTGCGTGGTTGGATGAATCCCACTTCCAATTGCATCACCATGTTCCAACTGAAACCCCAAAAAACGGTGGCTCTATCCTACTGTGAAAACTTTATAATTTTCGAAATTTTTCATAATTTTATTTTTAAGTCGAATGTTTAACCTGAAGATAGTACCAAAAATTCACATAACTCGAGAATGAATTCAAATTCGAATTATAACTGTTATTTTTATCCGTTTGTCCCCAGCATGCTCTTGGAATCTACGAGGCCGGCTTTTATGATTTTATTTTTGAAAGAAGAAAAAAAAACTTTTCATGAAGGAGATCTATTTTTACAATAGCCTGTAGCCGCATGTTATGTCACATGCATTTGAAAATTTAAAAAATTGAAATAGTGGCTAAAGGGAACTGAACGCTGGATGTTGTTCAAAAATTTGATGAATTTATTATTCATTCCCAGTTGCGGAATTTTTGTATCGGGTTCAGCTAGTCTTGTTAAAACAGTGGTATTACCTGTGACGGGCACGTTCCTAGACGGTGGGTCTCCCCATCTTAGGCTGATCTTGGATTCTGACGCTGCCACCACGTTGAAAGTGGGAGCCTCTGGAACGTCTGCGAAAGAAATGTTAACATTGAGCTGAAATTGTATGATATTGAATCAATAGAACGATAGAACGATATATTGAAACGTGATATAGTGTATCACTAGAACGATATATTGTATCAACAGAACGATATATTGTATTAATAGAACGATATATTGTAGTAATAGAACGATATATTGTATACAATTAATATAATGATGATTTGTATGATATAGTTTCAATATGATATAGAACAATCGTATGATATAGAATCAATAATATGCTAATTAATATTAGTTGTCTCTCTATATAAATAATGTAAATAAATAAATGCTAGACGAACGCATTTATTAGAATTTTAATTATTTTTTTATTAAAACATCCTTTTCATAGGAGTCGCTGAAAATGCTGAAAAAATCGTTTTTCTTCATGGGTCAAGTGGTGTATATTTGTTATTAACAGACGCCATCTTGCCTTTGTCAGTGCAGTTGCTTTGCACATGCCATGAAGCCTGAATGAAAGGCATTTAGCCTTCATGGCACACGCAGAAGGAAGGCTTTGTTTTTTGTCTCGGAAGCAGGTTGATACCGTTACCTTTTTGCTATAAAGTTGTGGTATTAACGAAGTTTTTGCTTTACAGTATAGTTGTTCAGAGTGCTGTTACCAAGGTATATTTCAGTGGCTGAAAAGTGGACAAATTTTGTGGGAATACTCTCCTGAATCTGAGATAGAGATTTCTCTGATAAGTAAATTATTTCAGGAAACCTCATCAGGTATTCATATAGCGCTACAAGTGGCAAAAATGAATAAAATGCAAAACATGTATAATAAATGCTTAATGCAAAAAAAAAAAAAAAATAGCAAACAGAACAATTATATAAGAAAATGAATGAAAATAACAATAGATATGACAATTCTTTTTGTTTCTTTTTTGCTTGAAGAAAAAGTGTGACAAATGTTGCTGAACGTATTTTGCTTATGAATCTGTCCTATAAAAACAATGATAATTCTGCTACTAAGTTTGGCAAGTTATCTCATAAAAAATAAAAATTAATTATCACGCCTTACAATTAAATTTCTGATCTACTTCTGATCCTCAAAATTATGAACTTGGGAGAGCATACATATTTTGTGCGTTTTTCTTTTTTTGACGTTAAGTTCTATCTTTGTGTTGATTTTTGAAACTACATTTTTGTGAAATCGTTACGCGAAATGTTTTAAATGTTATTTATTATTTATACAAAGTTTGGTTGAGTTTCAGCCACCACACATTCCTTTGAATAGGAATACTTTACTTATGATCCTTCTACAGATAAAATGTCTAGCTGAAACCATGTATAGATGTTCAATATTGCACCATAATATTTGCAAATGGTAATATACACTATATGCATATATTTAAAATAAGTTGTTGAGTGGTTTTATATGGGCACATTAGTTAAACTTACTGAACTATTCAAGGAATTTCAGTTAGAAGCATTATTGCTGCGTCATATCTTATGTTTGCGGAGTGGATCGGGTTAAAACTTAAAAATTTGATCTGCCCAGACCTCTCGGGGCCCCATATCTTTCGTGTTCAACGTACACTGACCAGACAAGGGTTAAAGCGGCCCTGATATTACACACCGGGAGACAGACCCAAGGCCTAATGAGTTTAAAAGGTGAAAAAAAGGTGTTAAAATCTTGAATTAAAATTTTTTGGAAAACTATATTTTTCTACATTATAATAGGACAAAGTAATTAAAAAAAAAATTAGGATTAAATGAAATCTGTATGCCGTTAGTGTGAATCATGTTTATTAAAAGTCTCCACAATCGCGAAACATTAAAGATTTTTTTTTTAAAGATAAGTCAGCTCCATCAAATCATGTATACAACTCCCATACATGGAGAAAAGGATAATTTTACCCGAATAGCGAAAATCTATATAAACAAAATTGAAAATTCACCTGTCTGTCTCTCTGTCTCATCACGGGAGAACGGCTATACCGAATTTGACGACTTTTTCGTGGAGGTTAGACGTCCGTCCGTCTGTCTTCATGTCCTGTCTATTTTCTCACTTTGAGCGTGACTCAGTCGTTATTGGAGTCTCAAACGAACGTGATATAATTTTTTTTTAGCCTTTCTACAATAAATGCACTTCAAAATACGATACCCTGACCCGTTTGTTGTTTGTGGCTCTATTTCTAAAATTATGGAAGTTTTATAAATAAACGAAATAAAAAAATAAATCTTTTAATCTGCAGACAATATTTAACAAATGAAGATTTTGTTGCTTTCATTTGAGTTTCTTTTCATCGTCTTTCATATATATTGCTACCATATTTGAATGTATTTGTTTTAGCAACAGCAAAGTAGTCGACAAAGAAGTTATTGTTTAATTGTAAAATTGTTATTATATATACTGATGTCCAAAATTATCTTTACATGCATAAAAATCTGATGTGGGCAGCACATGACTTTCCCTACAGACTCAAATTCATTTTTTCTTTATTTCTTTAATAATTCATTAGATTGAGTTTAATTGCCCAAAATAACACTACATTTACATTTTTATTTCAATTTTTGTTTTTATTTGGTAATTGGACATTTTCCCGAAAGCGGCGTAACAAAAATGCCAGAAATCTCAAATATCTTGAGAACGATTAGGCATAAAGTAATGGAGTTGGTTATATTCTTTTCCTCGTCAAAAATTGCGTATAAAACAAGAATTTAATTGATATATTTGAGCATACATAGTCTTTTTTTTTTAGTTTTTGGCGGGTCATTTCGTAAAAAAAGGCAGGTTATTCTTTTCCGAATCGTACCAAAATCTAATCAACACCAAAGTATCCCACAAGTAACTTATCTATCAAATTTTGTCAAATTTGGTTAATTTGTATTTTAGCTAGAGTGGATACATGAAATTTTTACGGGCCATTTCGCAAAAAAAAGGCGGGTTCTGGTTTTTCGAATCGTACAAAAAATTAATCAGCACCAGGGTCACACCCAAGTGGCTTACCTAACAAATTTTATGAAATTCGGTACATTAGTTTTTAAGTTAGAGTGGATACATACATTGTATAGACAGACACACACACAGACGTCAAGCTAAAAATAGATTTTTCATATTCTAGAGGTCTCAAAACGTTTAGATCCGTCGAAAACTCGAGTTGCGATTTTCGGCATGATTCCAATACTTTCCCTATACATTACTTGTATTAAAGGGAAAGTAAAAATAAGCGTGCTGTGCCTGAAGTATGTTTCTCTGCAAATCTCTGCAATTCAGGATTTGATTTCGGTGTTTATCGACTCAAAACATTTTTTTATGACTCTGGAGTATCGTTTGGAAAGAATCTTTGAGGTGACGAGCTGTCGGCCGTTTAAAAGTTGGGCAGATATGGATGGAAGTGGACAATTGTTTCATAATTAGTTTTGTATCGTATGTACTCATATTCGATTTTTACTTTCCCTGCAATACATGGTAATGTATAGGGAAAGTAATGGAATCATGCAGAAAATCGCAACTCGAGTTTTCGACGGATCTACACGTTTCGAGACCTCTAGAATACGAAAAACTATTTTTAGCGTGACGCCTGTCTGTGTGTGTATGTCTGTCTGTCTGTCTGTGCAGATTTTGTATCCAGTCTAACTCAAAAACTAATGGACCGAATTTCATAAAATTTGGTAGGTAAGTCACTTGTGGGCAAATCTGGTGCTGATTAGTTTTGGGTACGATTCGAGATAAAAGAACCCGCCATCTTTTGCGAAATGGCCGGCAAAAGCTTGTATTCACTCCAGCTGAAAAACTAATGGACCGAATTTCACAAAATTCGGTAGATAAGTCACTTGTGGGACACCCTGGTGCTGATTAGAATTTGGTACGATTCGCAAAAAAAAAAATAACCTGCCTTTTCTTGCAAAATGGCCAGCAAAAGTCGCCAAAATATAAAATAAAGAACTACGTATGCTCAAATATATCCATTAAATGCTTGTTTAATACGTAATTTTTAACGAAGAAAAGAATAAGACCAACCCCACTACACTAACACTATCCGTTCTTGAGATATTTTAGTTTTTTCGTATTTTCTCTATTCCATCTTTGAAAATAAGTCCGGTTATCAAATGAGAACGAAAATTGAATTAAAATTGAATTAAATTTAATTGAAATAAAGATAACGTGGATATAAGTCTGCAGGGAAAGTCATGTGCTGCCCACATAAGATTTTTCAGTTTGTATTTATCTGTTATGATGCTATGTAACAACCACCTCCCAAAAAATTATTTAATTACATTAAACAGTTGTTGAGAAATCATTGTTGTTTTGCATGTAAAGATAATTTTGAACACCGATGTGTATAAATAAATTGTGCGTCTGTCTGTCTGTTTATTATCTCAGCATAAGAGAACTCAACTATTTATTTTTTTGTGAGAATTCTTAATTTCAAAAAGAAAGACTCCACAGTTGTGTTCACCGGGGGGAAAAATTGGGAATTAAGTTTCTTTACATTAAATATTCTGTGCGAAGAAAGGGTATACAGCTAGTTAAAATTTCATTTTAAAAACATTTTCTTAAAAATTTCCTAAATATTGACTAAACATTTTTTTTTTCAAGCGAGCTT
Source organism: Amaurobius ferox (assembly GCA_951213105.1). NCBI lineage: Eukaryota > Metazoa > Arthropoda > Arachnida > Araneae > Amaurobiidae > Amaurobius > Amaurobius ferox. The sequence goes on along the minus strand of OX578139.1, from coordinate 49,502,995 downwards.
AGTCAAGTAAATACATGAAAAACAGTTAAGCGGCCTACATACTATTTTAACACCATTTACACGTATAATAGTCTAAACTGCAGTGCCTAGAATAGTCCAGGCGCTATAGTTTAAACTACTACTTTTTGCATAGTAGACAATACTGCTACAATTTCTCCGAAAGTTATTAAGTATTTAACAATTGTAATTTCCTGTTGATAGCATTAATAATAATGCTACAAACTTTTAAATTTCAAATAACTTTTTTTTACTAATTATGTGAATTACAAAATAATTTTGATTTCCATAATATTTTTTCCCCTTCTCAAATGACATTTGCAGAAACATAATATGTGTAGATTCATTACATTCCTGATGTCTATTTGAAATCCAATATTTTCTGTTAGAAACTCTTTGACAAATACTTTGATTCTGTGTCACTAGATGGTATTGCGATCGACATATAAAAATAAAACAAAATTGTGACGTCATCGGGTGACGTAACGGAAACGCCTAAGGCTCCTCTATATACGAGCTGACTCATCAAGCATATTGAAGCCCACCATAGCTGGATGCGTAATCCATTAGCATTAACTCTATTCGTATTTTTAATTTAGGAAGTATAATTGAAATAATTATGGGTGGTTGTTCTGCACCGAACTACTCTAATCATTCTAAAAAGGGTTTTAGGCTATTTCGCTTTTCTAGAAAGGAAGAAAGAAGAAAACAATGGCTAATAAATAATTGGATACCCGATAGTGGAGCATACTTGTGCGAACTAAGTTCTACAATATTCTAATTGAAACTTCTTTTTTCATATAAAGTATTTATTTTAAACACTTGTTTTATAATTTCTGTAACTGTAGTATGGAACCCTATGGGCTTCAATATGCTTGATAAGTCAGCCTGTAGTAGAGGAGCTCTAGAAACGCCGAAAAGGCAGCTGTTCCGCAGAGCCAGTTGGACAAAGCAAGGTCAAAAGAGGACAGAGTTAAAGGGCTGCACGAGTTTCAGCGGGATCTTTTTTTTCTTCTTTTAACTCGCAGAGCGGGAAGCGTGTGGGCGAAGAGCGCGCTATCTTTAAACCTCACCACAGTTGGTTCCTTTCATTTCTTTTCAAATCTTTAATAAAAGAGAACGTATGTGTGTCATAAGCAATATATAAAATAATAATATAAATTAACAATAATAAAAACAATGCAGCTACAAATTTCATAAGGATTGAGCTTAGGTCACGCAGTAGCGTAGCTAAGATTTCGACAAGGGAGGGGTTTATGACCAAAAGAGAGGTAGGGGGTTCGAGTATTTGATTTTGTTTTCCAATATGAATCCCATGGAGAACTAGTCGAAAGCCCAAACCACCCGACTCACCCTAGGGCACGAGCAGCAATTTGAGTGGTCGGACCATGAAGGACTAGTTGTTGTTGTTGAGACCTAGACCGTCCGACCTACCAGAAAGGTGTAAGGTAACTGTTTGGACGGCCGGGAAGTACCACCCAATTTAGACCGGAACCCAGTGGGGGAGGCATCCACAGGGACCGTACCCTCCTTCCCCTACTACCAACCTCTCGGAAGGACTTACGGACCCACATGTTTAACGTGATCGTACTCCGCATGAACACGGCGGCAGTTTGTAAATCCAGCGCGTAAACCACCGGGCTGCCGCGCCCGAAATGTGCCAACAGCACGCGGTGTTCCCAGGTTGTCACCCACCCAAGTAATAACCGCGCCCGATGCTGCTAGTGTAAGAACTAGTGTAAATGGAGAACTAGTGCAAGTTTTCTTCTAATAGAAGTGGGAGGGGGGGGGGGGTATCGAGTCCCAAATTTCTTCTTGCTTAGGCCACTGGTACCAGGAGTGTTCCACAGAATACTGAGTTGTAAGTCTGAATTTCTATACAGAGCCTTCCATAGGGGAGGTGAACACCGCTCGAGTGTGTGTGTGTGTGGGGGGGGGGGGCGGACTCGCAATATATATATATATAGGATGGAGAAGACATGAAAAATTCTCAAAGAGGGGCAAATCAAATATAGAGGGGGACGGTAATAAATGTTTATAAGCGGTTCTACTTTATAGAAATTCCAGTACAGAGCAAGTTTCTTTGCTATCATAGCAGGTATCGGTTATTCCGTGTTGAAAATAACTGTATCGGTTCATGGATGCTGGTATCTGCAAGAAAATGCCATCTTAGCAATGGGAATCCCCCTCCCCCCCAGGCGGATTCTATATGTATAGTTATGCATATTTATTCATTTAATTTTAAACTTACAGATTAAGTTTTTATAAAGGGCCACTTTTTATAATTTCACTTTGGTTCAAAATCTAATCAGCGCGAGGATAAGTAACTTAACTGCCAAATCAAGTGGTTTCGAATCCAAATTACATTAAACAGCAATTTTATTCAAACATCAGGGGTAAGTAACTTAAATGTCAAATTTTATTAAAACCGGGGAATAATTTTTGAGCCATTGTACATCGCGCAGCCAGATGCAGCGCAAAAAATTTTAAAACGTGTATGTCTCTCGAAATAAAAAAAAATCTGGCTTTCGGATATTTATGTGTATTGTATACGTTTTGAGCATTCTCGAATACGAATCAATAAAATTTTCAATGATGTCTGTGGCATATAATATCCCTCGAATAAATCGAGAAAGTCGAACAAAATGTGATACAAATATTGCAATTGGTAAATTTAAACGATTTATTTTTAGGAATATTCAAACCAGGACAAGACCTTCAATGTTTAATTTTTTTTTCAAAATCGAAAAACAAAATAATTGTCTTAAAATGTTTAAAAATAGTAATTTAAAATATAATTTTTTTAAAATTTAAAATTGAATGCCATAATTTATATAACACCATCATGCTTCATTCTCTGGTTAATGCATGTTTAAGATCTAAAACGGAAAAAAATATTAAGGTAATAAAATTTGCTCACAATTATCAAATGAGTGAACTATTTGAGAGTCTTTTAACCATAAATGACTGGATATACAATTGATCAAAAGTTATCACGAATCGTTCTCGAGATATTAAAAATTTTATTTTTTTCAGTGGGAACGTAAGTAAGATTCCTAAAAAGAAGCTAACGATTTCTATGGAACTTGGTATGCTCTTTTAAATTGGTAACAACAAATAGCCAATTAATTTCCCGCGCAAGATAAAGTTCTAATTTACATTATTGTTTTCCACAAATATATCGAAATTGGTTAACTTGAAACACATCAGACTGTTTTGTTATTTTACATTGATGTTATAGTTTTTAAACCTTTTCATAAATTGACGACTGGGTGTCAAAATCAAATATGAGAATTTTATATGCCCCCCTCCCTAAAATCTAAAATTTGTGAATTTTATACTCCCATTTCCACAGAAGTTCAATGCTCTAATGCTATTTACCCCAGACTCTAAATGGGAACAGCCCATGTTTTACGCGCATTATATCAGCTGTTTTTCTCCACGTTTCAGCATTTGGCTTCTATCGCCTATTTGGAGTAATTCTCTCTTGCTATTATTTTCATAATAAATGTGAATATTTATATACACATCGTACGTAAATAATATTTTAAAGAGACAGAAATATTTTTTGTTCTTAAATGAGTCTCAATGCAAGAATATAACATTGAATGCTTGAACTTTTTCCTGAAATAAATAAATAATAAAAATAAAACTAATAAATAAAGAATAAATAAGTACTTCTCTGCAAAATTATACGTGATATTTTTTCGTTCAATATAAATTAATAAGTGTATGCAAAAGTTATTTAACAAAATGTGAGTTCCTATTTGAACGCATTTGATATAAAACTAATTTTAAACATAAGATAATTAAATATTTTACGGAAAATATACAGCATGAAATAGTTTCATAATGCATTATGAGCAAAAACAATTTGCATTTTTTAATATTATAAAAGAACCCGTCTATTACCCGTTCCAAAGTTAGAATCGCACTCCTACTGCAGGTAACAGCATCCACTAATTGGTTTGGTGCTTATTATGCACTCGTTAACATGGAATAGTTGATACCTGCAATAGCAGGGGAAAAAAAAAAAAAAAAAAAAAACTCGCCATGCGCCACAATTTTGTGAGCCTCCATGGAGACCGACAAATTCAGTCGTGCCATGCAGCTATTTTCAAATTTCTGTAAAAAGATTCCACTTAAGCCGTACGAGCTGTTATCTGCAATGGATGCTATTATCTGCAATAATGTCCATGAATGGCGTTATCTGCATACTGACCATGAAGGCTATATCTGCAATAGGAGCGCGATCCTAAATAAGGACATCCTTTATAGGTGTGTTCTGTAACTCTAAATTCGGACATTGTGGTCTCGTATAGCCTAAGCTCAATCTATTTGCAGAGATTTGAAGCAAGTTGCGTGGTAAGATTGAATTTGTCGGTTTTCACAGAGGTTGAAAAAATTGTGGCATATAACAAGGTCTTTTTTCTCTTTCTACTGCCATTGCGTATCGGCTACTCCATGCTGACGAGCGCATAATAAGTGCGAAATCTTCCAATAACCATTGGAAGATTTTATCAGTAACGGGAGCACAATCTTAATTACAAAATTAATTTTAAGGAACAATATTATATGAAACGGGGAAATATTTGAGGATCAAGAAGATTAAATACCAGTAAATGGACACAAAATATCAAAGTTCGAATTGCGTGCACTTAAAAACACAGTACCAAGTGATTATATGTCTCTTATAATAATTTACATATATAAAATTGAAAGTATTTTTATATGTTTGTGTATTTGTCTGTTCGGTATACAAAACCACAGTTTGGTTGACAGATTTCTTTCAAATTTGGTACGCTTATTCACCCCGTCCAAGCTTCAAGGTCGGACTTCGAATGAACTCGAACATATGAAGTATGCCGAGCTGTGAAAGATGTTAAATTAAAATTTAATTTAACAAATAATTAATGAAATTAGAAGTATAAAAAAATATAATTTCAATATTTGAGAATCCTAATACTAAAGAACATCCTATAATATCCTCTTTAGGATATTATAGACTACGTTAACCACTGGACTGCTCCCCCCCCCCCCCCCCCCTGAAAATGACTCTTGGAATGGATGTTTTCAATTTCTTAGGTTATCTGTTTTATTTTAGCAATTTTGTTTTTAATTTATATATTTTTCTATTGTATTTAGAATTTTCTATATATTTCTGTTGTGTTTAGAATATTTTTCTATTGTGTCTGTTGAAACAGAATGAAAATGGAACGGTTATACCTTCTATTACTTTAGCGTTTTCATTTTGGTGATGTTTCCCTAAATTCAAAATCTGGTGAGGATAATTCTGCAGAGGGAGAAATGAGAAACTTATACTTCTTTTTAGGGGGAATTAAAGTAAACATTTTATTAGAATTTTTTGAAAAACTGTATCATTTAGAACACTACCAGTATTTGCACATATTTTTAATCACGAGTAACAGCGGATATATCTGCTAGTACACTTTACAAATGCGATAAAATTATTAAAAAAAAACAATACGATATGTGTATTGTGCCACTGTTTAATAACAGAGAAAATATTATTCCCCATTTATTGATTTTCCTGTATTTCACGCCGTAGGGAAAAGCAGCCAAGTTCCGGCAACCTAAAATCGCCAAGTCACTCCAGCCTCCCTCAATGAAAGACGGTAGTCATTGCCCTGAATGACAGACAGGAGGCTCTTACGTAAGACAGTAAGAGCAAATAAACTTTTTGGGAACTTTAATTTGCGAGACAAATTGTTGTAGCGCAGGGCCCTACCCTTGATGTTGAGACGACAAGAAGTATCATAAATATTTATTCAAAGAGGGAAAGAAAAATTGCATTATGGTCGGATACAAAACAGTGATAAATGAATCTAAAAGTTAATATTTCGTATGATATATGAAACCAATACTGAAATTCTACATTTTATTTGATTTTTGAGAAACTTAACGATCAGTTCTAATAAAAAGTGTAATTTTTTTATTATTTTAAAATCAGTTTTTCAAAACTACAAATTGAATGCACCCTATCCTCTTATCAAAAATTTTAGCTTGGCATTTTACAACTATTTTTTAAAAAATAATTTTAGTTTTACAATTTCTGAATTTACTAGAACTACAACAGAATATTGCACTTGAAAATTTCTTTCTATATAATTATTGTTTCAAACAGTTATAACCTTGCTTTATCGTCTTATTGAAATGAATGATAATGTTTTGGAATATAGGATTGCTGTTATAAAAAGTGCTATAAGCAAATAAGAGGCTGTACAAACACAAAATCAATGACACATTTTTTTTCCTGTAGATGGTTTTCAATTACGTAGCATTATTTATGCACGAGGTAAACCTAACTTGTCACTAAAGAAGAATAGGAGAAATTGTAAATCTCCGCTAAGTTATATAATTCATCTATTTGACGTTATTAAATATCAAATACTAACATTTTTCTGCATTAAATCGATAGTCAGAGTTCAAATAACCGATTCTTGTAATTAAAATTTAAATCTATATTCATGTTCTTCCACATTTCAATAATAAATATATTCTGTACTAGAAAATGTACCAGACATTGCTCGGGATACAAAATGCAAACGTCTGATTAAAATTACACCGGAACGCATAGTGAATTCTCGAAAACTAAACAACGCTTTTACGATAAGCTAACTTACAACAGAAAATAAATAACTAGCTGATCGGGCGTATTACGCCCTAAATAAGCGTGTGGGATACATATAATCCGGATACACGGCTTTCGTTATTTTAAGCTAACATGTACAGTCTTTAAAATTAAACTCCAGTATAATTAGAAGCTGAGATATGATTAAATTAGTGAAGTATTTAAAATTAGGGGGGGGGGGGATTCGAAAAGCGTATCATTACGTTTCTTTTAAAACACCTCACATCGAGAACACTCACGACGAATTATTTGCAAAAAATACAGAATACCTTAATTATCAGCAAACAATTCATTCCGGGAATTAACAGCAAACAAATATATTTGCATTGCTATTAGTACGTACAATGAATTTCGAAATTATCAGCAAATTTAAAGACATTCACATTAGAACGCTGAAAATTATTCGAGCTGAAATGTAATTCACAACTGCGTTCGAAAAATATCATTAACCACTCGATAAATACGTTACTGTTCCCCATAATAACAGATTAACAGACTGTGACGTTAGTTGCAATATTTTTATCAAACTATACGTAGAATTGTGCTAATCTTCCATTTTCAGATGTGGCGAAATAAGAACCAAACACACACACACCTTTTATTATGTAAGATGGATATTCAAATACTGAATTCTGTTGCTATGGGAACCATATAGTCAATATACCCAGTAGCGTCGCCAGAAAAAAGAACAATAAACGTTTAGAGGAATTTTGAGAAAATTTTTACATGAATAAATTGAATGAAAGGTTAAATAAAAGACGAACATTATTTTTTTTACGTCCTGATGTTAAATGTAAACGCCCTAAACAGTATGGAAATATAAGAAAGTCGAAAATATATTTTTATTTATCCTGAAATGTCAAATGATACGTTGCCCTCACTTAAAAATATTTCTGCGGGCGGTCCAATTTGTAGGTATACTGTTATCAGGAATACAGAAGTAATAGTCAAGCGCAATATCTCATCAAAACTATTAAAAGAAAATACTGCATGCAAAGTGTGATTCAATGACACAGATGAAATTATGTTATTTCATACCACCATCGAGAGTCTTAGCAACTAAATCCTGCGATGGCGGGCCCGTTCCAGCACTGTTGTAAGCTTTTACCACCACTTCATACTTGGTGGACTTTATGAGCCCCGTAAGGGCGTACTCGTGGCTTTGATTAGCAGCACCATCCACTGTTTTAAAGGAGTAAGTATGCGATGACCCTGCCACACGGTAGCCGACGAAGTAACCACGTAGATCACCGTTCCACAGCTCTCTCGGTGGGGGCTAAAGGAGGAAAATAAGTTGAGACTGGGTGTAAAATATAGCATTTAATCTTACATATACAAAGATGCTATTTGAAGCGAGCAAGATATTACAAACGAAAATATTGCAATCCTGAAAACGTTACATGGCACGATAGTATGAATCTCATTTTTGTATAACAAAATTATAGTTTCTGTGAAATACATTTAAGATAGAATCTGGTGGCACTTAAAAATATTTGTCTTACTTAGATTTAATTAGAATATATTTTCGGGATCGCAATATCAAGCAAAACTAGGGCCTCTTGTACGATTCAATATATCTTGAGCGATTGGGCGCATACTTATATGCTTGAATTTAATAAATGCTTCAAATAAGATAGACATTCAGACTACGGCAAATTTGGTCATGAGACGTGTTTCAGCAAAAAAATTATAAATTTAACTTTTGTACCTACAATGAATGTTAAAATGATTAAATTGTTTTTATTTATTTGAAGATCTTTCGAAAGCAAACTCGGTTCTTTAATATGCAAAGTTGACAGTGGAAAAAATTGTCAAAGTTATAGGATTTAAACCACTTTAATCCGATCAAAAGAAGCTACGGAAACATAGATTTCAGATACAACTGACTTTCTTTAGATAAAATTTCCATTAGAAAACTTACATTCGTGTCTGTTTTTAGCAAAAGTTTTATACAGGTCCCAATTATCCGTCGAAAACTTTAATGGATGTTATCTCGTGTAATTTTGATCGTATATGATAATGGAACTTTTTTGTTTGATTACTTGGGCAGCGGAAAATATTTTTATAATTGAAAATACTTTCCGCTGCTTCTTTTCTATAGAATGTTACATTTTGCTCTTTTTTACTAAAAGGTGTCACACATGGGCGCCCATAGAACTTTTCCCAGGAGAGGGCAAAGCACTGACGTCAGTGTGGCAAACTGAAGAATAAGATTGTAAAGAGCCTTGCTGCCCCAACGGGGAATTAAACCCAGGATCTCCGAACTGGCCAGCCGACTCTCTACCGTTGAGCTACTGGGACGAAATTGCAAGCTCGTATCGTTGAAGTGGACTCTGCAAGATGTTGAACTTTGACTAGCTTGATGCTCATCTTGAACGTACAGGGAGGGCAAATGCCCCCTCTTGTCCTTCCCTATGGGCGTCTATGGTGTCACATGATCAATTTTTGCACTCGAAGATAGCCTACCTTAACTAAAACATTTCTGAAATTGGAACCATGGACCTACGACCCATCGTTCAAGAGATATTTTGCAGTGCGATTGTTATGAAATATCTTGTATACATTCCTTACTTTATTAAAAATCATAACTATGCTAAAATTAATTTTCTTCCGAAGAAATTATCTAAATACTATTCTTGATTGTAAGTAATAATAAAGAAAACACTCAAAACGTCAAAAACATCTGTGCAACAATACAAAAAAATCTGATGTGGGCAGCACATGACTTTCCCTGCAGACTTAAATTCATATTTTTTTTTATTTCTTTAATAATTCATTAGATTGAGTTTAATCGCACCAAATAACACTAAATTTGAATTCCTAATTCAATTTTTGTTTTTATTTGGTAATTGGACATTTTTCCGATAGCGGCGTAACAAAAATGCAAGAAATCTCAAATATCTTGAGAACGGTTAGTCCTAAAGTATAATGGAGTGTGTTATATTCTTTTCCTCGTCAAAAATTGCGTATAAAACAAGAATTTAATTGATACATTTCAGCATACGTAGTTTTTTTTTTTTTTTAGATTTTGGCGAATTTTGCGGGCCATTTGGTAAAAAAAGGCAGGTTGTTATTTTCCGAATTGTACCAAAATCGAATCAGCACCAGTGTCCCATAAGTAACTTATCTACCAAATATTGTGAAATTTGGTCAATTAGTATTTTAGCTAGGGTGGACACATGAAATTTTTGCGGGTCATTTCGTAAAAAAAGGCGGGTTCTTCTTTTCCGAATCATACCAAATTCTAATCAGCGCCAGAGTATCCAACAAGTAACTTATCTACCAAATTTTGTGAAATTTGGTAAATTAGTATTTTAGTTAGAGTGGATACATGAAATTTTTACAGGCCATTTCATAAAAAGAGGCGGGTTCTGTTTTTACGTATCGTACCAAAAACTAATCAGCACCAAGGTCACACCCAAGTAACTTACCTACCAAATTTTATGAAATTTGGTCCATTAGTTTTTGAGTTAGAGTGGATACTACATTGAACAGACAGACACACAGACGTCACGCTAAAAATAGTTTTTCCGTACTCTAGAGGTCTGTAAACGTGTAGATCCGTCGAAAACTCGAGTTGCGATTTTCGACATTCTTTCCAATTCTTTCCCTATACATTACCATGTATTGCAGGGTAATATGTCGTTATAAAACAGCAAGTCTTCAATGTTTGTATTCAGTTTTTCGTACAGTTTTGAATCGTTATCCAATTACATTCAAACCAGTGATATTTTAAAACATCGAGTAAAAAAAAAATATCCTTCTTTTATTTCCTGTTTTTTTAAACAAAACTACCTTGTTAATGTTTTAATCAACATTTAAAAATGTTGACTAAAACTAAGAAACAAATACATTTACAAACGTAATATACAGAGTTCATAGGAAAATCCCCACTGTGTATAAGGAAATGTCTCTGAGTAAACACATTAGGTCTATCTATAGTAAAGTGATCACGTTCGATCGAATAAACGTGATTGCAGCGCCCTTAGTGGAGAATTTAAAAAGTAAGGATGACGAACTCCAACAAAGTGGTAAAAAATGTTAATTACAAAGTTGTAGGTGGTTATTTAATTAGTAAGAATCGACATTAGAAACACACAAAGCTAATATGTGGAAGACAATAATTATCTGCCAAAAAGTAGCATCATCAGGGACTGTAACACGGTGATACCTGCAATGCTTGTCAAAGTATGAAGTCATTATTTCGCGAATTCAAATTAGCATTATTTTTGACTGAGGGCATTTTGAACATGCTGTACATTGGAGTCTTATGCATATAAGTGTTGTTTATTTTAGCATTCCCAAATAGTACAGTCTTTTGCCAATTATCATACTGTGTGAAAGAAATGCCTTCTGTGACAATTTTAGGGTCGATACCTACTCATAAGACTATGCTCTAAACTTTGTGATCGATTTTTTTTTCGTCTATCTCGTTATATTGCCGAATTCGTTATCCTACAGTTTTAAATTTTCCACTACGAGCGCTGCAGTTTTATTTATTCGAACGGGTACAGTCACTTTACTGTAGATAGACTTCTACCTGTATGGACCTCCACTGTATACATTGGACTGTCTACATTTATGGACTGTTGCTTATTGGGGCGTCAAAGGCCTTTTCAAAAGAACCCTGTATAGAAAAATTATTATTTTACAATGGACTAAATTAAGATTTTCCCCAAAGATTATATATAAACTTATTGTCATATAATTCAGGAATAATTGATGTTGAGGATTTACTAGCTAATATTAAGATTGCAGATAGGCATACATAAAATTAAACTATGAATCCCAAAGAAGTAATAAATGGTCTAAAGTAATTTGTTTTACATTTGTTAAAATCCTTAGTAAATCTCTTTAACTCATATGGAATTTGCTGCTGAAATCATATCATAGTCATCATCTAAATTCCACCCATGACCAATTCTGAGAAATAGATGTTTCAAGGAAAATGAAAAAAATTTGAAGCGGAAGTCCGTAAGGAATCCCCTATTCCCTTTGGGATCTGAAACTGAAAACATGCCAGTTATCATATAAGCTCTACCAATAGCCAATCGTGAGAAATTGATGTTTGAAGGAAAAGTTTTAAATTAGAAAATTAGAAAAAAAGTGACAATCCTTAGTGAACTCTACCATCCCCTCCAGAATATGATGTTTAATCTATATCAGTCATTACTAAACTGCATCTACATCCAACCCTGAGAAATAAATGTTTTAAGGAAAATGTAAATTTTTGAATTGGAAGTTATATCTACAGAACTGGAAGTAGGAATCCTTAGCGAGCTCATTACCCTCACCAGAATTCGATTCTGAATCCATATCAGTTAAAGTCATTTAAGCTTTATCTATAGCAGATCTTAAGAAATAGATGTTTTAACATTTTATGTGAAAACCTAGATGACAAAATTCTTGTTACCAATAATATGTAAACTTTTCCGGTTTATATTCTTAATAAGTCTCTGCAGTTTGACATGAGTGTAGAATAGTAATTATCTTCCATTTTTGTTTAGAAGAACCCTTGAGTTTCGGAATATATAAAGGATACAATTGAAAAGGATACCGAAAAGGATACCAAAAAGGATACAATTGAAATATATAAACAGTTATGAAATATAATTGAAAAAAATATATACGGTCAAGGATACAATTAAAATAAATATATACGGTCAATGGTACAATTGACAAAAATATATACGGTTAAGGGTACAATTGAAAAAAATTGACTGTCCAGAAGGTGCTGGAATGAATAAAAATTTCGAACTACTACCGTATACATCAATAGCTTTCAATAATTTATGTTAACAAAGGCTGCATTTGATGGAAATGTAGATTTACATGGAAAATAAATAACGAAAATATTTCAAAAATAAACATGTCACATAATATTTATAAACAAATAAGTTGATAGAAAAAAATCCTTTTTGAATAAATTTTGTACAGGTTTTGAAGTGAGTAAGTTGCTTTTACCTTCCAAGTGACTAAAATTGAGCTGGAACTTCTAGCTTCGATCCATACATCAGTAGGTGGTCCACTGGGTTCTGTAGACGACAGAAAAAATAAATTTTAGCAAACTTCAAATTCAAATTTTAGAGAGCACGTTATGTTCAAAACAGTGGCGGAGTTACCCGCAGTTTATAGAGATAGTATGTATATTAAATGTTCAAAAAACAATATTTTTTTAAATTTTATCTATTTAAATGTAAAATATATTTTAAATTAGAATATTATCACTAAATGTATTAGAGTTTAGTGCATTACATTTTACATTTATATTGCATTTTACAGTATATTGTATTTTTTGTATAAAATATTTCACGTCTAAACTATTTCAATATTTCAATTTAAATAAAAGTATTCATAATATGTAAGGTTTAATAAAATGCTCAGAACAGAATAAATTGATCAAAAGCTGTATATCGAGCTTTTTTTTATTTATTCAGTTAAAGTGATATCACAATATTGCATTGTAACAAAAGTAATAAAAAAAATACTTAACTTTTCTTAAGTGCATATTTGAATATTTTGTTAAAGTTCATTTTTGAATGCACTCCAAAATTGACTAATTAGGTACGAATATTAATATTAAATGTATCGCTATATTGTGTTGTGTAATCGGTGACTATGGAGATAATTTTAAATGAGCCCTGAAACAGCAGATATTTACTTTTAAACGTTTTTGACATATTATTAATAAATTTAAAACGTGAATAGTTTCAAATTAATATAAGCAAGCACTTATTTTGATTCATGTCCTGAATTAAAAGCAATACATTACTTAGTGATTCAGAAAAATTTATAGACTATTAATTTTATTAATCATCTCATTAAGAGCAATAACATATTAAAGAAAGAAATTATATATATTTCAATTATCATTTGAAAAGTTTTACTTAAGAAACTGAACAGAAGCTTCAAGCTCTCCCTTTAAACCAAGGGGGACTTACTCTGGCCTTGTTCCAGATAAGTAGGATAATTAACAATAACAACAATTAAATAAATATAGGAAAAACTGATCAAAACCGTTGATGAAAAGTAACAGATGAATTTTTTGTCTCAGACCTTCTGAAACAGCATTTTAAATTTAAACATTACTATCGTGTTTGGAATATAAAGGTAGATACTATAATAGAACTTTGTGGGTAACATTCACAGGTTTGTAAGTGTTGCACATTTTGGATTCTACTCATATTTATATTTCATAGACATATGCATCACTTGGGTTAATATATTCTTGCTATTTTCCAGAAAGTTTTAAATTTAAAGGGATTTTAAATTTTAAATTCTTCAACATATTGTGTCTTGAGATACCAAAGTGTCGAAATCTGGCACAGAAACCAGTTGAAGGATTATGAACGAAATAAGTTGAAAATGATTATAATAATGAGTCACAATAATGAGATTAATAACAGTCTAAATTTGAAGACTTATTTATGGGCCCTTATTCTATGATAATTTCTAAAATTTTTGCACCTAAAATTGCACATTTGAAAATAACTATTGAAATATTAAATTATGAAAGATACCAAAATTTAGCTATCATGGTTTAAAATCTTCTCATTTGGAGAATCAAAAAGTCTCTTTATGATTACCTAATTTAATTTTTTTACTTAAATGATTCGAATAAGCATATATTATGATTTTTGAAACCTTCTTCTCCGGTTATAAGCTTGAGAATGTCAGAGGGTTGTCCTTGTCCAATCTCGTTTTCTCCAAGAACAGTCACGGCGTAAGGTGTTCCAGGCTGTAGATTTTTCAGAAGCACAGTCGTCTGAGAACTTGGGATAGTTTCTTCTAGAAGTCTGTGAGGTCCTCCTAAAAAAGAAAAAAAAATCCCATAAAATGTCTGATAACTTGGGTGCACACAACACTCCCCTGTACATACTCTCTAATTTTCTTTTCTCTTTCAAAATGTATATTCATTAAATTTAGTTTCTAGTCACAATTTTTGCTTCCAATAACTTGGAATTGTGCTCTTATTGTATCGATGGACCGACTTTAAGTTTCTTAGCAGTCGCCATAGTTTAATAACCGTTACATCAGTAGCAACATAAAAAATCAATTATATTATACAAAAGAGGATGAGTGTAACAATGATGTGGAATAACTCAAGAGACATATTTTATAGTTTAGTGAAGTAACTAGGATAATTATAATAGGATAGTCAATTATATTAGGATAGTTATAATTAAAAAATAAGAGATATTTGTCATTATTTCCTGAAAATAGTTTCAAAGTTATGGATAACACTTATTATGTATTAGTTTTACATTAGGCAAAGCTACATTTAGATGCTAGTTGTTACTTTGGCAGGGTCAAAGGAACAAGAGAAGATTAACTACTCTACAAGATCAGTCATCTAGTATCCAACTTCCAAATTGGAGTAGTTGTTGTTTTTGTTGAGACCCAGACCATCCGACCTACCAGAAAGGTGTAAGGTAACAGTTTGGACGGCCGGGAAGTGCCACCCAATTTAGACCGGAACCCAGTGGGGGAGGCATCCACAGGGACCGTACCTTCCTTCCCCTACCACCAACCTCTCGGAAGGACTTACGGACCCACATGTTTAACGTAATCGTACTCCGCATGAACACGGCGGCAGTTGTGGCAGCGTGCAAATTGTAGTAGTGTCAAATTTTAGAATTAGTCATTCAGTGTCCATTCAAATTATCGAGCCATTTAACCGCCTCATCATAGATACATTGGCCATCCAGTATCCAACTGCCAAGTTAAAAATGTGTCTAACATGTAGAATTTTTATTTAATATTTTTAGAATCAGTTATCCAGTGTCCAAATTCAGTTAGATAGGTGTTTAACTTATAGAAGTTCTTAGGCAGGGTTAAATCTGTTTACAAATCAATCAAAATATGGCCAATTTATTTAATATAGGGGTTGTTCAGTTTGTGGGGTTCCACTACAATTTAATGATTTTCTGTTTTCGGTAAAATAGCGTTTACCGAACTGAAGATCTTTTCATATTTTTTTTAGTTGAAACTCAACAAACTTTCCGGTATTTAAATGATATAATCATTGCAGGGCTGGCATTAGGGCAAGGCTAGCAAGGTAACTAACTCTCTTGAGTCTCGTTCCCTTACGGTGCCTCGGGAAGATAACATCTGTGAACGCAATTTTTATTTTTAATTTAACATCGGAAATTCGGAAGCAAAATGAAGAAATTTAGCCCCCCTAAAATTTAGAAAATGAAAAATCATAGTAAAAGTGTTTACAGCAATTGTTTGTTTGTTCGACCTACCATAAAGTGTAAGGTATCTGTTTGGATGGCCGGGACAGTATCCAATTTAGGCCGAAATCTAATGGAGGCGGCATTCACAGGGACCATAGATACGCTCCTTCCCTTATCACCAATCTATCTGAAGAACTTATGGGCACACATATATAAAGTGCCCGTACTCCGCTTGAACACGAGGAGAGTTTGGGCAGAGTCGTGAATTGAACTGGGGTCGCACCAGTGTCCAACCTCTAAAGCAATTAAACGATAGTTCTCTTTTGATTTACTAGTTGTACTTAAAGAAACCTTTTTCTTTCACCTTGAGGGAAGGGAAGTTTGAGCCCCGCGCCATATATGCGCCCAGTAATGCCGGGGGGGGGGGGGGGGGGGGAAGCGGGGGTGAGGTGGGGGGGGGGGAGGGTTTTGGTAACCAAATATTTTGTTTCCCATTCTCTCAATATTATTTCTCTGAACTCTAATGGGCTCCGATGGTTTTCTGGGAGGAGTTATGGCCCTCCAAATCCTCCCTCCTTGGCGACGCCACTGCATTTGCTTTTGTCCTCGCGAATTCTAAGCACAGGGCCTGAATTAACGAGTTTATATTACGTCTTATTTCTTTCCCAAATCATAGAACCTGTGGACAGGGGATTTATTGGAAGGAATATATACATATATATCGTATCAAATACAAAGATATCTCTTCGGAAATGTTCAATGTGTGGTATGTGTTGCGTGTTGAGACGCGTAAATATATAAAAATCGATATTGCATTTTAAGTCCCAAAACAATACGCTTTCTATATTTTTTCACATACGGAAAATAAAACAGAAACTTACCTCTGTCCCTCCAGTATTGGATGATATATTTGGTAATCTGACTGTTACCCGAGTAAGGAGCTGACCAGATGATGCTCGCCGTTCGACTCCACACTTCCTTCACTTTAACGTCCATCGGTTGAGCAGGTACCTCTGAATGTAAAATGATCTCATGAATATTTAAAAAAGGAAATAAAATTAGTAAGCGCTGTATTAAGGGCTTGATAATCGAAATTTAAATAGTTTTATAACTGTAGAAAACGTTTCTCACAACTCTAAAAATTTTCAGAAATATTCCGAATAATTGACTACATCTATAGTTGTTCTGTGCAGAATTGTAATTTTCGCTTTTCTGGAGGAAAATTTAGTCTATTATCATTCATGCTTCGGTAAAAAAAAATGAATGCCTTGAAATTTTCGCTCATAAATCCCCCCCCCCCCCCTCCTAGCCTACACTTTAAGGAATATAGAATAAATCAGTTTCTTAAAATCGTAAACGTTCCACAAATCGATCAGCTAGAAGTCTTTATTCGCCCGGAACCATTGCGAAATATTTGTAAAGTGTATTAAAGACAGCAATAGCAGCAAAATCTATTTTGTTGGATTTGATTGTACAGTATATATGGAGGTTTATTAAAAAAAAAATGACCCAGTTGTCGGAAATTTTCAAAATTGAGTTAGAGCCTTGTTAAGTACAGTTAAAAACATAGCATATCTTTACGACCATTGTAACTCATCTACATATTTTTCATCGTTAATCAAATGATAACATTAAAACAGAGAAAAAAGCTTGAAAGTTTTGGGGTTGACAAAAAATTTAACTTTTGAAATTGGCAACATGTAAAGCATAATGAAAACGTTTCCCATATTTGATAAACATGCGGCTAACTAAATTCACGGGAAACTAAAACTGCACAGTTGTCAGTATTATGGCTATATATGCTACGTTAAAATTTTTCGCCATTTGGACCCTTTTTTGTAAGCCATCCCATATCCTGACCACGTTACAAGACAGAAATGTGTGATATTTAGATTACAGAAATATTTCTGTTTTCTGTGAAACACTGAAATATGTACCAACTTATAAGATTCCATGTCTGATAGGTTAAGTATATAAATGCGGTCAAACAGATTTCTAATTTTTTTTATAGTTTTTTATTGTACTCAAATTTGTTGATGTATAAAAATGTGTGGCAACAAATGCTTTGCGCCTTCCAACATCGATCGGCAGTGCTAGTCAGCAGTATCCGAATTATAAGTTTGAACTGAAAGCTAGCTTTTGGTGTGGTCTAGTACACTCGTGGTCTCGGGTTCAAACTTGAGAGGAAAAAATAAATCGTTGCGCAAATGTATAAGGTAGTGCGGTTAAATTTTACTCTTGTACTTAATCACACCTCCTAGCCTTTATCAGCATGCATTATTTTGCCTACCATACATGATAATACGTATATAGGGAAAGTATTGGAATAGGATTAAAAATTTGAATTTGAATTTTCCTTGGATTTACACATTTTGGACACTTTAGAACACGAAAGAGATTTTTATTTTGACGTCTGTATGTGTCGGTGTCAATGTATGTATTCACTTCAGCTCGGAAAATAAAATTTAATGAAATTTGTTAGTTAAGTTACTTGTGTCGATTTTATGCGTTTAGCTATAAAAAATTACCTCCTTGGCTCCACAGGATCACATGTGATACAATCGTGCGTTTAAAATTTAAAGCAATAGATTTCATTCGAAACTGAGGATGATAAAACAAGCATTTAATCAATACATTTACGTATATATATATATATATTTCAAATTTTAGACGTTATTTTATGTATTAACTTTTTACTTTTCTTATATACATAATGTATAAAGAAAGTATTATGACGGGGTCGAAAATTCGAATTCGAGTTTTCGACGGGATATCACGTTTCAAACATCTCTGAACAGGAATCAGACGTTTTTGAGGCAATGTCTCTCTGTGTGTGTGTGTGTGTGTGTGTGTGTGTGTGTGTGTGTGTGTGTGTCAGTGGGTCTGTGGAGACGATAACTCATGAACGAATAAAGCGATTCGAACAAAATTTGGTACACAAATCACAATCAGTGAATACTGGAAGCCTATTGTTTTCAGCCTATTCAGAACTCACCTAAATTTTGTAATGAAATTTTGAAAAAAATCATTAAATAAAACTTTCAATATAGTTACGTAAATAATCCTTTCTTATGTAATTTTTCATTAAAAAACGGTTGACACAAACTTTAGGACGACGGCATAAACCGCTCTCGAGATATTGCACATTTTTCAAATAAATATATCAAAAATCATATAAAATTCATAAAAAGTATTAACTATTGTGAAATTTGTTCACTTTTCATATGTAATATTATACGATCAATTTATTATCATCATTCTCGTAGACCTAGCTCGTTCAATTCACGAGGGAACAAACACACTTTGGGTAATAGTATTCTAATTTGACGTCATTAGTCGTTTATCTATTATAAGAATAACCTATTTCTGCATGCACAATGTTTGGCGAAACTTTGGCGACAAATTTCGCTTAATATCGCCAACTTGGCGAGTTTTTAAATGTCGCCAAATTAATAAAAAGTGTCGCTAAATTGATGAAACTGTCGCCAAATTAATAAAAAATGTTATCAAATTGATAAGAATGAAGTTAAATAACGAAAATGACAACTAATTGATGAAAATTCAATATTTTGGAAAGAACATAAGAATAACCCATTTTTCCGTCTGTAATTTTGGAGACAAATTTTGGCGGCATATCGCCAACTTAGCGAAACTGTTGCCAAATTACAACGAATTGCCAACGAACGTTAATTTGAGTTTAATGGACACATCACTTGTAACAAATACTGTAATGTGAACATTTCTGCAAGGCAAAGAACAATGAATAAAATGTACCAGGGACTCAACCATTTTGCAGGTCGCTGACCTCTTAAAAGACAATTTTGACCTCCTTGTTCCAATATAGAAAAAAAAATACAGTTGAGCAAATTTGTAACATTAACTAGAATTTAAGCCTGTCAAATTCAGAACAACAGCCTGTCAATTCAGTTTCTTAAATGTCGCCAAATTAATAAAAAGTGTTGTCAAATTGATGAAACTGTCGCCAAATTAATAAAAAATGTTGCCAAATTGATAAGAATGACGTTAACTAACGAAAATGACAACTAATTGATGAAAATTCAATATTTTGGAAAGAACATAAGAATAACCCATTTTTCCGTCTGTAACCGTTGGAGGAATTTTGGCGACAAATTTTGGCGGCATATCGCCAACTTAGCGAAACTGTTGCCAAATTGAAATTTTTTTTATGAAATTGATAAAAATGTCACCACATTGATAAAAATGATGCTAAATGGGATGCAATGTTTTGCAAAATTTTAATTTCGTCATATTATGGGCATACATTTTATTATATAAGTAATGCTCTTAAAAATATCGTCAACTTGGCGATATTTATCCTTACATTGACGAAGATATCACCAAAATTGTAAAAATGACATGAAGTTTATGAAAATGACGCCTAATTAATGAATTTATTATTAAAATATTTAAGTATATGGACTATATTGCTTATTGAGGATGCTATCAATATTGATAATCGTTAATTTAGAGTTGCGTAAAATATAAGTTAATTAAGTACGAACTAGTTTTACATGCTGTCATCCATGAAAAGCACCAAATGTACAATTTAACGTTACAAACACTATGCAGGGAATTTTTTCATCACTTTTTCACCTTTAAAGAAGTAAATTCATTGCATTATTTATATAAGGAAAGCCATGTGCTGTCCACATCAGATTTTTTTTTTCTTTTGCGGTCCGTTATGGAAAAATGTCGGTTCTATTTTCCTAATTGTACTAAAATCAAATCAGCATAATGGTACCATACGTGACTTAATTGTCAAATTTAATTAAACTTCGTTAGATAACTTTCGAGCTACATATTGATGCTACATAGCTGTAGATACCTATATTGAACAGACAAACACACGCAGAAATATACACAGTACACAAGTTGAATATATGCAATAGGTATACATAGTTGATTCATGTTGAGTGCCCAATCGATCATACATTACCATGCATGATCGGGAAAGTAAAAATGCATACTTGTTGATATTTCTGACAATTGAAATGCGGACTATTGTATTTTAATGAGCACAAACTTACCCACAACGAGTAGTTTCACATTTCTTTCATCCGTGCCGTACTCATTTTTGGCTAAACAGCCGTATAGGGCGCCATCTTTCCTATCGGTGGTTCGAATGATGAGCTCAGAACTCAATCCTTTTTCAATGTCACGATCGAATTTTTCGAGCCTGTTTGAAAAAAAAAACGAACTTTACTTTGAGTTTAATGGACACATCACTTGTAACAAATACTGTAATCTGCAAGATGTAATCTGCAATACAATAACAAACACTAATAATCTGCAAGGCAAAGAACAATGAATAAAATGTACCAGGGACTCAACCGACGCACTACCGCTCAGCTATTGGGATGGAATTGCAAGCTCTTATTGTCGAAGTGGATTGTGCAAACTTAATCGAGAACTGGTCTGCTTATGGTCTATACCGTGGTAGATACTATAAGTATTACAAAGTTTCAACCTTCTAGTTCATCGGATTTTGAGATGCTCTGGAAAGACACTTCCTCCCACTTTGCCTGCCCCCGGGAGGAATCAAAAATCGTATTCCATTAGGTTCTGTTTCACAGACGATACTATAAGTGTACAAATATTTAGCCTTCTAGATCATCAAGGAGAGGAGGTTGGTTCTTTTGGCGAGTCTGGCAATACTCCGAAAACTCCTATTTTTCCACCCTGGAGGATGGAATAGAAAATTCGTCTACGTTAGGTTCTGTTCCATGCACGGTACTATAAGAGTTCAAATATTTAGTCGTCTATGTCAATATCTAGGGGGTATCTGGGGAACATGAAAGGGGGCTTCGAATAGTTTCATTTTTTCTGCTTCCCGGAGGAGGAAATAAAAATTCAACTAAGTTAGGTTCTGTCCCTTAGTCGATACTATAAGTGTTGAAGACCCAGACCGTCCGACTCGTCCAGAGGACTAAGAGCAACTATTTGGACGGCCGGGATACTATAAGTGTGCAAAAATTCAGTTTTCTAGGTTACAGGGGGCTTCTAAAGGGTTTGGAATGACAAAACATGTTAGACAATTATTATATAGATTTATATTTAAAATATATAAAAGATATAAGCTTATGCATAAAGAATTCACAGAAGGGCTAATGTAATACACTGCGCGAAAAAGTATAAGGACAAGTCAAATCCAGAAATCTTTCAGACGGACATGTATGCAAATTTCTTAAGTAAAAATATTGATAAAATTAAGTTCTTTTTCATGTAAATTAGTTAAATTTTCCAAAAATAAATATGTATAAATTTGTTTTATAAATTTTAAACCCATATGATCTTGGAAAAAAGTATAAGGACAACTGTTTTTTCATCTAAAATTATAATAAAATTTGCATATTTGAAAGCAGAAAATGACCATTTCAAATATAAAGACTGGATTTCTAAACAAAATTCACACTTGCCTCATTTCTTCACGATTTTTGTACGATGTCAAACTCATCTGTCATGGAACTCATGTGTCTGATCTTGAAAAAGGGAAAATGCTTGCTTTTAAAGAATGTGGATTGAGTGAGCATGAAATCTCGAAAAAAAAAGATTAAAAGATCTAAAACTGTAGTTTATAATTTTCTAAAAGAACCTAGAATGTATGGAATGAAAAACCGAACAGGAAGACCAGAAATTCTAACGCATCGACAGAAAAGAATGGCTGTAAGAAGAGTTTGCGAGAAAAACGAAACTGTAAATGAAGTTAGAAGAAATTTGGACTTACCATGTTCCACATGAACAGTACAAAATGTTTTGGATAAACATCCGAATATTTGGTATGGAAAGCTAATGCCACGTCCGTCTCTTAAAAGGGAACGTAAGGAAAGAAGACAGGAGTTTCCAAAAAAATATATTTATCTCGACCCAAAATGGATTGATGCAATCTTTTCGGACGAAAAGAAGTTCAATCTTGATGGGTCAGATGGTTTTCGCTAATTTTGGTATAATCTGCTTAAAACCAAAGAAGCTTTTTTCCAAAGGTTAATACGGTGGCGGCATAGTAATGATTTGGGGTGCTTTTGCAGCAAACGGAACCACGCCTATAGTCTTTATCAACTACAAAATGAACTCTGACAAATATGTTGATATATTAGGCAAACATTTGTTATCTGAGGCCCTTACCTGAGGATAATCTAATTTCATCACTTACTAGATCGTAGATGATTATCGTATGCTTAAGTAGAATATGAGGGTATTTATAGTGTTTTATTACATTAAAAGAGAGCTTGTTACAGTGACGTCGCCAAGTGGGGAGGGATTTGGAGGTCATAAGCCCCAGGAACCAATCAAACCCATTGAATTTTGAACAAATGATAGTTGAAGAATTATAAAAAAAAATATTTGGTTACCACCCCCCAAAAATAGTTAAAAATGGTTAAATGGTTAAAAATTAGCAACAGCAAAAAGAGAACATGAATGTGAAGTGCGGTGCAGAAAAAGAATGAAACAGAAAAAAAAAATTAATGGAGTCATTCCACGACTCCGTGAAACAGAGCGTTATAGACACTATTAACCAGATTGTTGGAATTTTCTTGATATAAAATGCTTAAAAGAAATCCCAATCGAAAACGGAACAGCATTCTTGAATAATAGAGGCAAAATGAAAGTAAAACCGACGATTGGCCATTTAGAAGAGATTATCGATTAAAAATGTTTTTAATTTCTTGATATTTAACACAATTTTTATGTTCTGTCATACAGTGGGAGGGAGGATAATTTTTAAAGAAACGTTTAATATGACTAACATATAATAATTTGCAATGAAGAATTTGATAAATGCCCCAAATTTTGATGAGAATCCACGATCTAAGACAACAGTTTCAAATAACTAGAGTTAGACTTTCAGAACTAGATCATAATTTAATAGCATGATAGGCATACTAATAAAAGAGGCAACTTTTTGATTAGAGGAATAGCAAAAATTATAAAAATAATGGTAAAAGGCTTACTGCAAGCAATATTTCCAAATAGATTTACTTTGTAAATGACTAATACATCCAGAATAAAAAATGAAATTGATGCATTCTAACGCACAGGTAAACTGAATACAATTCAAAAGAATTCATAATAGAAATAACACTCTCAAAGTCTTTATTGGAATTATCAGGGCGAAAGAAGAAGTCATCAGATATAACGAACATAAAAGGGGGAAATGATTAAACTAAAATACTTCAAAATAGTGAATGAAAATTTTGCACAAAAGCAGACTACAAAAATTGATTAACCGCTAGCCAATCCATCAGCCATTCTGAAATAATTAACTTGAAAAAGGAAAATGTTTTGAGATGGATTACATAAAATTAAACTATTCCGTTATACATAGCGGTACCTAAAGTATGTACCCTTAAAAATTTCAAAAATTGATTCTATTTTTACATTCTAATATTGAAGCTTATACATGTATGAACATCTTAAAATAAACTGCAAGAAAAATTTTCCTTAGAATGAAAGTTATAATAAAAAACATCTTGATATAAAATGTAAAAATAGCATCAAACGTTAACTTTCACGCTGATTTTCTCAAAATGGTGTTTTTATGCATAGCGTGCACGATTTCTTTAAAATGGTTGAATAGAATGGAATTCCAAACATGCATAAACAATACTTATGAGTAAAATAATGAACAATTGTGTTTTTAAAAAATATTGTAACTTTTTTAATTATAATTAATTTAATGACCCAATATATGAAAACTTTCAAATTTTGTTGAAAAAAAATTTTTTTGTTAAAAAAATATGTTTATATTATTTTTACTTTTCATCATTTTAATAATACAATACTTCTCTGCATTATACAAAAATATATATTTATGTTAAAATGAGCTTTTATATCCGCAGAAAGCTACGCTCAATACATGGACTTTGTTTTTATCTCAACAACACAATACATTTTCTTTTTAACACTTTACAACAAAGTTGAAAAGTGTTTATGACTTTGTTCATTCATTCTGTTTGTCTGTCTGTCTGTCTGTCCGTTAGCACGATAACTGCCGTAAAAATGACTTAATCAAAATGAAATTTTAGTATGTTGTTCAGACGGTCTGTAGGACCTATGGGAATATAAATCAATAATATACCCCAATTAGTTTTGGATTGAACCCGGGTTGAAAAAATGAAATACATTGAGCCCTATGGGACCTAATTTTTCAAACATTTTTTAAGCGGATTTAAAATTCACAAATTGCTTCGAAAATCTTAGGTAATATTCAAATTGTTCCATAAAATATATAAAAAAAAAATTAGCGAAATATATTCAGTAGTTTTTTAAATAAAAATTAAAATAATAATAACATCTCTTATATGAAGCGATCACGTGACCATGATATAAAAATATCACGTGACCCACTTCAAAATGATACATGGCATCCATCTTGCCTCAAAATCGTGATTTTTAAAGTTCTTTTTAATTCATATTGAGTGTTGTATCCGTCCTAAAATCACTTTATTTTTGCATAAATTCTGTGCATCTACATACTGAAACAACGCAATTACAATATATTTGAGTTTAAATGCTCATCCAAATTTGATTATTTCTACAACGAAGCCTATTTTTCACCTATGTAAAATGTGAACAGCAAAATATGTAGAATGAGTTGTATTAGAATTGCTGTATTTCTTTAACACAAAATCATTTAGTTCATGGAGTCTGCATAGCTGATATGAATCAAATATTCATTGATTTTACAAACACAAGGACAATTTTTTTCGATGAAGTTTTACGCATAGAGTTTTATTACGTGTAGCTCCATGGTCTTAATTTTTAAATAAAATAAATTATTTTAGTATTTTGATGAATGACATGAATGGGAAAATGTTATGAATGAAATGCTGTTTTTATAGAGAGATCCAGGCGTGTTATTTTTTCTATGACGTCATTTGAATGAATTTCAGTTGTTTTCGATGAAGTTTTCAAATATAATAAATTATCGTAGTATTATGATAGTTTTAAAAATATTACCGAGGAATGTATCGCATTTTAGAGATGTTTAAACCAGGCAATTTATATTTCAATGCCGTCATTTGAATGAAGTTCATTTTTTTCGATGAAGGTTTAAGTTTTCAAATATAATAAATTAATGTAGTATTGTGATAAGTTTTAAAATATTACCGAGGAATGTATTGCATTTTAGGCATATTTAAATAAAATTGCATTGAAGTTGGAAAGTGTTTCATAATCAATGCTTTAAGCATGATTGATCTTTCTTGTAATTATTTTAATTGGTTGCAAATGAGTAGGTATATTCTATGTGAAGTGTTTAAAAAATAATAGTTATATGTGCGTTAAATTTTATTATGTATTGTTTGATTTTTATAATTTATTTTATTATTTAAGTTTATTGTTGAAGTTTATATTTACAATTTTATTATTGACTTTAATAAATAATGGACATATAATATGTTGAAATAAGGTCACCTTTTATGCATTTTTCGCCTTTTAAGGAGGGTACATGACCTCTTAAATTAATTAAAATCTATATAAATAAAATTAAATATTTGTATAAATAAGATTAAAAATCTGTCTGTCTCATCACGAGAGAACGAACGGCTGAACCGAATTTAAAGACATTTTGTGGGTAGCCTTGAAAGAGCCCCACTTAAAATTTAGTCCATGTTTCGAGTTTCTAAGACCAAGAGTTGTGGAGATATTGAAGAAAAACGAACAATTCCACCATAGAGATAGCATTATACAGACGATATTTTTTCGTCAATTTATTTGAAGAAAGTAATATCATGTCGCTTAGCAACGGATTTAAATCCAATGTGTTTATGCGACAGACGATGTTTATTAAATCTTTTCCAATATAAATAATAAATATAAAATAAATTTCACCGATATTGCATTTTTGACTGGATTATATCAATTACGGTCTTCAGGTTTAAACATCATTATTATTGATATTTCAGAGGATTATTGAGTCTGGGATTACTGATATTTTCAATTTATTATGTCACTGTTTTATTTTGGCAAAAATTGTTGAAACTCATGTTTTGAATGTAGTACGGTAATCTTCGACAAATGCGAGATCTACGAGAATATAAGTAATACAGGTATATGGTCATATATTTTGACATATATTGGCATATATTGGAATGATTTGTGGCCTTGAGGTTTAAAGATTACGGGATTATTGATATTTTCAATTTATTACGTCATCTGTTTTATTTTGGTAAAGATTTTAGAAACTTATATATTACAGTACGTGTAATCTTCTACTAATACACGAGTATATCTTCTAATATTCGCGAATATAAGTAGTACTGGTCCTATAGAATTTTAGCGCTTTTATTTTATATATATTGGTTCAATTTCATATTTTTTTACATTTGTTTACAAAAGGGGCCAGGATGTTTTATTCTTTGGCTCTGTCTGTGAAGATAATTGTGTATAGCGAGAACAGAGATTCTTAAATTTCTTTTCAGGGGCATTACATTAAATATTTTCGCAGAAAATTTTGATTAACAATGCCATTTAGTATACTATAGGAATTTGCACATGATCGTGAATTTTAAGTCTCTATATTATATACTCCGTACGAAGAACGGTTACATCGCTAGTAATATATAAAACTATAGATTAGGGTTCTTACAAAGAGCAAACCTTACAAGCAGTTTGGCTGCAAATGACCCATGCTCAGTGATAACTTCACCATGCACCCAGGAAAGGATTGGAGAAGAATAAGAAAAACTTGAGCAACGTAAAATAGAAACACAAATAACGTAATAAAGCAGCATGCAGCTGTTTCGAGGATATGTCGGATCCCCTTCGTCAGTGCAAGAGAACCAACAAACCCGAAATCCAATTTGGACTTCGGGTTTGTTTGTTTATTACGTTATTTGTGCTTTTATTTAAAGTTGAGAGTTTACACTTCCTGCGAAGGATAAGTTTTTCTTATCCTTCGCAGGAAGTGTATTGCACTTATTGAAATTGAAGGGTTAGAAAGTTGATGAAAAGCGTGAGCGTGTCGCTCACATAACTGCAAAATATAGAAGAAAGCAAAGCGATATACCTAGTGTGCTTTTTGAAATCGATTTCGGCTTTGTCTTTTGTCCAAGTTATGCTGAGTGGTTTGTCCCCGATGGCTTCGCACTTGAGAGTCGCCGTCTCGCCCCTCCGGACAGTCTTCACCACGAACTTCTCTTCGAAGCGGGCCGGAACTAGAAAAAAGAAATAAAAGTCAGAAATTCAATTCATCTGTGTATCGTTGAAAATTTCCTTTCCGCTAAGGAAGGAGCAGTTTTATAAGTGAAAGGAATAGTTTACAGTAAAAGTTTTTAAAAACGATTCTGATGACTAAATATAAAATTTTTCAGCAAAATTTGCAGAACATCTGAAAACGAGCGCTTTGGAGAACATTTAGCAAAATAATTACGTTTACTAGCTATTATATTTTAATCCCTATATTCAACATTTAAAAGATACCCGTTTAAAGAAATATATATCTAAATATTTTATATATAAAATATCTTTAGTTTCAGTTAAATACTTTAAAATATCTTTAGTTTCAAGTAAATACATTAAAATTAAATATTTTAAAATATCTTTAGTCTCAGGTAAATATTTTAAAATATTGCTCGAGTAAATATTTTAAATCGTTGCTCAGGTAAATATTTTAAAATGTTCTGAAGTTTACTAACTTTTACAGGATATTTTAAAATTATACGATTTTTAGTTAAATGAATATGATTGATATATTGAGTGTTAAAACAAATACTATCTGGAACTATTTATTCATTAAAAAACAGAAAAAACCCAAAATATATATTAATAATTAATGGAATTCTTTTTTTTTTAATATAGATATTTTCAAAATATGTCCCATAATTTTGAATTTTTAATCTGCAGTAAACTCTATTCCAGAAGTTCATTAAAATGTTTTAGAAAGAAGGCAATGTCAACTTGTATAATAATTTTTACAAAGGATTAATTAAATTCTCCAAAATGGATAAAATTGTAAATTCTGAACATCAATTAGATGTACTTAATTATCTTGCGTTCAGGATAAAATGCATACTCTACATAGGCATGAATTCATACTGATAGATATTTTTAATATTCAAGCAATTAGTTTAGCATTTTTATAATTAAGCCTGTTGGGAGCAGTTGTGTTTATATAATAATCTAAAAAGCATGAATTTAATTTATTATAAATTAAAAAAAGAAAATTAAAAAAGTACAACTTTCATATTTACTGTAGTGAATTATATAAAAATACAGTGAATTTTAGAAGATTTCTAAAATAATGTTTCAGTCAACATTTAAAAAATATACGTTAACATCATTCAATGATGGAATACATAAAATATTGAAAAATATATATTGTAAGTTTAAAAGCATGTACAAGAACCATTTTAGTGTTAGAGAAGTAGTGCAGAATATATTTTGCTTGTTATTCTCATTATAGTTCTATTTGCACCGATTTACGAAAATAATTAATTCTTCCCTGTTCTGAAAATAATTAATGTAAAACTGAAGATAACTTTTTAAAATATACATGCGAAAGCGATGCTCATGAAACTGGAAAAAAGGAGAAATCCAAAGGGTGTAAAGTTTCTGTGGATGTAAAGTCCTATGCGTGTAAAACTTGAAAATACCATAATGCTTTGAGAAGTAAATCTAGTTATTGCTTGTGTTAGTAATGTCCATATGTTCTCATTTGACACAGTAGGAAATAGTAATGTTTAGTGTATGCATTATGCATTTTTGATTATTTTCAAACTAAAGTTCTTTACTTATGAGTAGAAGTAGTTAGCGTTTTGTTCTTGGTTGCAGAACAGGGTAAAGAATATAGGGAGACGAAACGCATTTGAATGCGTAGAAATATTCTTAATGAGTTTTAATTTGCATTGCAATGATAATTTATTTCTTCAAAAAGAACAGTTAAAATAAATATTATTTAATTCCACAGGAACCTTTCGCCATAGAAAAGCATAAAATACAATGGGACTTATATTACTCCACCACCTGAATTATTGTCTCAAACGATTTTGGCGTTTTCCCCATATGAATTTTTAACTTAAGTTATAAAACTGTATACAGCTGTTACGGGGATTCATTGGATCTTATTCGTCAATGCTAAAATCACCCATAAACGGGAAGTCAAAAAGAAGAAATAATGTTCAGACGATATATATTTTGAATAAATAGTGGTTCATTTCGTCTTTTTGATTTTGGGTGAATTGGTCAGTTCAACACTGACGAAGGGCTTCGCCGTATCAACGAAACAACAGTATGCTGTGTCGTAACCTAATTTGTGCTTAATTACATTGTATACTCTTTTCTTATCTTTTGTACAAAGTAGTTTACTCTTAAATAAGAGAAACAAACCTTAAAGCATTTTAAATAGATACATTTATTTCCTATAAAAGTCATTTTGGATTTTACCATGTAATGAAAATAGTAGCCCAAATTTCTCTTTCTTTACATAAAAATTGATGTTTCCACTGCGGAGTTTTTATTATGAGCTTAAATCGCTGGATTTCTGAGAAAAGTGCTTATGTACAGTGTTCACAATTTCTTTCAGAGCTTTTATATGAATTTCTTTAGAAAAAAGAGTATGGCAATAATTTCTCTGAATAAATAACTACAGCATGCTTCTTTAAACGCATCAATATTTTAAAATACGGGATGTCCAAAAATGCATATGCACTTTATCAGCACATAACTCCTGCATCATTATGTTTTTTCTTTTCAGTTACAAGTTAGTTGTAACAATTGAAAAATACCAGTTTTGCATTTGAACGTGAGGAATTTGTATTCATGGAGTATAGGATATCAGAAAAATGTCATGTCTAGACACAGTTTAGGAGTGAATAAACAGTGGTTTAAGAGTGAACACTGACTATAACGTGTCTCGCAATTTTGTGTTAAGTTTGAAAATGATCTCGAAGACCTCGCATATACCCAAGACAGTTGATGATGTAGTGGCGTATTAACTCCTAAACTGTCTTCTGGACTTAGTTTATAGGTTTCGACTTCCAGTACCATTTCAACACAAATTTCCGCTGTTTAAATGCAAGTCTGATATTTTCCATTTACAACCAACTGGTAACTGAAAAAAAAATGTGTTATAGGTTGATAAAGTGTATACATATACATATTTTGGGGCTCTGAATATTTTAAAAGAAAGTTTTTATAAAAATATTGAATCTTAATATTAAAATCTTCAATAACATCAAAAGGAAGAAAACTTGTGCTACAATTTTAGAAGTTTCTATAATCTAAGGGTTTAAGAATCTCATCGAGAAGAATTTAGCAGGCTGAGCGCAGTTTCCTTCAAATGTTTAGACAAATTCGTGTTAACTTTGAGTTAGTTTGACAGTCATCTTAGGCGTTATATAACAGTGTTCGAAATCTATAAAATCATGTTGATATTTTCTGTGAAAGTGAAACAAATACAGTAATCTTGTTCAAATGCAAAAGAATTAAAAGTTTTAAAAACACCGATTTAAAGCAAGAGCGTCAAGAAAAAGGTAAATAATGTTAAAAAAGGCAAATAATCTTCACACCACGCTCAAATTTAAAGTATTTCTCAAGTTGATGAAAACCCTTGAAGACGGCTCAGAGCTATATAATGTTTCCATTTTATCATTGCATAGTTATTACTTTACATAGTTACATTACAGAGGCCCTAAATATGACTTGGTGGAGGAGCCGCTTCAAATAAATTCAAACGAAACCTTTTGCAAGTTATTTCATGTACTGAGAAAATGAAATGCGTCAAATTTTTATGATTATGAAACAACACAAGAAAAATATATACATCTTGAATTTCTTCTTTTGTATGATTTGTAATTTTATGTATTTTTAAAGCTTGCTATTTACAAATAAAAAGCAAATTTTTCACATGCTTCATTCATTCCATAACTCAATTTATATATAACCAAATATATCAGCATTTTCACATACTTCATTCATTCCATAACACAATTTACATAATCAAATTTTCTAGTATTTTAAGATATTTTGAAGTTATTGATGACATGCTAAAGATATATGTCTGATTTATATTCATCTAATAAATTCATTCAATTTTACGAACACCCAAACACATCAAAACCTTATTTGAACTCTCTAAATTATGACTGTACATAATATATGTTTTCTATATTTCTACAGGCAAAATAATAAATTAATGCTAAACATTATAATATTTAACAAAACAGATGATAGTCTTGTAGACCTTTGTGACAGTCTATGATTTTAATAAAAAATATCGAAAAGTTACATAGTATCAACAGTTCCGTATGACTGCGATCTTACTTTATTTTGAATAGAAAATATTATCATAGTTATTGAACAGTATATCATGTAATACTTAATCATAGTACTATATCATTTAAAATATTTAACCATATACTTTGCAATAAAGAACAATGCAATTATTTAAATGTAAAACTTCGTACAAAAGTGTAGAAATTGAGTTCCCCTCGAGCCATAAATTGATACATCATAACAATGGAAGTAGAAATCATTGCGATACATCTGATATATTTTTTATAAAATAGTTTAGTAAATTAATATGTGGAACATATTAGGTCACATATTTTAAAATCTTACATAAAACACCTTCAAGTTTAAATACTCCTCGACAAGTAGAAGAAACACAATCTACTTTCTAAAAAAGCTATGAAATCTGTAAATGGTTTGCGCCAAGTCCCCGTAGGACTGACGTCGTACTTTCAGGTCTAGAGTATCCTGTTGAAGGATCATAACTTTTTTTCAAATCATGGCTACAGAGAACAAATAAAAGCAAAAAACGTTGTTTTTCAAAGTACATCCTTTTATTATTTGTACGTAATTTAAATGTCCCAAAACTGTATTTATTAAAATATATGAAAGACAACGGCATACCAAATTTGGACATTATAGTTGCTGCAATTCTCGAGTTATTCCCCAAAACTGAGAGCATTCCTATGACGGGCACAGGGTGGACTAACCCGATAAGGTTGTAGTAGTAGTAGTAGCAATAATAATAATAATAGTAATAATAATGAAAAAGACGTCCAATATTCAGTTTCACTGTTATTATCACGCATGTTAAAAATTTTCTCTTTTACATATAATAGATAGAAATGAAGCCGAATATTGGACTATTTTTCTTAATTACCTTGCAACAATGGTTATTATTGTCACGATTGTTGTAAACAGCCGCCCAACTAAAAGGGCTTGCAAAGATTTGAAAAACAAGTACATTCAATTTCTATGGCTGGATCAGGACGGGTTGACCCGATAAGGTTGAAAATCTAAAGAATGAAGAAAGAAAGGCAATAATGTACCAAAGTTGAGCTTTCTAGATACTCCGGTTTGGGTTATTCCCATCAAATATCTACATTCCTGTGGCGGGCTCAAGACGGGCTGGCCCTATACTATTCAAAATAATAAGAACTAAAATGTACCACAAAAGAACCTAACATGTCATATTCTATGTCGTTACGATTAGTGGAATCTGGTTAGTTAAGACCTCAAAGGTTTGAAACATATATACGTACATACATACTAAGACATGTGTACATGCTTCATTTGAAGTTAAATAAAAGTTTATAAAAAAGAATCAAGCCATTAGATTTTTTGGGGGGACTGAATTACAGACCTTTGAAAATCATGGTTTGCTACGTCAAGTATAATATGCACTTGTCAGCTACAAATGTGAACATAACGATTTAGAGAGACGGAACGCTGTTGCGTTTTTTCTAAAGTAAAGTTAGTTAACTATTACTATTTGTATGGATTATATTACTATTTTCAGAAGATTTAATATAAAATTAATTCTGGTAGGGAAGAGTCGAACAAACCTGGATAAGTGAGTTAAATCGGGTACCACTGCTTTAGACCATGAAGTAGCCCTACAATCTGTAAAGAGCTTTACTGCCCCAACCGGGAATCGAACCCTGGATCTCCGAACTGGCCAGCCAACGCTCTATCGTTGAGCTAGCTATTGGGACAAAATTGCAAGCTCTTATCGAAGTGGAAGCTGCAAATTCCCTAGATGAGGGCTCTATAGTTACATGTTATAAACACGTGAAATTAAATTGCAGTGATATATAGATATTTGTTGCTTGTAGAAATATACACTTGTCATTTATACGAATTCGGACATAATGACTAGGCAGAACGGAATAATAACATGCTTGCACCTAAAATAACATGCTTACTATACGGTACGTACGTACGTACATATATGATACATACATATATGAGCATTGTAAGCCATAAGGAAAACTTGAGCAACGTACATAAGTACAAACGTATATAAGTACAAATAGCACAGTAATACAGCATTTTGCTGTATTATTGTATTATTTGTGCTTATATACGTTGATCAAGTTTTCCTTATCACTTTGCACAAAGTGTATTTTACTTATTGACTGCAAACCATTTTTCAAATTAAATCACAATCTGTATGTCTTTGATAACTGAAAATAATAAAATTTCGAGTTTACTGTAACAATTAACAGCACAGACATTTCATTTTTATCGTACACACATATTTAACTACAATATACATACATGGAATAGACAAGATCTACGTTCAAATGTAAACCTCGTACATAAAAAAAAAAAAATTGAAGCCGATTGAAAAAGATTAGAAAACAACTTGCTCACATAAAATGCAGTTTGGAAGAAGACTAGGGTAAATCCGGATTTATATTCTATAATTTTGTCTCCTCTTACCAATAACAACCAACGCAACCAGTTTACGCAATTCCTGTCCTATATTGTTACTAATTGTACACGTATACGATCCTTCGTCTGTTTTCTTGATGCTGGTTATAACCATTGAACCATTTGGAAAAACTTGAGTTCTCTCAATATCCAGGTTTTCATTATTTTCCTGACCTGCAAAAGAAAACTGAATGTTAATCTAGATTTAATTTCTTATTCGAAAATTGATTTGTTCAGCACATAAATAGGTATATATACAGCGTTGCAAGGAAAGTCCTCAGCCACCCCAATAGCTTTGTAAGAAAAGGTCCACAAGTGAATACGTTAGATCTATCTGCAGTAAAGTGACATTCCCTAACGAACAAAAGGGATGGCAGAGAATTTAAAAAGTTAGGATAACGATTATGGCAACAAAGCGAGATAAAAAGGAAAGAACCAATTAAATAATACTTTAAAATATTTTAATGAATATAAATTGACCCTAAAATTGTTACAGAAGGCAGTTAAGTGTGAGAGAAAAGAACGAGAAAGTGGAGAGAGAAAAGATATAGAAAGGGATAGAGGGGGGTGGGATCGGATGATAGATAGCTCAACGAAAATCAGCGAAATCTGAAATTAAATGAATTTTTGAATGTACAAATTTTGTAATAAAATTTCTGTAGCCTATGCTTTTATTTTAGAGATTTACTTTACCATTAAAGAAAAAAATAGTCAACAGCAAATGAGGTTTTGACATGTGGATTTTTTTATTAATCATGTAAACATTTTTTTCCAAGCTTTTCACTAGAAATTAAATTTGCAATAAAACTTTTTAATTTTCTTTATTTTTAACACTTTACAACAAAGTTGAAAAGTGTTTATGACTTTGTTCATTCTGTCTGTCTGTCTGTCTGTCTGTCTGTCAGCACGATAACTGCCGTAAAAATGACTTAATCAAAATGAAATTTTAGTATGTTGTTCAGACGGTCTGTAGGACCTATGGGAATATAAATGAATAATATCACACAATTAGTTTTGGATTGAACCCGGGTTGAAAAAATGAAATACATTGAGCCCTATGGGACCTAATTTTTCTAACATTTTTTAAGCGGATTTAAAATTCACAAATTGCTTCGAAAATTTTAGGTAATAGTTAAATTGTTCCATAAAATATATAAAAAAAAATTCAGCTAAATATATTCAGTAGTTTTTTAAATAAAAATTAAAATAATAATTACACATCTTATATGAAACGATCACGTGACCATGATATGAAACGATCACATGACCCACTTCAAAATGAGATATGGCATCCATCTTGTTTCAAATTCGTGATTTTTTAAAGTTCTTTTTAATTCATATTGAGTGTTGTATCCATCCTAAAACTACTTTATTTCTGCTTAAATTCTGTGCATCTACATACTAAAACAACACAATGACAATATATTTGAGTTTAAATTCTCATTCAAATTTGATTATTTCTACAATTAAGCCTATTTTTCACCTATGTAAAATGTAAACAGCAAAATATGTAGAATGAGTTGTATTAGAATTACTGCATTTCTTTAACACAAAATAATTCAGTCCATGGAGTCTGGCATGGCTGATATGAATGAAATATTAATTGATTTTATAAACAGAAGGACGATATTTTTCGATGAAGTTTTAAGCATAAAGTTTATGAATTGTAGCTCCATGGTCTTAATTTTTAAATAAAATAAATTATTATAGTATTGTGATGAATGAAATGGAGAAAGTTATGAATGAAATCCTGCTTTTATAGAGAGATCCAGGCGTGTTATTTTTTCTATGACGTCATTTGAATTAATTTCAGTTGTTTTCGATGAAGTTTTCAAATATAATAAATTATCGTAGTATTATGATAGATTTAAAAATACTACCGTGGAATGTATTGCATTTTAGAGATATTTAAACCACGCAATTTATATTTCAATGCCGTCTTTTGAATGAAGTTCATTTTTTTCAATGAAGGTTTAAGTTTTCAAATATAATAAATCAATGTAGCATCGTGATAAGTTTTAAAATATTACCGAGGAATGTATTGCATTTTCGACTTTTTTAAATAAAATTGCATTGAAGTTGGAAAGTGTTTCATAATCAATGCTTTAAGCATGATTGATCTTTCTTGTTTATCTTAACCTACAAAACCTTACTCTGCAAAGTACCTATTTTTAACCTAAACCTACAAATTATCTTCTTTTAACTTTAACCTAATGTCGTTATTTATACAGAATTAGTTTTATAATTTCCATTCAAAATGCCACTCATATCTGTTTCGTTTATTTTATTTTTTCGTTTTTGAAACTAATATCAAAGTCCAATAAAAAATATTAAAAAATATTCTTGGTTTCTGCAAATGCATTTTTATATAGGCATGTTATTATCTAAATTATATTATTTGTCATGAAATTATATGCATTTAATTAACTACTATATTGGATTGAAAATTAAAGTTTAGTTGAAATGCAATAGTATTATTGTGATGAAAAAGAACTTGGATAAAAGAAAATTGAAATATTTGCACACTTTTCAGTTTTCTTTTTTCCTAAATCAAAACTTATTTCCTTCATAATTATAAAAATATATAGTTTAATACAGGACTGTGAATAGTGGTATAAATTTATAAAACCAACTCAAAATGAATATAAAACATGCAGGCAAAGTAGAAGAAATAAAATTGTACTAAAAGGTTTTAATGTATTTAAATTATTTAGTTTTCACTATTTTCTCTAAATATCTTAATATTTGCCTTAAATGTTAGGGAAGATATCAATTTAATTTACTCATGATTAACTTTATATTTGGAAAACTGCATATTAATTGATTTTTATACTAGTTCAGATTCTTGAAAAAGAGAGCTTGGGTTATTTCCCAGGATTTTCGATAGATGGCGCTAGTAGTACTAGATCTGGCAATTTGAAAGTAGAGATCTTGCATGAATAAGGGAGAAGGATCGATATTTCACACAGAATTGAGAATTTACTCCACATTATATACTAAGCATAGTTGTAGACTGCACTCAGTTCAGTGGTTCTTCGACCTCTATAGCCTGCATATACTCTACAGGCTATACACTTACTATAAGCTACAATTTCAAAATTATTTTTTTTTAATTGAAAAAAAAATAGTAATTCTACAAAATGATTGATTGATATATCTTGCTTATTGAAGCAAATACAAGTACTTTCATCAGACAATATGATATTTAGACCATGATCATAATAAAAGTAACATGATAAGAAATACTTTTCGTCAATTTTTAGAATGTATTTATTCGAAGAACAGTTTATAAAAAATAAAGTTATATAATCAGGATATTTTTTCTGTAAGCTTTTTACTATGCATCTGAGAACTCGGCAATTTCTGGAAGCAAAAATACAAATCAGATACAAATTCTTAATACTTCTTGAATGGTAAGCAGACACAAGAAAATTAAGTAGCTGCAAGGGCGTTACGCATCCTCAACTCAGAAACAGAGTATACCGAGATACACAGCTTTTCATTTGATGATAAGGATCCACAACGCCAATAAAACAATTGTAGTCACTTTATTGTTTTATGCCCACTTTCTATTACGATGGTATTAAGAATTATTTTTTTATTTTTTTATTTTCTACAAGTTATTCATTGTGTATAAAAACCACATATCAAATTCAAAGTCTTAGCCTGCAGATTTGTGTGTTGCATTTCTGTTTTAAAGCAAACCGAGATGCTTAATTTGCAGGGTTTTTTTTTGTGACTTTTGTTGCAATATGGAATGGCGACATTTTGATAATATTTAAATCAATAGTCGATTGTAGACGTGTTGATTTACGCAAAAACTAACTTCACACAATATTAAAAAACAATTAGTTGCAGGTAAACAAGCATTGTTCACTTTTTAAATCGATCAAGTCAATTGCCATTTCAATGCCTTTGAAACATCCATTCAAAGATAAAATAGTCAACGTCAGGAAGCGCTAACTATTGATATCTACAGAGAATTAAGGTTCGTTTGTTAACACATTGGTGGGGTAATAACATTCGAAACTCTATAAAAAATATCTAATTTTGATCATTCATTTTCGTTCGAATTACGCGTCGAATCGATATTTCTTCACTAGTGATATCATTTACTTTTTTATGATGGTTCAATAAATGAAAGTATTAGTAGTGATTAATAGAAAAGGATTTACTTTTAGTCCAAGTGACTGTAGGTTGTGGATATCCAGATGCTTGACACGTAAACATTGCAGAGTCCCCTTCTTGAAGAACTGTGTCTCGTGGCACTTGCAAAATCGATGGTGGAACTTGAAATAGAAATATCGTTGTAGAAATATATATGCGATATAGTTTTGCATCATGTTTTATGTTGGTGAAAATAAAAAATGTTAAAGTATAACCATGCAATTCTTGATTTTATTCTATTTCCCCCCAAAAAATAATAATTAAATGTGAAATATTTATAAATCACCACCTTTATTAGAAACGATACATTATAGCTCAATAATGCTTCGCATAATATATTTCCAGAAGTAAATTTAACTTTTATGGGCATGAATGTATAGAAAAATCAGAAAATATAGGAAGTAAGACACTGAATGCATTTAAAATCATTAAGGTATGATTTAAAGAATGAAAAAAAAAATGGGTATTTTCATACAGAGGCACATTACAATTCAAGAAAAGTGGAACGTAGTTAAAAATTAAAAAGAAAATATTAAAGAGCAATTTCAGAATATTTGTGCTGTTTTCTTTTTTAGAATTATATTCAAAAAATTAAGATGTGGAAATTATATTTAAAAAATAAAATAAATTGGGTACTATTTTTGTTTTTTTTGTTAGTTTAATTTCCTCGAATTATTTCGACGCTATTTGAGAAGTGGTTAAAGGTCACAGTAATAAGGGGAAAACAATTAGCCTTTAATTATAAAATACTAATTAAACTGGTGTTTACTAGAAACATTTTAATGCCATTTGCGTTAAAGTTTTATGAAACTACAACTAGATATTCTAAAATATATATAGTAGCTTTATATCGTAGCAATAAATTTTGATCACATGATGATTAAAAGGATTCACTCAAATAAATCATGCGCAGAAAATATTATAAAATTTGATTAAACTGTGAAAATTTCTAATCAAAGGACTCTTGAGACTAGTGCTCTTATCGAGACAGAACCGTCTAAATGACGAGTCATGAACACAACGTGTCTTAAATACAACATTTAATTAAACAAGAAATAATCTAAATTTACTCAGAAAAATATATGTTGACACTTAATTAAAACAAAATCTTAAATATGATACATAACGTCAATGAGACAGGGCATATTATTAATATCATTATTTCCAATGCTGCATGAAAAAATTTCGACCGAGAATGGCAGTTTATAGAAATAGTTTATAATAGTAGGTTATAGAAGTTTGACAGCACCGAACATAGCTATCAAGCCAAGGGAGAAACCTCCCAGTTTCTTAAATATTTATTTGAGCGGTTTAAACATTTTACTGCTTTATTTTTTTAATTACATATTGAGATATTTTAATAAATAGACAGTTATTGTGGGTAAGTTTGATGAAAAAAAAAATAAAATGATTTTTTCTCGAATGATATACAATATATATATATATATTTACAGAATACATAATTATATAAATACAGAATTTCAGGGCTTACCATTCACCACTAACTGCGAGGAATACGCGTCTCTTCCGACAGAGTTTGTAACTACGCAAGTGTAGTTTCCTGCGTGCTCTGTGGCAAGTGAATTTATGAGCAATAATGAATATTCCTCATGATTTTGTATGGTAACGTGATTTGAAGACGATACTGTATTTTCGTTTTTATGCCACAGAAACTTGAATGGACCGATGCCTTCTATTACTGTGCAGAGTGCTTTAGTTTTTTGACCTTCTGTAAGTCTTTCTGGAAACTGGAATGGTTGAATTTTGGGATACGCTGTAAAAGAAATACCTGTTAAAATAAATCAGATAAAATATTTATATTTAAATACGACGGAAAAGAAAAATGTGAATAAACTATTTTTTTCCTGTCACATGCCTCTGATAAAGGGCATTTTACGCTCAAACGCGCTCAGGTTTGTAAATATATTTTTACGTCTTTTAGTGTGAATAACGACTTTTATTTTTAAAGTAGCTTTATACTTAAATATTAAACGTGCTTCCTTAAAGTACTTATTGAATTAAACTATCGTTAGAAATATTAAATACGTTAATAACACTGAAAAGGTAAAACATGAACATAAATAAAATATATCTGGTTTATATAGATTCATCATATGCTATGATACATTATTTCTCAGCAATGGATTTAAAAGAAAATATAAAGTATTAAATAATCTAAAAAAGTAAAATCTTTGTTATCTACAGCAAAATAGCAACGTACTTAAAATAAATCACTGAAATTATAGAAAAAATACCTAAAGTAAAATTGCTATAAATACGACATAAATTAAATTAGTAATGATATCAACCGATTTCGAAGGCAGAACCAGCTTTATTGTTTAGGACACTAAGACAGAACAATCAGTCCAACAGAGGTAAGCAGACGTCTGTTTTAAGTTGGTGTGGTTGCTCTGTATTTATATCTTAAAGAAAAGCGTTGACTATGTAGCGCTGAAACTATTATTACTATGTATCACTGAAGCATTGGTAAGAAAGGGGTTCTTTCTGACTTTGCACCCAGTTGATATTATTATACATTTGATTTATGTCGTGTTTCTAACGAATATTTTATTGTTTAGTTATTTTTGCAGCAGTTTGAGCGATTGACTTAATAATTATTAAATGATTTGTAATTTATATATAACATTTTCCATTGAATTTAAAGATATTTATTTTATTAAGTACTCTTTTCTATTTTAAGCAAATGCAGCTAAGTTACTGAAAGTGCACATGCAAAATAAACGTAATCCAAAAATACGTAAAATTTTCTTAAGGCTGTGGAATTGCTTAGTTTTTTTATTACTTTTAATATCCTCAAATATATGAAAAATGATTTGGTTTTAAATATGTGCTGCAGCAAATTACAAACATTTTAGCGAGCAATTTCGTTTTGGCTTCGGTTTCTTCCAATACTGTATTTGTTACATAATTTTGATCATTGTTACCAAAACATAAGCAGGCAATATGGAGATGATGGATAATACTTTCAATTATGCACTTAAAATATATTAAACGTGAAATCAGATGTCATAGGTTTTCATGCACTGTTTTACTACGTAACATAAACTTGTGTTCTAAAATTAGAACACACGCACGCACAAAATCAAAATTAACTAAGCTACTTTCAAGCAAATTTTTGAGTTAAAATATTAGTAATGATAACTGAACTGAATGATTTTTTAGAAATATCTTGATGAATGAATAATGAGACGTTATAGATTTTATTACTATGTAGTAATGAAACATCGATAAAAGCAAATTTTATCTATTAAAAATGAAGTCTGTCAACACGTAGAAATAAATGTATTTTGAAAATTTCTTGTTATATACATATTATACTTTTTAAAATAGCTTCATTCCTAAAATACGTGCATAAACAACTCACATTAAAATTTTCACAATATATACTTTCAGATAAGCTTAGAGGTAAATATTATACATAGTATTTGTATTACTTCATTTCAGATAATGTAAATTATAAAGGCATTTGAGCGAAAATATCAACTTACCCGATTGTCTTTTCTGAGAATGTGCATCTTGTGATGTAATCCACAAACACATTAGTATCTGTATGATCCTGCTTTTCTTCTGAAACATTTTATTCATCAAGATTTTCAGCAAACGTATTTATTGAGCAGGTTTAAAACATTATGCAGTTTTATCCTTTGTTTAGAAATCGGTGCTGAGCAAAGAAAACAACATTTTCCAGATATGCGTATAAGAAACATTTAAGCATATAAGATGAAACATTTTATGACAAACGCTATGGAGTAAAAAATTTTTACTTATTCGTGATACAGTATAGTAGCGCCACACTGTGAACAGATTAAGAGTTAAAAGTTGCAATTTATTGTAAGAACTTGCGAAAAATAATTTGGTGTCTGTTCAGATAACAATGCTGAAAAATCCATTACATATCCAAAAGGATTTTAATAGAAAATTAAAATAAATGACAAAAAATTTATAAATTAATACAGGTATAGACTAATACATATTACATTATGTATATGTTTACTATAGTTTACGCATCGAAGACAAATTCTATAGAATTTCTGAGGGTAAATAAGATCTAAAAATGTATCTAAAGAAGTAATATTGATCACTTGGTATGATCACGCACTGCGACAAACAGGCTGGGATACGAAGTCCGGGATCGGCCCAGGTAAAAGGCCCATGATTGACCTATTTTGAACTTCAATCCATCGTAAACATTATCGACAAGGAAAAAAAAAAATTAAATTCAACGGGATCGGCTCACTGGGAAATTTCTATACATCCAGCCGGCAGTATCAGGAGCTAAGAGGATAGAATACATTCTATTCTCCTAGATCCGGAACTGGTGACAAATTTACATGTAACACAATTTTTGGTTATGTTTAATCTCTCTCAGCTTCTTAAATGACATGCAGAAGGAATATGCATGTCATTTCGGAATAAATTTGAAATTAAATAAAGTATGATAATTTTAGACAAACTGTAAATCCAATATATTATTTTAGTCAACAAGCATACATTATTGCACAGTATGTGTGTAGAAGACCCAGACCGTCCGACTCATCCTGAGGACTTGAGTATCTATTTGGACGGCCGGGCACAGTATGTGTGTGTATTGTTACAACATATCCTTTTGAATCGTGGTTGTACTCTCAGGATGCAAAACATGAGTCCGAATTTCTAGATAACTAATGCTTTTATTTAAAAGCACTAATAAAGGTAAACAGGAACAATATACAGAGAATAGCTCGATAACTATCTTACAAGATCACTCAACAACTGTCAGATACAATAAAATAGCAATTAAATGCTCAGTTAATTCACAAAATAACACGTACTGTTCTCAAAACACTGACATATCTCATAATTCAGTTTGACGCGTATCACGTCAACTGAGCGATGACTCCCTTATATACTCTCCATAGAAATTTCTAGGAGGGGATCGTATCTCCAAAATAAGTGGATATTTCAAGAAAGTTTTAGTGGATTTGGAAACGCACCAAAAGTCGCCACGTTGATGATATTTCACCAAATGTATCACCCATGCCCCGAAAATTCGCCGATCTCTGACAACCTTACTTTCCCACAATTGCAATGGTGTTTTCTCCTTGCGAGGAGGCAAATCATAATAAAACGTTTTATATATTCGCAACAATATACATCATCTATATGCTCAAAATGGGATACACAAAAATAACTGTATTGAAATTTTTATTTCGAAAGTGAATATTGCTAAATGAGTATATTTTCAATTTGACAAATTGTGACTCTAAATATTAACAACTCTTAACTTAGTGAGATATAAATATATTGTTAGTTATAGAAATAATTTTCAAATAACTGTGAAATTTGAATATGAAACCAAATTGAAGCCAAAGCATTGCGCTTTTAATTCACCATAAGAGAATTTGTAGCAGTGAAAAATTGAAATATCAATAATTAAGTACTACACAGGAATTTGATTATATATATATGAATTTATATACTCATGAAATACTTATGTTTCCATTGTATCATTTCAGCCAAAGCTGAATAGACGGAAAATATACCACTTGGAAAATGGTTTCAGAAACATAAATATAATTTTTATATAAGAAATATTTAATATACAAAATATCTATACCCATAAATATAATTTATATCACCTAAAAAAACACCTGTATATAGTTTTAAAGCATATATATATATATATAGTTTTTCATAGAAAAAAATATTTTTAAACCATTAATATATATTTTGAAAATATAATTGAATGTTTATAAAGTACTATCTGGGAAGCTTAGCTTTGGTCTGGATCATTAAAGAGTTCAATTTGCATGTAGTAAGGCAATGTAAACAAAATACAAAAATATTATTTCATTTTTACAG
Source organism: Amaurobius ferox (assembly GCA_951213105.1). Lineage (NCBI taxonomy): Eukaryota > Metazoa > Arthropoda > Arachnida > Araneae > Amaurobiidae > Amaurobius > Amaurobius ferox. The sequence continues at coordinate 49,458,454 of OX578139.1, read as the reverse complement.
ATATCGTATTTTAATATATTCTACATTATTAAATTTAATGAGTATTCTAAGGAGGGAAATAATTAAACATTTTTTCAAACTTCTTAATAAAACATATTTACAATTTTGCGTATGGAACTTTGATCTATATCTTTCAGAGCTTAAAGAAGTCAGTATGAGAGGTCAGGTATTCTTTACGTATTTCCTCAGTCTTTGGTAAACCACTATCTTCCTCAGTGGTTTTAATCAACAAACACTGTTCTTTTCATAAGGAAGACACTCCCATTTGCAGATAACTGTATCCACGGACCGGTTTCGCTCGAAATGTCACATGGGATTCCCATATTATCCTTCAATATCATTCATCTCTAAGATAAATATCGTTTTGAAAGAGAAAATCCCGTATATGTGCAAAATATTTCTGTCCCAATCTCACTAATAAGAGAAATATACGTCAGTAATTACTTTCATTCAAGCAAGACAAAACTTGCAAATTAAAACACAAATACAAAATCCTTTAAGAAAAATTGTTATGAAACGATACCCTAACAAATGCATGTCAATAAAATAACTGGTTTTTAATTGGTCGAATGGTCTTTTATTAAATGTCGTATATATTGATTAAAAATTCGCTTGCACCAAATTTTAAATCATACACGTAATGCACCGATAATAGTAGAATTCCTGTTTCAGTTAGATGACACTAACATAATCGTCTGCTATTTTCAATACATCAGCCGATTATTACAGACCTCCTTTAATTAATCTAAGAACACGACGTTTTCCCAGAGTGAAATAATTTTTATCTTGAGCAATATTTTTCTTGGCCATTCTCATGAGAGTGAATTTGAAGAATTTCGGAAGAAATACCCATGTTAACCTCCAACTTTTCAACTATTGAGAAGTTAGTAAGGCGTTTTTCGAGAAACTGAATCTGTTTCAGACAAAGCGAGAACACGCAGGCATTCCATTTACAGATTCAGCCTCGAAAACGCTTTACTAGCGTTTGTTGAATTGTTAGGGGTATTACAGTTATGGGTATTTCTTCTGAAACTTTTCACCAACACTTTCATAATAACGCCTAAAGACATATTGCTCAAAAATAAAAATTCTTTCACTCTGAAAAAACGCCATGGTTTTAGATTGATAAAAAAGATGATCCGTAATGATTGTCTGACATATTAAAAACAGCAGACGATATTTCTAAAAAAATGTTTAGGTTAAATGAGTGCCACCTAACTGAAATTTCCACTATTTCAATTTCTCGGTCCCATTTTACTTGAGTATGAATGATAGTAAACTTTGAAACCAATAAGTCTTTAAACAATGATAAAAATGTTTGAAAAAAAAAATGAATTTTATTTGTAATGGTTGAAAATATGAGAATTCTCTCAGTCTTATTTTCCTACCAAGTACAGAGAAAATCATGGAGTGAGAAATTCCATCTCCAATTCCATTGGTCGCACTGCACACATAACTACCCTCGTCCTCCTCTACAACGTTGTTAATTTTTACCGTACTCCCCTGAACTTCGAATCTCGAATTTGAAGAGGCCGTGCTGCGTTCATTCAGTGAATCTGCAAAGTGAAAGCTAGAGTTAATTGAAGTACACAATGTATTCAATAAGTACAGATATTAAAGATGTATAACTTCATAATGGGCAATAATGAGATTAAAAAAATTACTGATGGGCCTTTCACTAGGACCAGGTTTTATATTTTGAAACTAGGGTGTTTTTATATTTTATTATCATCCATAACACGCTATCATTACAAATATATAAGAATAAAGATTTACGGTTAAATGAATTGTTTAAAGACATCCTATGCTAAACAGAGAAGCTTTGTGATATAGCATGTGAGTGGATATAGCATTGTTCTCTGATTAGGAGGGAATCAAACCACAGGTCGTAGGTTCGAGTCTTTAATCAGACGATATTTATATTTTCAGCGTGCTAAGTATTGCAGTTTTTGCAAATGCATATTCTCTGTTTAAGGTTTATTTTCTTTGATAGTATGGTGGTATATGATATTTGCCTAATAATTCTAATCGACAACAAGTGTGCAAAAATATTTTGACAGCTGAAATACCAGGAAATATGTAAGTACATACATGTTAGAGAATGTTGAAGATCAAAATAAATTAAAACTTTAGACATTGCACCTATTTTATTTTCTTATAAAAGTCTTTATACAGCATAACACACATAAAAAAGCAACCAAGAAATCGGCAGTGGCTCCAGTCCGATGGAGCTGAAATGGTTTCATTCGAATTATTAGATATGGTTGTTATGAAAGATAGAATATATGGTTGTTATGATTGTTATTTCCTTATTAGATATGGTTGTTATGAAATTGAAAACGTGTGGTTTCCATAAGTTAAATAATGTATTACGATATCTGTATTGAAGAAAATGTATGAGAAAAATAATTAAAAATGTATGTAAGCATAAGCACCACATCTAAAGAGGATGATGCTAATTCAATGTTGTTTTTGCTGTGATTTAATAAAATGAGCTAACAAAAACGAAAACCCGAATTACCACCGCTGATTACTGCATTAGGAGCATGATTTCGCACTTTGTAGCATCTTTATCTGTAATTTTTTCAATCAAAATAAAATTTTACAATTACAATTAAAATAATAACGGCCATCTACGACCAATACTTAATTTTACGGGCAATTTATTAAAAGTACGGATACAAAATTACCGTCAATATGTAATTTTATGGACAATTTATTAAATTTTTTAAAGTTTACTTTTATGAAAGTACAGTCAATATTTATATCAAATTAATTTTGTGAATTATTTTCTTTAATTTATGGTCATGTAATTAAAGATACACATATTTTTACGAGCTGAAATGCTACCGTCAGTACTTTTACGGACTGTATTGTTACGGGGAAGTAAAAATACAGTCGAATGTGATTCTAGAGATAGCGACTAGATCCTTATATTGTAAACCGGACCATGAAATAATTTTGAGAGGCAATGGTTTAGTTCAATTTGTGGACAGCAAGATTTTAAAAGCCATTTCTATTGCTTTTCTTACAGTTTATGGAATTGATTTTAGATCCAGTTAATTAGATTTGTCCATAGTAATCTACGTAATAATTATCTAACGAACATACATTTTTAAGAGGAATTGGTACGGACTGTACTTTAACGGGCTGTATTGTTCTGAACTGCACTTTAACGGACTGTAATGATACGGACAGTACTTTTACTAACTGTATTGTTACGGGAGAGTAAAAATACAGTGGAGAGAGTACAGTAATTAGAGTGCGCGTTACAGGAAAAGACAGTAATTAGAGAGCGCGTTACAGGAAAATACAGTAATTAGAGTGCGCGTTACAGGAAAATACAGTAATTAGACAGCGCGTTACAGGAAAATACAGTAATTAGACAGCACGTTACAGGAAAATACAGTAATTAGAGTGTGCGTTACAGGAAAATACAGTAATTAGAGAGCGCGTTACAGGAAAGTACAGTAATTAGAGTGCACGTTACAGGATAATACAGTAATTAGAGTGCGCGTTTGAAAATGCTTTTTCTTGCTTTGGAAGTGAATCTTAATATAATTTAAATTTTATATAAATTGTACGTTTTTATTCGTATGCAAATCATTTTCAAGTATATCTAACACATTTTTAAATAAGGCAAATAGTGAATAGAAACAGAATGCCAATATGTCGATTTGTTAGTTTCATTATCATAATTACAAATGAAGTATTTGTATTTAACAATTTTGTTTCTCTAAATATTAAAATTGTTTAAAAATTTATAAAATATGTATAAAATTACGGTTTTTTATATAGTTATATATAGTTAAATTACAGTTTTTATAGTTATATATAGTTAAATTAGTTTTTTATAGTTATATATAGTTAAATTAGTTTTTTATAGTTATATATAGATAAATTATAGTTTTTTATTTTGGCTATTGGATACCTTTGCAACCCTACATAATTGCAATAAATAATTTAAGACAGAACTGCTTTAAATATTATGTTTTTCAACAAGCCACCAAATAACTAAAAAAATATTTTTGCTCACTTTTCTCTGGTACTTTCCATGTTATTAATGGCGTTGGAAAGCCTTCTGCCTCGCATTCTAAAACAATGCTTTCTCCAGCTATGCTTTCTTTATCCCTTGGAATTTTTGACCATTTTGGTGGAACTAAAATGGAAAACAAGTATTTAATACAAATGACATTTTGGAAACAATGCAGTATTTTAAAATCCCATGTAAGTTAAGTTATGCCCGTTAAGTCCCATGCAAGTTAATAAATTAATATTTTTCTCTTTCCATTTAACATTACAATATAATAAGTTCGTTTCGGAAATTTCTACTTACTTTAAGTTACTTTATCCTAGAAATTTCTAGATGGTTTAAAAATTGTTATTTGAGTAGCCATGGCAAAAGTGAATTGTAACAAAGTATCAGTCGAAAAAGAAATTGACATTTATTTTTCCTTATAAAGAAATATTTAATAACTTAGAAATTGGAAGACTTTTGTTATCTACCATTGCGTTTTTTATTCACACCTAGTCAGAAATATTCTAAACTCTATGAAAACATCTTAATTAATTTTTGACATATCTAGTTATTTAAACAACATTTTGCAGTATCAAATTTTTAAGGTATATTGCTTGGAATTAAACTATTTGTCAAATATTATTTGCTGAGATACTTTTTTTGTCATAAAAGCAATGTAAGATTTACTGCTTACAATAAATTTTAATTTAATATAGAAGGTATAAAATGTTTTCTTAGATGAGTTTAATTTATAAGAAAGTTTATGGCAACACTCTGAAACCAGTGTCCATTTTCTAATGTAAGATTGCATATTAAATGGGTGTAAAATATTTGAATTGTTGTAAAAATTCAGGAAAATGAGGATATTTTGGATATTCGATCCTATTTAAGTACTTATAAATTATTCATAATCAAGTATACTACAATAAATTTATCATGATCAAAATTATCATAATGATGTTCGATCCTAATTAAATATTTGTAAGTTCCAATATTTACAAATTGTAATAATCGCACCAAATTTCGTTCGAATTGCTCTATTCGATTCAAAGATATCATAAACGCAGACTGTCACTTACATGTACTCACACATCATCTCATAATAAAACGAATGGAGTTCAGCGATGCTTAAAACGTGTAATACCGACCAAATTTCGAATTCGAATTTTCGATGTTGTTACAATATCTTTTCAAATTAAATTGCACTATGTATGCAAAACTTGAAGGATAAAAGGTATAAAGATAGTGGAAATCGAAAACACCCTTTCACTATAAAACTAAATAAAGTAATATTATTTAACCGTCAGTTACCAACGACATTCATGAATTCTGTGTAGGAATCAGTGCCATGGCTGTTGGATACTTGGCATGTATAGTTGCCCCTGGATGATATCGTCAGCGAAGGAATCACCAGATTTGAAAAATCTTTCATCTGATGAACTTCAACAGATGAATCTTTGGAGATACTTTGAGAATTTTTGAGCCAAATGAAAGAGAATGGCGGAGTTCCAGACTTCACGGCGCAGAATAGTATAACTTTCTCACCAGTCATGAAATGACTGGCTAAGTTGAAAGGCTGTATTTTAGGAGATGCTGGAAAATATGTTTAAGAAAATATTCAAGTAAAATGCAATCCATATTTCAGTTATTCAAGTAAAATATATTTTTATATAAAACGCCATTCATTAGATGTTAAAATTCAAAAAAGTATATTTTAGAAATAGTTTATAATGAAAACGAAAACAAGAAATGAATTTTATAGCCGTACTTCACAGTGCACACATACACATACATACTACATATATGTACTGCACTTAAACATACGTATATTACAGCACAGACACAAACTTTTTGAAATAAGTGGATAGGTTGGTATTTAAAATATTAAATCACCATGACAAAATACTTATTTAAATATTAATTTTTTAACCAATACTTGTCTGAAATTCTTTGTATATTTATCTTTAATTACTTATCTACAAACTAAATTTTGCGAATTTATGGAAAAGGCAAACTTTTATAAGAAAATACAACATTTAAAATTTTCTTATTCTTGCGTCCCACTTCACTTCATATTATATTTATTTTGGCGGATTTTCTATAAAAATGTACAAAGGGGTGAAACATGTTACTTACTATTATATTTTGCTTAAATAAAAACGTACGAAAATATTTTAGCACTTTTAAGATCATTTAATTATATTCTGCTCAACGACCAAATTTACTTTTAATAATTAGCATAATAATTAATTAGAAGCGCAGAAAACATAGATGCAGTTTAATAAAATAGATATTAACAAAGTTCATGTTTTAATATCGCAAATATTTACTGATTTTTGAATAAATAAAAAAAAAATAATAATATAATTTAATTATGCATGTCAAATAAAATTTAATATCTTCAAAATTATTATATTTAATATTATTTATAAATCTTATGCTTGTCTTGCTAAAATGTTGAATACTAAATGACAAGCTGTATTTAGAAACATTTACATAGATTCAAAAGTATGAAAAAACACGTTTTTAATATAAAATTACACCTATGAGCTCCAAATGTGATTATAAACTTCAAATGCATACACTTTAACATTTAAATAAGCACGATTTATAAGCAAAATATAGATAAAAATCTGCAAATAAATGGCAAAATTATCAATTATTCCAAAGCATAAATTATACAATAGAGCATATTATTCCTCAGAGATACTTCATTGAAATAAACTTTATCAGGAACATTGTTTTTATAATAGCAGATACATAAGTAAATAGTCATAAAATACGGTGGCTTACCTGCAATGGTTCGTATATCCATCCATGATGTCGTCAGTGCAAATGCAGTTATGATTATCAGCAGTTTTGGCATAACTTTCATTTTATATTCTATAATATCAGCGACCATACTTTATACTATCGTCAGTTTATATGAAGACATTTAAAAACACGAATATTGTACTTGCAATGATTAGCTCTGTAGATTACATTCTAGAGAATAAATAGAAGCACTATGAAAAGAAGCTCAGTAAGTGGAAAATATAAGCATAGAAGCGCCACGTAGTGACGACAAATCAAATTATTTGTTATTCTAAATTATTTTATTTAGAATACAGAAATGTATTTTGCATGAAATGCATATATATTTAAATTGTATTTACATACTTATAATAGTATGTAAGAAAATGTAAATATAATCCATTCAATGTATGCTAAGTAGAAATATAGAGAATCATTTCCTCTGTACATAAAATTGGTAACTGATAATTTAGTGTTGGAAAATTCATAATCGTGCAAACATAAAAACAATATAAACACAATATATATTATTTTGCAGGCATTTAAAAGGTTCAAGAAACGAATTAAAAAAAAGTTAAAGAAGTTAAAAACGCAAAATGAATGTATTTGGGTATTGCACACATAATGCCATTGTTTTACTATACTGTACAATTCAATATCGATATGTGTTTGCATTAAAATTCTGATTATAAAGTTCTTTGTATCATAAGTCATGTATGAGTAACTAGTTAAAGTATGGGTAACTAGTTAGAGTATGAGTAACTAGTTAAAGTAATTGTTCACGCAAAATCCAATAATCCTTACCACTTATTGATAAGATAATACCATTGGTTTTAATACTAGCGATGCCGTTTTCTGCAGTACAAATGTAGAATCCAGAGTCATTTGGAGAAGCATTTGTCAGGCTCCACATGCTTTTGCCATGTAACTTTTTCTGGGATACAACTTCTTCGTTGATCTCGCGTCCACCTAGATAAAAATAATAATTACAATCCCATAATTTCCCTTATTTTAATTTTACGTATCAGCAAGGTGTAAATTACAAGGATTCATAAGCTACTATTAATTCCGGTTTTGTCAAATATCATATTCAAAAGTAGATCTACAACAATATGATATGTTCAAGGCAGCAACATATAAATATTTAATTGTAATATGCATTTTCAAAGAACATATGCGATCACTTTGGTGATTCTCGATCACCATTTCATTATTTTTCATACTTTTACTATTTAATAATATATACACAGAGAACGCAATTGATAGCAATTAAAAAAAAATTAAAACCATGTTTTTGACAATTTTATTAAAAAAAAAGAAAACAAGAAAGATCAATCATGCTTAAAGCATTGATTATGAAACACTTTCCAACTTCAATGCAATTTTATTTAAAAAAGTCGAAAATGCAATACATTCCCCGGTAATATTTTAAAACTTATCACGATACTACATTGATTTATTATATTTGAAAACTTAGACCTTCATTGAAAAAAATGCACTTCATTCAAAAGACGGCATTGAAATATAAATTGCGTGGTTTAAATATCTCTAAAATGCAATACATTCCACGGTAATATTTTTAAATCTATCATAATACTACGATAATTTATTATATTTGAAAACTTCATCGAAAACATCTGAAATTAATTCAAATGACGTCATAGAAAAAATAACACGCCTGGATCTCTCTATAAAAGCAGGATTTCATTCATAACTTTCTCCATTTCATTCATCACAATACTATAATAATTTATTTTATTTAAAAATTAAGACCATGGAGCTACAATTCATAAACTTTATGCTTAAAACTTCATCGAAAAATATCGTCCTTCTGTTTATAAAATCAATTAATATTTCATTCATATCAGCCATGCAGACTCCATGGACTGAATTATTTTGTGTTAAAGAAATACAGTAATTCTAATACAACTCATTCTACATATTTTGCTGTTTACATTTTACATAGGTGAAAAATAGGCTTAATTGTAGAAATAATCAAATTTGAATGAGAATTTAAACTCTATATTGTCATTGTGTTGTTTTAGTATGTAGATGCACAGAATTTAAGCAGAAATAAAGTAGTTTTAGGATGGATACAACACTCAATATGAATTAAAAAGAACTTTAAAAAATCACGAATTTGAAACAAGATGGATGCCATATCTCATTTTGAAGTGGGTCATGTGATCGTTTCATATCATGGTCACGTGATCGTTTCATATAAGATGTGTAATTATTATTTTAATTTTTATTTAAAAAACTACTGAATACATTTAGCTGAATTTTTTTTTATATATTTTATGAAACAATTTGACTATTACCTAAAATTTTCGAAGCAATTTGTGAATTTTAAATCCGCTTAAAAAATGTTAGAAAAATTAGGTCCCATAGGGCTCAATGTATTTCATTTTTTCAACCCGGGTTCAATCCAAAACTAATTGTGTGATATTATTCATTTATATTCCCATAGGTCCTACAGACCGTCTGAACAACATACTAAAATTTCATTTTGATTAAGTCATTTTTACGGCAGTTATCGTGCTAACGGACAGACAGACAGACAGACAGACAGACAGACAGAATGAACAAAGTCATAAACACTTTTCAACTTTGTTGTAAAGTGTTAAAAAAAGAATGTATAAAACACAAAACTAATGATGTCAGCAGATTTCGACAGCAAATACAACCTTCTTCGTCTGTCCAGCAGAAAGACTCCAGCAAAAGAAGTATATGTTCAGAGAGTGAAACTTCGAACATAAGAGTAATACTATAAATTAAAATTGAAACTAACCGATTTCGTAAGTTACATGAGTCATTCAAACCACCAGTAAAAATAGCAGTTTATAAACAACTACGTGAGATATGTAGAGCTGAATAGAAAAAGAAGAAACTAACTGGTTTCGGAGGCCAAACGAGTTAACTTCAACAAATACTGCCAAAAAAAAAAAAAAAAAAAAAAAAAAAAATCCGAAACAGGTAGAAAATAAGCATAACAATAAAAAGGAATTAAAAGGTTTCAACAAATTAAACCAGATATTTCCAAGCAAACGTGAAGAAAGGGCAGTTATCGATAACAAAAGAGCTTGACTGAGAAATAATAAACTTTCAAGAAAGTTCAATTCAAATATCATACTAAGAAGACTGATTTTTGCTTTCAAAACTGACTGAAACCATTATTTTGTCAATAAATACAATACTTTTGTGAGAAGGTTAAGAAAAACTTGAGCAACGTATAAAAATACAAATAACACATTCCTCTTTTTAGACTTCAGGCTTATTGATTCTCTTGTACTGACGAAGGGAATCCAGAGCATCGTCAAAACAGCTGTATGCTGCATTATTGTGTTATTTGTCCTTTTATACGTTGCTGAAGTTTTTCATACCATTATTTTGTCTTTATGTTTTTACTTTTTATAAAGTTTCAAAAGCTTTCTTAGTGTTTAACATCAGTTTGAGCTTTACTAACAAAAGTAGCATTTTATAAGTGCATTTTCTCGAAATGTTGGTGACTGAAAATTTAATGAGTGTGCTAAAAATTTAATAAGTGCGCGTAATGTACAGCTGAGCTAATTGTGAAATTAGAAATTTGAAATTATTTTCATGTATATTCAGTTTTGAATAAATTTGTGCTGTACAATAAATATACACTAGCGAATATAAATAAAAAGTTAGTAAGTTAATATGTATAGGGAAAGTCATAATTAGGATATTAATTTTTGGTTCTCCATTTGTCGTATTTTTGCTTCTGTGGAATTGGAAGGGGGTCTATGAATTACTTAAAATATAGTATGCTTGTTTAATATATTTCTTTTGCGAAGACTGAATATTTGCCTCTCAATTAGTGTTCATGCAATCTATATTCATCTTATAACCCCACAAACTGTAATAGAGTGATAATGTCAATGAGATGTATAAGTGGTAGAGATAGTTACCTATCTCTACCACTTATTATATATAATATATAATAATAAGTGGTATAAGGTAATCTCTACCACTTATTATATATAATATATAATAATAAGAGTATAAGGTACAAATCATGAAAATGTAGCTTAATAAAGGTATTTTAAAATCCATTATCTCAAAACTATCTTTTTGACTTTTCTTTGTAAGACAACAATACATTTAATGAGAAGATTTATCTTAAAGGGAGCATAAAAAATTAAAAGTTTCAACACAGTCGAATCGAGTCAATATAAAAGCGATTTTATTGTGAAAAAATATTCTTTTGCTAGAAATATTCTATTGAACAGGATTTTTCAAATTCACATGAAAAATTTATGCTAACTTTCACGCAGTTGTATGCCAATAGGAAATACCTAATAGGCGAGGAAAAGGTGTCTAAAATATAATCTTTGTTAGCGACGGATTAAGTAGCAGTCGATTGAAATTGATTCAGATACAAACAACAGCCTTTGTCTTTAAGATAAAAAGACAGACACTACACTATCATAGACAAGAAGGAGTTTGTAAATAAATAGTTGTATCTCGTGAGGAAGAAAATTGTTGTCAAACCAAAAATAAAAAATTGAAACGAAATCCTTAGGGAGGAAGGAAAAAGAACAGTAGAAATATTAAAAAAAAAAATCCTGTAAATAAAACTACAAACTAAAGTGCTTTATGATTAACAAAAATGAAAACAACCAGTTTCGAAAGCTAAATGTATTATCTATATAGAAAAACCTTTAAAAAATACTGTAAAAATGTACTGTAAAAATTCCAGTTTATAAATGACTAAAAATTGAAAAAAATAACAAAAAAATAATAATTAAACAATTGGTTTGGAAAATTACATTAACTACTTCATCAACTCAATTTAAATAACATTCGATCAAACAATTTTTAAAATATCAATGATTAAAAGACTACGAAATAAAAAATAATGTAACAAAAATTGAGTGAAACAATCGGTTTTGGAAGCTACATAAACTACCTTCTTTAACTAAATTAAAAAAATGTTAAAACAGACTATTTTAAAAATATCAATTAATAAAATACTGCAGAATTAAGTAGAATATAATCAAACTTGAAGTTAATAATCGATTTTGATAGCTGTGTGAGCTACTTTATCAAATAAATCCAAATTGTATTAGAACAGATTACTGTAAAACTTCCAAGATACGTATACAAATTTGTTTTATGTTGCGTGTTTAGCAATGAAAGTTAGTAGTTTAGGATTTTGTAATATTTTTAAAATAAGCAGGATATTATTAATTAACGAATCATTTTTCCCATTAACTCCAGCTTCAACTATATAACAAAATTTGCGCAAATGTCAAGTGTAGTAGAAAAATATTTATGTATTACCAAATGAACCTTTCTTCCACGATACGTCAGGAACAGGATATCCTGAAGCTTCGCATTCCAAAGTTACATTGGCTCCAGAGGTTATATATGTATCTTTTGGTTCTTTTATCCACTTAGGAGGCTCTAGGAAGATATAGAGTCGGTCACTGACTTTGCTTCAAAATTTTTTAACTTTTACTAACACCATTTGCAAAACAAAAACAACAAGACATAGAACAATATAAACATACAAGTGTTAAGTAACAGGAGAAAAACAAAACATCGATAAAGTCATTTCTGATACAAATTACGTGATTTGATAATATACCAAAATGTGGAACTATGAAGTTTAAAAGGAATCATTCAAGACAGCTAGCTGTCCAACGCACTAGTTTTGCCTTTACTGAAGATCATCAACTACACATACTATTAAGAGCATTGGAAAATTAGAAAACTTTTATGTATGTAAGCATTTATCATAATTTTATATGCTTTTATGGTGACTGAAAAACTTAGTTTTGCAAAGATAGATCTTTTCATTTTTATTTAGCTATTTTGAAATTTATCATCAGTTGAACCAGATTTGTGTGAAATTTAAATTCAAGTTAATATAGCAATTTTTAGTTTATGAATACCACCATTTTCATAGATTATTGCACTTCCAGAGCAATGTATTTAAAATATATAATTCTGAATGTAAAGAAATAAAAACGATTGTTAACTTTCAATTGAAATATGAAATTAACTGGAGTGTATCTCAACTCTACCTACTGATACCAGAATCCATTTTTAAGCAGCTTGTATTTTTTTTTAGTAAATTTTGCAAGAAAAAATGTGAAAAATCAGTATCGTTGCTCAAATGATTACAATTATAGCACGTGACCCTCCATTTTAAAGGGCTTCAAAAAATCTTTCGACTGATACAGAGTTTAAAAAGGCACCCCTTTGAGGGGGGGGGGGTAACTTGACTCTCCTGAGGGGAGCTAATGATGTCAAGAAAATAAAAATTATATCGTGGCTTTTTTTCACTACATACTGTTATACTATATACTGTTAAGTTTCGTGGTCTTTGAGTCATGAATATAGCCGATCTTATGCATAATTATGCTAAATTTTATTTTATGTTACCATGTAAAGAAAATATAAAATTTCGTATAAATTCAGAAGTTTTCGTTCGAATTAAAAAATTTCTATCTTGTTCTAGGTCTTTCGCTAGCAAATTTGGATAAAAAGTTTTATGAAAATCCATTACTATTTGTAGCAGCTGGCGTCTATACGAGAAAATCGACCCCAGATAGAAGGACATCACTTTAAAAATAGTTAAAGCGTGTTCAGGAGGTCCTAAAATACATATTGGCATCAAAATTTCCAGACCGGAAATTTCTGTGAAAAAATTACTTTATACTAGATTCAATAGTACGAAAAAGTAAAAATTAAACATCTAGCTTTGAGAAGTTAAAATGAAATACTAAGGAGATTCTGAAGATGAAAATTTTGAATTGTCAACATAAAATAAAACTATGAAGTAGTTGTAAGTACATCAACGAATGCAAATCAAATGTAAAGATTATGATATCCGATATATAGAAATATATTACCTTTAACTTCGAGTAAAGCTGTGTACTGATCACTTCCTGACAATGCAGTAAGTTCGCAAGTATAATTACCGCTCGTATTTCTATCTACTTTCTCTATGAATAAGATAGAGTAATCCGATGATGTTCGCGTGGTAAATTGCTGCCCAGATTTTATGATTTGCCCGTTCTTTAACCACTTGAAATCCATTGGGGGTGTACCGGATACAGCAGTACAAGTGGCACTTGTTCTTTGACCGGTCACTACTTGATCAGGAAAGGAAAATTTCTGGACTTTTGGATACTCTAAAATTAGAAGAAATGTATATTGTACCAAACAACACTATTGGGTACTTGACATCAAATTATATGACATCAAATTAGAAGAAATGTATATTGTACCAAACAACACTATTGGGTACTTGACATCAAATTATATGATAATGGAAAATTAATTTTATAATTTATTTTACAAAACTAGTAATTTAAATTATTTTGGCATGTCATTTAAGTTTAATTTTCTATATTATTTTAAAGATAATTTATTCAATTAAGTTTTTAAAATACGCTCTAATAATGAAACAAAAATATTTTCAAATTTCTAAAGTAATTTGTTAAAATATATAGATTTGTAATTGATTTGTTAATACATTGACAAAACATGAGAATCAAATAGAACTTTGTGGACTCGTAAATACACCCGCATAATGATTTAAAATTTGCAAACATGGTTGAAACATTTCATACAAATCATAATATCACAAAATTAAATTTTACTTTTTAAAGAAATTATACGTAAACTTGAAAAGATAACTAACTTTTTTATTCGAATATGTTTTTGAAAATTGAAATATTTAAATCGCAAATTATTTAAGCATATAATCACATATTTTTATATAAATATAGCACTGTTAATGTAAATCCCCACAAACTACTAGCTTCAAATTTAGGCTAAATCTTTAACTAAGCATAAGCATCATACATATTAATTGTACTGAAAAAATGTCTATTGCATACATTTACTGATTAACGCACTTCAAACACAAATTCTTATATTTTTTAATATTAATTAATATCTAGATTTATTTCGAAAGAACAAACAGTAAATAGATTAATATTATATAAAATAGATTAATATTAGAAACAGCTTACCTGCTTTATAACTATATCCAAGCGAAAGCAGGACTAACATTACGAATATTCGTATATCCGTATCCATTTCACAGTATTGGTGTGAAAATAAAAATAAACCCTGTGTTTTTACCTGAAAAGAAGACTTAAAGACATTAACGCACACAAATCGTTTATTTCATAAATGCAAATTCAATAATAGCGTGTGAAAGATTGAAACAATATAGTAGACGCCATGTAGAGAAATCCCAGAATGATATGAACAGATCAGAAGCGCCACATGTTGTCAAAAAAGGGAATTATAATCTAAATTATAAGTTCTGTATGGTTAATACTATAGAAATATTTCAAAGAATTACATTATCAGTTTAAAATAGAGTTATAAATAGAAAAACTTATTTTAAGCATTAAAAGAAGTTCCAAGGTAGAAATAAATGCTTAAATACTCTGCTATTTATTTAAATTTGATTCCAGTTATTAAAAATTTTAATCATACATGAAAAAATGTTACACATTTGATTTCTACTTTTAAATGTAGTGCATATTTGGTTGTGTGTCGTATGCTAAATAAAATATAAATCGTTATTAGATATTTTAAAATTTAAATTTCATACTTGAAGCATTATATCCATATACAAGAACGTAAAATGCGTTTATTGTGCATTAAAATAAAATACATCACATAATAAATATGCTATAAAAATGTTACATTTTATTTAAAATATAAATTCAATTAAAAAGGGAAAAAATGTATGCTAAAATTTAAGAAGCATAATTTTGCGTATGAACATATTGATTGAAAACTTAAACTACGATTTAATGATAATACCTATACGAAACAAATTATAATTAGATTAAATTCAAAATTTGTATCATTAATAATTTGAACAAAATCGCAAAGAAGGATATTAGTAACGATGTAGCAATGAATACAGCCGGTTATATAATAGAATTTATTAGTCAGGGTAAACACAAACAGCAATCGAAAAAAAAAAGTCTTGTTATAAGACGCAATTATCCTTTTATTGCATTTGGAAGTAATTGCATCATTTTGAAACACTAAATTAAGTGTAATTATTTTACACAACACCCCATTGGCATGGTTGTTTAACCATATTTTAATAATAAAAAAAAACACATAATATGCTTCAGCTACAAATACAGTCATATTCTGTATCTTAACCCATTAAACTATATACTGCTAAAGTGATTTTATGAGTGATATCATTATTGAGGGATGGTCTTTGAAATAAATTGGAGTGAAACAAATTTGTCATATGAAGTACAATGCTAGATATTGCTAGATATAATTATTTAAAGACAATTGCAAATTAACGTATCGTTAAAACGAATGATTATATTTCAGCTTTGTATATGCAACTGCAAGAATGTAGCAATATTTTTGTTTATAATACACACAGCAATAAATTGAGTTCTCATTGCAAATACTCTGTGGGCCAGTGCAATGATTATTTTACGCTTAAAAAAGCGCACTAAAATTGTCCACGGATTTGCAATGGCATCGTGATTCCTGGCTTTGGTAACCCCCTTATATTCTGTGATGACATAGAACGATATTTTCAAAATTTCAAATCTTGAATAAATTTTGTTTCAATCATACATATTGCTAAAATACCCTCTTAATTATACTTTTTACATAATTTATTAAAATCAGTGGTTTCCAGTTCTTTCAACACAGACTCCAAATTTAGAAACACATTTGCATGGTAACCCAATGTATATTTAACGCTGACCAATTCCATCTTGCCACCCATAAAAAATCTATTAAAGTCCAAGGACTGGGAACCAACCTATCTATAAATAAATAGACAAATCCACGGCAATATATGAATTAGACGTCATGCATCATGTATTTATACACTCAACAGGTATGACAGATGATTATTTAAAAAGTGTTCAAAACGTATTTAGAAGTTAGAAGTACATACTTTTACATAATTTATTAAAATCAATGGTTTCCAGTTCTTTCAACACAGACTCGAAATTTAGAAACACATTTGCATGGCAACCCAATGTATGTTTAACGCTGACCAATTCCATCTTGCCACCCATAAAAAATCTATTAAAGTCCAAGGACTGGGAACCAACCTATCTATAAATAAATAGACAAATCCACGGCAATATATGAATTAGACGTCATGCATCATTTATTTACACATTCAACAGGTATGACAGACGATTATTTAAAAAGTGTTCAAAACGTATTTAGAAGTACGTTACACAGGTATTTCGTCCAAAACCACAAAAATATTTTTGGAAAGGGGGGGCGAAAACTATATTTTTCTGCACTTTAGCATGAAAAATACAAATTATACATCACGAGAGAATAATTTTCTTTTTTCAAATATATATTTGCTTGTACCATGTACTCTTAATGGCAAACAGAGATTTAAGATAAATACAGATTGTCTTCATGCATTTATCCATATAATACTCAAAGTAGAAAGAATCGGATGTAAAGATATCCCCAAATTTATGTTTTCCTGTCAAATGACAACATAATCAATTACAATACATTACCAACCAATTAAGAATTACGTTTTCAATTCCGTCACAATGTATGCTTATTGTTTTACGCTATTAGATCTCAATTTTCGATGTGTAAACTATAAACACTTTTAAAGCAAGGAAACATGCTTATAAGTTATATTTATATTTCGATGATTACGGTTTGTATCAGTAATTGTATTTTTATCACTATTTGTCAAAATTACATGTTTATGTTATTAATGAATGATTGTTATAACTTCTATATTTGAAATTATATTATCTTCAACAAAATAACCTTTGAATTTGCGATTTAGCTAAAAGTGATCAATTGGTTTTATTAGTTAGCAACAAAAATCGTATAATTGTGAATATAATGGGTTTTTTTTATTCAAAGTGGCTATCGAACGAGCGTCAAAAGAGCACATTCATGAACTTCCATTGAACTTATTGGTTTTGGAAGTTTGATTGAAACTGTCATAATTACAGGCAAAACTGAATAATTTTAACATTTTTAAGTTCAAAGATAATATTCTTAACGTAGTTGTAGTGAAACCAGGCTTACAACATTAACAACAACTGTTTTTAAAATGGCGATGTTACACCAATTACGTTAAATCTGTTATCATACGAAGATTTAAAGAAATATTTAACTATCGTGTTTAATAGAAAACATAAAAATAGTTATATGTTCCTTTTAAAATGAGTGAAAAATCAATTAATGATTTAAAATCAGCTATGTTCATTACTCTGGAAAATAACTCAAAAACAAGATACTTACATAATATAGAAAATGCATTTTATTGATGATATGAAAAAAAAATATTGTGAAATATATTTGACTTGGATATAATATGTAAAACAATAATCAAAATACACATATTCGGAAATTTTCTTTATTAATATGAGCTATGCATATTTTAACAAAAATAACCATTATCAATATTTATAAGCTATTCTTCTTTTAAATATCAATAACAGCTTAAGAAACTTTCTTCCCTCGGTATTGACAACTTCTTTTATCCTACCTTCAGCCCCGTGTGCTACCCTCAGTTGCCGACCTCGCTTGAGTAAGTGAGGTCGTGCTTCTTGTCGACCCTAAAAAAGAATACTGTTTTTGCTTTGAAACCGGTAGATGGAGTTAATGTTTGTATATATGCTGTATTTTACGAAGTTTTATTTTATCGTGTTATTATTGCAGCAGTTTTTGAACGATTATTTGACTTGAAACAAATAACAATTGTTTTACACAAATATATATTGAGAATTTAAATTATATAATGACACATTAAATTGTCTTACCACAAACATTAATAACAATGCCATTAGTTTTTATTGTAGCAATACCATTATCAGCAACACACAAATAAAACCCGTCATCTATTGAAGAGGCTTGCTTTATTTCTAGTACGCCTTTTCCTGGCATCTGTTTCTGATTCTGTACAACAAGCAACTGATCTTGAAAACCTTAAACATTGTTGAAATCAAGTTAAGACAGCATGACTCTAAAAAATATATTACTAGAGAACTGCAGCAAAAATATAAATATATAAATGAAGCCTTTTCCGAGGATTTCATAATATATTAATTATTCTAATATTAAAAAAATATAATTATTTAAAATGTTACGTAAATAATTACATCATCTCAATAATTATTCTATTTCATAGAAATATAGTTGAAATAAGTTCATAGTTACATATTGCAACTATGAATTTCGAAGTTCACAGAATAGTTACGAGTTCATAGTTATGAATTGTGTGTTCAGTTATGAGAAACTAAGTTTCACAAAAATACCTTCGTAGTTACAATAAACTAAAGTTTATTGTAACTATGAAGTTATTTTGCTTCAAATATTATTGAAATAGCGTTAAGAAGTAAATAAAAGAAGTAATTTAGTTGAAAAGTCTAATGTAATAATTTCCCGTATTTTGATGAGAATATTTATTTGCAGACAAATAATTTTTATAATAGCTCTAGAAAATTTCACTTAGTCTAAAGCTGTTCTAAAATCATAAAATCATGAACTATAATTGCATATAAAGAAAGCAATAAAAGAGCTCTACTTTATGACCGGTTGATTTTTATCTTAATACTAGCCTTTGTTCGAAATGGTTAGTGGTTATTTAATGTGACGCCTACACACTTGATAAAAGTTGTTGATAACTGTTTTGAATATCCAAAACATCATATCAGATTTAAACATAAAATGGCGCACTTTTAATTATTCTGTTGACATATGTTAAACGAGAAAATATATTGAATCCTTTTTGTGCTTCCATGACTACAGACTAAATATATATTTTATGTTCAATGTGTGGTTTTGAAAAGAAAATGTTTTATATTGTTAATGTTCCAAAATATCCCATATTTGTGAGCTTGTTACACATTTTTAACACTATAAAGTTAAAACTGTAAGCTAGAAAAACATTTGGAAGTCTGATAAAGTATAGACATTTTTTAAAGTAAAGTTAATTACTTCACGATCGATAAGCAGCATTTACTTTGATTTTACTGCAGTCTCTGTTTTTTTTTTTGTTTCAATACATACAATTTTCTTTAAAACCAATATGTAATATATTGTTGAATGTTAAATTGCTCCTTTTGACGTATTAAAGTAATTTGACAGAAACATTTAAGTAAGATTTACCATCAAGATAAATAATATATGCTACACTGAACAAGGTAAGTATAATTAACAAAAATGTAGATCAGAGAGCCAGCTTCAAGGAGCAATTTCTAACCTTTTGAAATACTACAACCCGTTAAGTCGTTATATTGATTTAATGCTATTATGAGCAATAAAGGGCAATTTTGTAGATAATTTCTTTGCCGGGAGCAATGATTCGTTTAGGAGTCATTCACTATAGGATAATAAATTGCGTTCACTCATATGATAACCGTATTATTTTAATGTTTCACACAAATGCTTTGTATTGGCTATGAGAGCGCACTGTTAATAGTTAGAAGCTAATTGAAATAAGTCAATAGATCTACGGGGGCATTCACAATTATATTGTGGCAATTGACTGCCTTTACCGGCCAGGCCCAAACCTGGAACGACGAGTATGTTATAAGGTTAGGTCAAAATATCTTCTGGACCGATCTTATAATTGAGGTAGTAATCTCGGGTCAGAAGATATCTTTTAATTTAACCTTATATCATCGGGCTAGCATACTCGTGGTCCCGGATTCGGGCTTGATTGGATCAAAAAAACACGATTGTCACAATATTAGCAGTGTAAATATATGTTATAATGTTAACATCAACTCAAAGCTAAACATTTACCAAAATTATTACGTTTTTTTCTAAAGGATGAGGAAAAAAGGAACAATGAGTTCAGTAATTAGGGCTACATTGAATTTATTTTTTTTAACTCATAACATCCATTTTATTTGAATCAAAGGAATATTTTAAATTCAAATAGTGTGAATCCAAATCTTTCAAACCATTTGAAATTTTTTAAGGTGTTAAAATAATTAGAAATTTTTCAATTAAGTTTTATATTACTATAAATAAAAATATCGGATATGACCAGCACAAAACTTTGTCTATAAACTAACAATATCTATTTAGCAACAACCATAATTTATATTCATTTGAACTAGATATATTAACTTCATTTAAAACGGACCAGCAGATTTTTATTAATGGTATTATCATTATTTATTAACGATTTTTATTAACAGTTTTTACAAACGAGGCTGACGCGCTAAATATGTTTTTGCAAAATTAAAAAAAAAAAAAAAAACGTTTTCTTTTTTTTTTTCAAACTATATGGGAGTAGTTTTATTCTCAGTTTTTTTTTATGAAAAAAAAATGCACATCAAAACATGTTATTTAATCTTGTATAATATATTAAATTTTATAGACAATTTTGAATTTGTGGAATGAAATATTAGCAAAAATTGGAGGCTCCCAATGATTTGATATTGCTGAAAGTCAATAGGGATATAGGTTTTAGTATTTCAGGATAATTGCATCAAATACTATCTAAATTGCCTGAGACATCATTCTCATTAAAGGGAAAGAAAAAATTGTAATACCTCAAAATCAAATTATGATACGTCAATAAATTTGGCGCCTTACAAATTGTTTAATGCATACGTTTGTAAATATACAAAATTATAAAATTATAACTCACAGAGATTACTGGATAACATTGAAGCAAAATTAATTCAAATTGGTCGATTCATTCGTTAGATATCGTGCCTAAAGTTTCACACACAGACAGACTAGCATCACTCTGAAAATGGTTCATTCGTGTTCAAGGATACCTAAATCATTTACATCTATCAAAATTTGAAGATGAATTTTCAACAGCATCAAAATGCTCTTCATTTACAAATAGGTAAAGTAAAAAGAAATAACCACGTTGATTGCAATTATCATTCACCTTCTGCGGATTTTTTCCACGTGACATTGGGTAGAGGGTGTCCAGAAGAAGAGCATTCCAAGGAAATATTGTCTCCATTGTTCAGGACAGTATCTTTGGGTTGTTGTATCCATCTCGGAGGTTCTGTTGGGACATAATATAACGACATATTTAGACCTCAATAGAAAGAAAAGTTTGTAATAATATGTTAAAAACGTACAAAAGTTAGAAGTTTCAGCAAAATTTTTATAAAAAAAATTGACTTTAAAGTTTCACTATGGACAGCATGTTAGTTTCTAAATTACTGTATATACATTCGCATTTTTGCTTAAATTTACTACAAATATGTTTCCATTCAGTCGTACATTTTCAGTAAAAAGTGTTATGATATCCAATAACATTTCCAAAATGATATCCTACACGTTAAAACAAGTCGATGATTCTATATAAGGAAGAAATACAGTAACACACAGAAATTCACTGCGTTCCTTCATAAGCATAAAATAAAATTTAAAATATTAAACAAAAAATACGGCATGTTTATATAGAATAAATATTTAGAGATAAATATCATGGGCGGCCATAGGGGAGGGCAAGAGAAGCCATTTGCTTCCTCCTGGACGTTCAAGGTTACAAAGAAGCATTAAGCTAGTTTATGTTGTACGTCTTATCCTTGAATTTGCCCCATTGACACCAGTGGTTTGCCTACCCCTTGTAAAAGTACTATGGATGCCCATGCCCAGTGCTTTGATAATATACATAGATTTATATGTAAGTGCCACTTTAAAGTTAATATACAAAGTAAATACCACTAAATTTTAAATTGATATGGTAATATCAGTTTTTGATGAATTTCTCTTTGCCTTAATTAAATCTGCTATATTAAATTATTTATGCAATTTTACGTTTCTTTTGATTTAATAAAAATGTAAATTTCTTACCTTTTACTTCCAAGAACGATGTATACGTATCTGAACCTGTTGGCGTAATAAGTTCGCATGTGTAATTTCCACTGCTGCCGAGGTCGACATCTTCTAAGAATATCACTGAAAAATCTGTGTATGTTCGGATGTTAATTTTGTGATTGATCTTTATTGGATGCCCATTTTTGTACCACTTAAACTCCATTGGGGGTGATCCAGATATGGCAGTGCAAGTAAAGCTGGTCTTACTGCCCGATATAACTTGATCCGGAAAAACAAACTTTTGAATTTTTGGTAATCCTAAAATATCAAATTTCGGATTATTACCTAGTAAGAATATATATTGATAAATAAATTCAAAAATTTATATCTACTGAATTAAAAATTCATTGTACAGTATACCCAGGACCCGATCAAACCAAAGATGGGCCCAGGGCCTAGTGGCATTTTGGGGGCCCCCCATACACTCGCAGCACACAAAACACTATCACATACTGAATTTGGAGGCCCGAGACCACAGCGCCAAAGGTTCTTTTGTACATGCAGACTTCTGTACTTTTTATTTCAAAGTAATATATTAAGAATTAAAAGAATGTGTAATATTTAAAGTTATTGACATATTTTTAGGGAGATAACATGCTTACATTATGAAATCTCAGAAAACTTTTCTTTTCAATGAATTATTTCCGTAATTTTAGTTTTATATTTTAATTTTAGAAAAATTTACTTCATGAATATTACTTTTAAATAAATATAGTAAAAATTATTTCTGCTTAAAATTTATCACACACAAAATTTAGGGGCTCAGAGCGTGGCCCCGAGGGCCCGTGCATTAATCAGGCCCTGAGTATACTCATGATAAACTAGTGCGAATGTGTAAAATGTAAAAATTAACCATTACGTTAATCTTTAATTTTATGTCAGAAATTATAGTTTATTAATTTATAATTTAAATTTATCACAAAATTTAACACTGCCTACAGGCTAAACGTAGCAATAAATAATTAGATAACAAAATAAAATAAAATAAAATAAATGCTTAGTTAACACCAAGGAGCAATTTTACAGTAGCGTATTTAAAACAGACATTTTGGGGGTTGGATTTTTTTTTTATCTAAAGTTGACCAAACAAACAGATTCATAAAACTATCTTGGGAAGATATTCTGATTGTGTGTGTGTGTGTAGAAAGGGGGGGGGGGACGAATTCTCCTCCGTGCTCTCTTAATAAATACGCCACTGCAAATCTGATCTGATGTCGTTTACGGGCTATATCATTTAGACTCAGTAGTAAGTCCATTTAAATATTGAGATAACATATTTAAAAACTTTGTAAACCAAACTAAATATTTAGAAATAAAATAAAAATGAATGTATAGCAATTGAAAATATAGCAATTAAGCTGTTTCTTACCTGCTTGAAAACTTGGATCAATCAGCGTCAACAGGAAAATGATCAAAGAAATGCGGAGGTAAATTGTGTTTTTTATACAGTTCTGTAGCATTTTCTTATAATGCTGTTTGATTAAAACGTGTAAGAGGGCAGCTAGAAACATAGACAAGACTTTCAATGGACGACGCCACACTGGTTTTGATACATACTATGACTCGATACCAGGGACGTGGATGAGAGCGCCACATATTGTCGTAAAAAGGAGTTATTATAAAGTACAATAACAAGATTGTATTAATATCTTCATGCATGGTGCTTTCAATATATAACTTATTCGATAGTCTCAAAATACACATTTTTTTATTATGACTTTTAAACATGTTACTTAAATAAAAAAACATTGAGCTATTTTAATAGCCTAAATTTTATATATTCAAAACAATCAACAATTAAATAAATATAATATTCTTCCTTTCCAATATAAATACTAGGATTGTGTATGATGAAGCAATATATATCCCACGGTAACAAAGATTGATTAGAGCACAGGTCAAAATTTTTAATTCTTTGATTAAATATATTAACAACAATTCTTAGAATGAATATATTTTGAAAATAGAAATAAGTCTTACAAAATAAAGAAAAGTTGTAATTAAAAAAAAAATAGCTTTCTAAAGATACTAGTTCTCAATTGAAAAATACGCCGTTTCGCATATTTTGTAAAAACTGCTGTAAAATGAGTGAGGTACAAGAATACAATAGTAATACAAGAATATATTGCCGTTGTTCAAAAATAGTCACAGAATTGAGATTGACAAAATTATACAAGATAATTTAATGCATTTACTATGAAATCGTTTAGTTTTCACGGCTCCTAATAAAGCTATTTTTATACTATAAAGTATGAGATTGTACAAGCTTATAACAAGTAGGCGTAAAATAAAAATTTCATTAAAATTGCAGCATATAACAAATTACTATCCATTTCAACTAGTTTCGGAGACTCATTTTTTAGGAAAAAGAAAAGCAACCAAACCAGCAAAAGCATGAAGGCGTGAGGGTGTCTTGTCTTTTTATCTTGAAGATAGAGGCTGCTTTATGCACCCGAAACTAGTTGAGGCACATTTACTAATTTGTCATATGATGTATTTTTAACGAGTTTTTACTTAACATTGAATCACACTAAAGATGTCTGAGTGACTTCAGATGAAACAATAAGGTCAGTAGGAGGCTTGGATAAATCACTTTGCCCACACTTATATCTACACATAACACTTCGCATCGATTTAAGCATTCGTTCTTAAATTATGCGTACTTCATAGACATGATATATAAATATACAAATGATGTAAAAGCATATAAATATAAATATTAATTATAAAAGATGATTCATATCGAAAAAAAAATCTTCTTACTTGTTCATCTTATTACTGCTCATAAGCAGTTTTGGAAACTTTCAACAAGAATGTGATGCCGCAAAACTTCTATAAAACGCAAAAATCGCATCTCTTTGTATTTGTGAGTGTAATGTACCGGGCACGGTAGAATTATATTTCAATCGAATTTACTATTACTTAAAATAAAAATAAAAATCGCGGAAAGCTGAAAATAATTCTATTTCAACCAATTCCATTAAGTACTTGGCGGCCTACCAATAACTTTCAAAGCCATCGTAGCTTCAAGTGGGCTTCCAATTCCATTACTAACATTGCACTTGTAAAGTCCTTCATTGGGTTTGGTGACAGCTCGTATGACCAGAGATCCATTCGTGAACGACATTTCATTTTCTCCAAGAGCAACACTTGTATAAAAAGAATCTTCCCGTTCTGCAAAAAAAAAAAAAAAAAAATAAATAAATAAAAATAAATAAATAAATAAAATAAAAAAAGATATATCATTTGAAACTGAAAACACACTAATGAAGCAATGTATATATTATACAATTTAATACAATTTAAATGCATAAAATAGTTTAAAATAAATAAAATACTAATAGGAAATTTATGAAGGAACCTTTATATGAGGGCAATTGGTGTGTATACTTCATTTTCTACGGAAGTATTACAGATTTTTATTCTTTGTTGCACACTTTGTACAGTTATGCGAACAGTCATACTTTCACACAATCATTCGAATTTTCACATAAACTGCAAGTAACATATGCAGAACTGGAAATCCTTGGTAAACCCCTACTCTGAAATTTGCTGAATCTATATCAGTCACTATTTAAACTCCATCTATATCCAATCCTGAAAAATAGATATTGCAAGGAAAATGTAATTTTTTAACCGGAACTGACATCTCTTGAACCGCAAGTGGAACTCCTTAGTGAGACCCTTACTCCCACAAGAATTTAATGCTAAATCCATATAAATCAAGGAGTTTCAAGTATTACTAGTAAAATTAACACTAATTTAGTATCATTAAAATAACTGTACATTAAAAATGCATCTAATTATTGGGCTGAATGCTGTAAATAAATAATATTAAATAAATAATTAAACTAATAGATCAACAATTGAACATTGTGAGATACTGCATTGCACATAAGACTAATCATATAATATGATTAATACATATCACTGAAAATAGAGGAATAAAATGATGGGGAAAATAAATAGACTATAAAACATATGAAATAAAATCAATTAATAGTACAATGAAATGGATTGGAGTTAATATCAACGGAAATAAAGCAAAAAAATTGTAAAATCATCAGGGAGTGAATTTCAATTTGCCCTAACGAATACTCCTTTTACATTGAACAAAAAGGCTATTTTGCACCCCAAAGAACTAGGAAAACCATTACAGAAGAAAAAAAAAAAGATTATTACTAAAAAATGTAATAAGCCTAAAAATCACCATATATGGTAGTAACAACTTCAGCAGTTGCCAATCACTAAGATAAATATATGTGTTGCCACACAAAAGAAGAATAGCCAGTAATTCCAGTGATAAAGATAAAAATCAATGTTGTTAATCAAGAGTAAAATATATAAATAAAAATATATAAATAACAACATGAAACACTACATAATTATAAATATTAGAGATAAATATAAGCATATAATTATTACATATAAATAAATATATAAGTATATAAATACTCTAAACTAATTTTATTACCAAAAAATATCCATGTACAGGAAGCAACAACTTCAATTGTTGCTAGTCACTAAGATAAATATCAGTGTTGCCACACAAAAAGCGAATAACCAGTAATTCCATTGTGGTCAATCAAGAGCAAAACTTGTATATAACAATAAGAAACACATCATAATAAGAATTATTAGAAATAAACATAAATATATACAAATATATAAATACATATACATATATATATATATACGCATTATAAACTAATATTAACACAAATTGTAAATTTTCAAAAGCTGTGCCTTCTGGCAAAACGCACGTGAGAAGTGTTGTCTTCTGGCAAAATGCACAGTGAGATTTTGCATATGACAAATAGCTGATAAAACACCTAGTCAAAATTAAATAAAGTAGAAATATGTACAAAAGTTAACAGGTCGTGATGCAAAAGCTGCAGTGTTATTAATATAATTAGAGATGAATAATTCTGATATAAAGTATTTATAAATGTTTAGTTATTTTAAACCGCTTTATAATACTGTTGATTAAATATTCTGGGTAATAATATAATTTACTTGTATTATTACTCATACAGTATTAGTTATAGTGTTCATTTGTTGATCTATTAGGCGCTTAAAAGAAAGGGAAGGTCTTTTTTAACTTTTGATAAACCTGTTCAATATTATACTACATCAATTGGTCAAATTTATCTGGAATTTGATGGGGGTGAAATTTGAATTACATTTTCACATTTTTATATAAAACTACACTTTCACACTCTTATTAATTCAAGAATATCATGGTTTACTCGTTTTTATACGAAAAAGCTTTAGCCAAGAAAAAAAGCTTTCAATTAATGCAGGACTCATACCGCAGGTACAATAGTTGTGTCAAACAAAAATTCACAGTAAAAATCAAAATCTTTGAAATATATATAAACAGTAAAAAAAATAGTCTTAAAATTAAAATATATAGCAAATCGATAAAATCAAATTAATTATTTTATAAATCACTATCCATGATTATTTACAGCCGTTCAAACCAAGTCAAGAGTTTTACATTTCTTACATATAAACAGACATTTTCAATTTATACAGTTGACGTTTTTTTTATGAAGGGAATTTTACATAACCATATTACATTTTGCAATTTAAATCTATAGACTTGTGTTAATTACATTTTCAACAAAAGGAGAAGTTTGAATTTTTGTATTCAGAGAGAATTTGCGATTCAGAGAATGAAACTTAAAAGGAATAAGATAGAAATTTAAAAGACTTTTCCAGAACGTGATCTTATAACTGCAAATATACATAATAAAAATGCGGAAAGGAAATACAATATATGCAAAAATATACTAGTTAAATATAATTAATTTCTGCTTTGTTAACATTTATTGTTTTGTAATTTTTAAAAAGTTCTGATGACACAGAATGTTCTTTGTAAAGTTAATTAGTGTGCTTGAATGCACTTATTGAACAGCATAATATATTGTAAATAGGATTATATGGAAATTAATGTTAATCTGTAAGAAACTGACTGTGATGATATAGTGATTAGAGTAGTAGTTTCAAATGCAGTCTACCTGGGGGTTTACGTTCTTCCAAGACTCCTTTCAAAATGCTCATTTTTAATGCAGTGAAACGTATTTTAAATAATATCAGAATTTAATTGATAAGTTTCAATAATTAAAATTAAAAAAAAATTACTTGAGAATGACCATTGAGCAGTTGAGTTTGGTTTCCCAGACACTTTGCAAGGGATTTCGACAGATTCTCCGGATAGAACATCTCGATCAACAGGCTTCTGGATCCAGGATGGTGGAACTATAAAAATAAATTATGAAAATGCATTGAGAGAAGCAAATTTTTAAATAATTTGCTACCACGATTATGTTGTTCTTTGATTCAAAATTTATTTTATTTGATTAATTTGTAACTACAGTTCTCTAAAACACTCTAATTAAAAGATAATTACTCAAGAAGTAAAAACCTTTAATGCAAAAGATAAGAAAATATTAAGCAATGTAATTACTCACAAATTAATATGCAGTGTAGCAACTGCTGTTTCATTTTTTCTTATCAAAATTGGTTGTTGATACAGTCGTTATCAAAATTAGTTCCTTATCAAAACTAGTCGTTAAGCTACAGTGATAATAATATAATTAGAGATGAATAATTCTGATATAAAGTATTTATAAATGTTTAGTAATTTAAACTGTTTTATAATACTATTGACTAAGTATTCTAGATAATATAATTTATTTGTATTATTACCTATAGTGTATTATATGCATCCTATGCTGATATCTCAACCTTCTAAAATTTAACTTTATAAGGAATTTATAAGCAACTGAATTAAAGTGAAGTAATCACCGTTAATATAAAAGACTTTGGAATCATTTATTAATTTATAATGTTCTCTATTAATAAACTTAACAATTTAATATTTTTTCTAAAGATAATAATGCGTTAATTAAGAAAATTTAAGGAGATAAAGTCTAAGATAGCATGCTAATTTTTTTTTTAATTGTGTGAAATATTTATATAAATGGCAAGCTAAATTTTATTGAAATACTAGATCTATATGAGTGTCCTCTGGCTATCCAGATATCGGAGATCTAATTCTCCATTGAGACAAGCGTTCTTAAAGTTATTTATTCAAATTAATGTAAAACAATTATTCAAATTAATGTAAAAAAATATTCAAATTAAATGCAAAGAATTTATTAAAATATATATTTTATCTAATTGAAGTATTTTTTATTTTTTAAATTATTTTTATCTACAGCACGAAATTGATTTATAAAGCTTTATTAATAATACTGTTATTTCTTAGTTCAAAAACTTAAATACTGTGGTTTAAAACTAATTATATAGATATAACTTGAGCTAGTTTTTAACACTTTACAACATAGTTGAAAAGTGTTTATGATTTTGTTCAGTCTCTCTGTCCGTTTGCACGATAACAGCCGTAAAAGTGACTTTATCAAAATGAAATTTTAGTATGTTGTTGAGACTGTCTGTGGGACATATGGGAATGTAAATGAATAATATCCCCCAATTAGTTTTGGATTGAACCCGGGTTGTTAAAATGAAATAGATTGAACCCTATGGTTCATAATTTTTCAACATTTTTTATGTGAAGTTAAAATTCACAAATTCCTTTGAAAATCGCTTTAGGAAATATTCAAATTCTTTTACATAGACAGCCAGACGATTTATATTTCGATGACGTCATTTGAATAAAGTTCATTTTTTACGATGAAGTTTTAAGTTTTTAAATATAATAAATTACGGTAGTACTGTGATAATTTAAAATATATCAGCGCTGAATGTATCGCATTTTCGGGATGTTTAAATAAAATTTAATTTCAGTTGGAAAGTGTTTCATAAACAATGCTTTATGCATGATTGATCTTTCTTGTTAATACGTAGCTTAGATGATTAGATAACCTGTAATATCACATTTTGAACCAATGAGCCTTATTTAGAGCAATTGCGAAAAAATTTGAACTTGATTCAGAATTCCTTGTAATTCTTTCATTGTAAAAATATCAATAGTACAAAAAATCTGATGCAAGCAGCATATGACTTTCCCCACAGACTTAAATTAATTTTATCTTTCTTTCTTTTATAATTCACTAAATTGCTTTTAATTGCACAAAAGAACACTGACAATTATGTCAAATTACACTGAATTTTCAGTTTTATTTCAATTTTTGTTTTCATTTGGACTGGACGTATTTTCAAAGACGACATGGCAAAAACACGAAAAACTAAAATGTCTCGAGGACCGTTAGTCCTAGAGTTATAGGGTTG
Source organism: Amaurobius ferox (assembly GCA_951213105.1). NCBI lineage: Eukaryota > Metazoa > Arthropoda > Arachnida > Araneae > Amaurobiidae > Amaurobius > Amaurobius ferox. Next base: position 49,427,544 of record OX578139.1, on the reverse strand, counting down.
GTCTTCCGCTTTTCGCCGCCAAAACGAAGGTATAAAAAAAGCATTTAATTGATGCATTTGAGCATACGTAGTCTTTTATTCTAGATTTTGGAAATTTTTGAGGGGCCATTTTGAAAAGAAAAAAAAAACGGGGGGGGGGGGGGGGGGCGAGAGGGAAAAAGTGAGTTCTTTTTTTTTCGAATCGTACCAAAATCTAATCAGCACCAGATAATCACACAGGTGATTTATCTATTAAATTTTGTGAAATTTGGTCAGTTAGTTTCTCATCTAGAGTGGACGCATACTTTTTTACGGGCCATTTTTCAATAAAAGACAGGCTTTTTTTTAATCGTTTTAAAATCTAATCAGCACCAGGGAATAACATACAAGTGACAAACATACACACACATACATACATAGCACACACACAGCCGTCACTCTAAAATTAGTTTTATTCGTTTATAGAGTGCTCGAAATCCGTCAAAAAGTCGAGTTGCGATTTTAGACATGATTCTGATGCTTTCCCTAAACATTAGACACCACCATGTGTTGTAAGAAAAGTGAAAACAGGTAACTTATCTTTTGAAAATTCATTGAAAACTTGAAATTTTTAGAAATAGCTTCAAATTACATATAGAGCAATTATATTAAACGTTAAACTATACATTTCACTTGCAAAAATAGATACTTAAAAGTAACGATAACTTTAGTTATAAAAAGTTTAGCAAAATATATAGATATTTCTCCCTAAACTAAAACCGTAATTTTAATAGCTGGAGTTTAATTTCAAATAAATGTGCATTTTAAACCATAAATATCAGGACTTACTTAAGACCACCAAAGGTGCAGTATAGCTGTCTGTAAATAGACCCGATTTCGCAATGCAAGTATAATTTCCGCTGTCTTCTTCTGTCAGCGGCTGGATGACGATCGTAGAGGAATCAGAATACGATCGAATCTGAATGTTATTGGGAGATTCTAGAATTTTACCATCTTTGAACCACTGAAATTGTAAACCAGTTCCGTCAGCTGTGGAGCACAGTGTACCTGCTCTTGTTCCAACCGTTAGGGATGGTGGGAAAATGAATGGCTGAATTTTGAATTTTTCTAAAAGTAAGAGAAAACAATATTAATTATTAATATTTTCCAACTGGTTAACATTGTTTCTGTTTCTCGGAAAATGGTATTTTTCATGTACTTTTTTATGCTGAATTCGAAAATATTAAAAAAAAGTTGCCCCCCCCCCTCCCCCACTATTTTTGAAAAAAAAAATTAAAACTTCATTTTCAGAATGAAATTTTTTCAGAATGAAATTTTTGATCATTCATTTATAACACATAAATCAATGTTGCTTTGGCTGCTGATTTTATTTTTTAGCCAGCATCTTTAGGATCTCTGACTAGGTTTTAGCAGTAGTTTGCTGTAATGCTTGAAGTCTACTTTCCGCGATAAAGTTGTCTCATTATAGCTATACCTTGGTAAAATTTTCGCAAACTACTTGCAGCTATTCAAATATTTAAAACAATTATTCAACAATCTAAAACAATTTTCTTCTTAAGCATATGTGCGTTATAGTATTTTACGTATTTTGACCAATAATGCCGAAAAAAATAGGTAATTTCTTAAGAACCACGGGTGATAATTTTTATTTTAAAAGATATTTCAATAATCTACAGATCAAGAGCTAAAAAAAAAAAAACTACCATACACATATAGAGAAACAGAAATTTTACAGAAATATGTTGAATAGTGAATGACAGAAGTTATATGTATATCATTTTATTATATGCATCTTATATTTCATTTCAGTGTATATTAAGATCAACCAGATAAACAAGTTTTTATTAGCAGAAATAAACTATGAGTTACTAAAAGCAATGAGTTCGTTTCAATTTATTATAATCAAAGCGTGTTATAACAAAATAGAAGATGCAACAAATTTATTTTATTACATATATACTAGAAAATGTACTCGGCGTCGTTGCTCGGGGTTTAAGAACGAAAATAATATGCCCACTTATAACAACCACAAAATAAATAAAATAAATAAATAAATAAAACATGAGTTCGTTTGCTCAGTGCATGAAGCAAGTTTTTAGAATTTTAATATGTTTAATAAGATGATCACGTTGAGTACATATTAAAATTTGAAGTTTTAGTATTAAATAATTTTTTAAATACATACATTAATATTTTATATTTAAATTGTTCGTTCATATTTTAATAAATTAACAAATTTTAGTAATATAAATAACTCGTAGCAATGCATTTAATACAATTTGCTTACATTTTTAATGCTTTTCACTGCTAATTAGATTTAGGTTAAAACTTTTTCACAAGTTATTTCAGCTTTGTTGAAGTGCGTTAAACCTTTTTAATATTAGACATTGTAAGATATTAAAAAATGTTTAAGCATTTTAATATATTTTTTGCTTAAAAGTATATTATGAATATTTAAAATCGATGATGAAAATGCATATACTCGACTTCAGAAATAGATATTTTAATTTGAATACAACAATGCTTGTTTAATATCTTTTTCTCTCTTCAACTGGGTCTTCTGTCTGGGCTTTAAATGCGAGTATAACATCGATTTCCAATACAGTACTATTGATTACATTTTAAAAAATATTATTTTTTTTATCAAGATATCTTATGTTATAGCCTTATATTTATACGATACAATAGATATAACTTGAAAAGCAAGAATTTGAGAACATTAATACTCACCAAACTCAGCAGCCATGACTGATACGCCAATGCTTATAAGAAGAATTTGGATTTTCATTTTGATGATTCTAAACGTGCTTTGATATTATTGCTAAATTGGAACCTGAAATCTCTTTTAATGTCATGCAATAAATCATTAACTATATTTAAAACAGTAGAGCATATTTCTGAAAGAGAATTACAAGAGCATTTCAAAATGAATATATACAGTTAGATATGAGCTTGTGAATATCAAGCCTATTGCGCCCCTTGGTGGTAAAATTTTGAACTACAAACTGTAACAATCAAAATAAAGATGTCATTTGTAAATAAAAGAAATTATATTCATCACAAAAATCTGGTTTTGTAATGTAAAGTCAAAATAAAATATAATAAATAGTTCCGTAGTAATAGTTATGTAGCAATAAATATTGGAAATAAAATTAAAAAGAACGTATTAAATTGAATTAATAAATTCATTGAAATATATAATACATATTTCCTATTGGAAATGCATTCGTAATCAAGCTGCAGTGGATGTATGTATGTAAAAAATGTAATATAAGAAACTGTAGAATAAACAAGTGTATTTTTAGAACGTTGGTTTAGTCAAGTACGTTGATCAAGGATAATTTTATAGTGCAAGACATCAGTATGCTTAATATCAAATAACTTATATACACTTTTATTTACCTATAATATACACTTTCTGAAAAGTTTAGCAACGCAAAACACTGCTAAAAACTGACACCCATTGGTTGTTGCCACTCTCCCATTGCAATGCTGTTCAAGTCTAACTATAGCAAGTTATAAGACAGTATGCCTCTTTACTTTCAGTTAATCTATATTTTATAAGCATGCTTTTTAAATTTCACTGCTATCAGTAAACAACTACAGATGCACGCTTTAATATGAAATACACTCTCCCCTAGTTGAAACATTTTTTTGAATTAGAATTAAATTTGCAAATTTTTTAGTCATAAAATACTTCTTTCAAGAAGTAGAAAGAAGGGATAAAGCAGAATAATGGAGACTCAGTTCTCATTTTATATAAACAAAATAACACAATGTTAAGAAAGAATAAATACAGAAACTTTAAACTCTACATACGAGCACATCAGATTTCAAGCAAATTAAGCACAATTAAAACAAATCAAAATTTTAATGTATATAATTTGCATTGCAAAACAGCATACATGCGTCATTCTGTCATAATAAAATCATACCAACATTGCTTTCAGTATAACTGTCTGTGCATCTTCGTACAATTCTTGTTTTGAAAATTTGCACCTTTTTTATATTTAAAACACAAAAATTCATTAAAATGTGTAGTTTCGTCGCACCATTTTCTTTTAAAATAAATTAACATACATATATTAAGCACCTTGATAAACAATAAATAATAATGAAGTGAAACGCAAAATCAGATAATAAGAAAGAGTCGCTGTTGTCGAAGTGCGCGATATGTCTAGTCTGTTCGAAAGATTCGCCAACCCCTCTATCGCCACGGTGAGACGTGCACTCAGGTTGACGGTCGCTCTTTTGAGCCATTACAGTAATTATTGTTTATTGCCATTTTATAACTTCTAAGTCATTCTTGTGTGCCCCACCTCATCGGTCTCATCATTAAGCGCCCACTGGCGCCTTTGTGCTTCATTTCCTACCGATAAACTATGACAAAAAATGCTTGGTTTGGTGTATACTACCACCTCGTAAAGTTTCGTCCATCGTTTTTGAATCATCCTGTATAAGAAAAATTTCTCCAAAGTGAGTATAATAATTATTGTCAAGATAATACGCAGTTTTTCGCATTGTTTTCGCCCTATAATAAAATAAACTGTGATTGATATTATTATAGCATCAAATGTTATTTAAGTATGAAACAATAATCTAAAATATGCTAAAGTGTTTCTGTATTGTTTTTTTCTCCTCACCAATGACACGTAAGTTTGCCGACTTCTGAAGTGGCGAACCGATTTCGTTTGAAACAGAGCACTGGTAAATTCCTCCGTCCTCTTTCTTTATTCCGCTGATACTCAACGATCCATTTTCCATGATAAGAGTATTACCAGATGCCGAATTTAAAACTTCATTCTGTAGTGGGTGGTACTTTCCATCCAGCTCTGAAACAAAATGTTTTCAATAAGTTCTTCTATTTAAAAACATTTTCAAAACAATTCCGGAAAAATCATCAATTTTTTGGTATATTTGCGACTCCATTTTCAGGCGACATAAACATATTACCTGCCAATTTTCAAATGGAATGCATAAAAGAACAATCTGACATTCAACTTAAAGATACATTTGACCATGTTTCTTTACTGGGATTCTATAAATTATCTTCTCAGAGAAAAATATCCCTGGTTTCACAATCATGTCTTATTCATGTCGTCGCTATTTAGAAGCACCTATATTTGTGAGCAGCTATTTTCGAGGATGAAGCACACGAAGAATAAAACTAGAACCAATATATCTGATGAGCACCTTGAGAACTTACTGAGAATTAACTACTTCCATAGAACCAAATATCGAAGCATTAGGGTCTCAAAAACAATGTTAAACATCTCAATTTCATGGTGCTGTCTTGTATTTTACTTTTATAATAAAAAAATGATGAATTAATGAAATTTAAATTACTTAAATATATTAACTATATATTCTACTTTTTTTGCTGATCAGTTATCATTAGTGTATTTTATGTGTAGCCCAAAACAACTCGTCTTCTTCCAATATGGCCCAGAGAAGCTGAAAGGTTGGACACCCCCCTGATTTAAATCAAAACGTAACGTCAATTAACTTTGGAATTTACATTTGACTATTTGTTTAAGTGCAACTATAGTGTAATTCGACAAAAGGTAAATACGTGAATGAATTAAAAATAAATTTGGGCGTGCTTACGAGTAATCTAGACATGGCAAATGTGCGGCAAGAAATGAAGCACATGCGTTTCAAATAAATTTATGAACCTGTAAAAAGTTTTAAAAATTTATAGCTGATGAATTTTTGAAAAAATAGCAAATAGATTAAAACAACTGTTAATTTTAAATATTTTAGAACAAACACTATTAATGTGTACTATAAAGTAATTCATTTAGATAATATTTTTAGAGTTCTAAGAAACTGATTTTTTTAAAAATCGCTCAAAATTGCGCTTAAAAATAAAATAACAAACAACTAATTCAAATTTCAAAGGAATAGCCCCGAGGTAGTTTCGAGACCTGACCTGGACTATCACTAAATCGAATTTTGAGCTGTGGGTCGCATAGATTTGCTAACAGACAAACAAACTGACAAAGCATAAAGAAAATAGATGCGCTAATTTTGAGAAATATTGACAATATTACGGTATCTTATTTTCAAAATATTATATCAAATTAAAAGATGTTCTAACTAAGTCGAAAACATTATTCAATAAAGGCATTTTTAAGGAAAGATATTTATGAATTTACTAAAACGATAACATGTTTTAACGACGTTACCATTTAATTTATTCCAGGATATAGTAGGCTTAGGCTTTCCACTTGCTGAACATGGAAGTAAGATGGTATCTCCTGATAGAGCTTCTTTGTCTGCTGGGCTATTCAACCATTCTGGAGGAACTAAATAGAACATAATTTATTATTAAAGTATAACTTTTAAAGCATTACGTATTATAAACAAAGCTATTTCCAGTCCATTGTGAACATTGCGTGATTGTTTGTCTGTTTGTTAATAAATTGTGCACAGGCGCTGAGAAAAAAATAAATATCTTAACTCCCCCCCCCCCCCTAATGTTTATAACTTTAATTAGTATTCATACTTTATCCAAAAGTAAATAATACAAAATATTTTATAAGAGAGAGTTATTCATGTATTCTTTCAAGTAATTTTGCTCTTGTATTATTTTTATTTCTGAAAGCAAATGGTGTTTATGAGCAATTTTTGTGTTTGAAAAAAATCTCATTTGGAGAACAAATCCCGTGTTTTCCACTATCAAAATAACTAATTTAGCCAACCTAGCTATTGGGACTTGTTTGTTCATAAGATAAAGTTATTCATGTATTCGTTCAAGTAATGTTCCTCTTGTATTATTTTTATTTCTGAAATCAAATAATGTTTATGAGCAATCTTTGTGTTTGAAAAAATCTCATTTGGAGAACAAAAACGTGGTTTCCACTATCAAAATAACTAATTTAACCAACCTAGCTATTAGGACTTGTTTGTTTTTATAAAGCAATCATGGAAACAAATCTAGAAAAGTGCCAACTGTGAAGTAACTTAAAATGTAATAAAAGAGTAGTGTTGAATTGCATAAAAAGTACAAACCTATAATTTTACATTGATAACTTCTGGTTAAACGCATTCATTAAAAAAATAATGTATAGAAATTGCTTCTGTTCTTATATAATTCATAATATTAAATATTTAACAAAATTCTTAAGCTAACAGAAATCAGATGAAACTTTTGAGTGTCCGACTGATCTTTGAAATGGCCTCTGCGATTGAACTACTGGGATAGAATTCTTATTGTCGAAGTTAACCCTATACATATCTTCATAAGATGCGAGATCGAAGTGAAATTCACAATCTAAACGGCCACTTTCATTTAGACCTTTTTATACAAGCTAACATCCTGTAGGGTCACAAAATTAATAATTTTGAAACTTGCGCCATAATTCGAAGGATCCGAGAAAAATTCGAAACAGGGTATTTTTTGATTTCCATAATCACTGACTGCATCACACCTCCAGAGTTAAATTGATCAGGTCGGGAGCCATTGTAAGGCACTCATGGTCCTAACCGGGATTTGAACCTTTCTTTGGATTTGAACATGGGTCTTCGAACTTTCCAGTACATGTTCTAACCATTGAGCTAGTGGTATGGTAATTACTAGTTCTTATCGTTGACGCGGACCCTACAATATCGTTACTCAAGAAATTAATTTTATATCATTATTAATGCTTAAATACAGAATTATTTTTGATAATTGATGGTAAAAAACGATAGAAAGCGTTATCATACGAAACTAAATTGTTCTTTTCTTAAACTAGACAATTGCATTCTTCTGTTAGAGCTCTCCAGCTACTTGTAAGAAACAGAACAAAACATAAAATGAGGATGTATAAAAAATATTTTAGGGAAATGAAGAATCTTTCCAGTTATTTGGCAAGTAAAGGAACACGTCAGTGAGATTACTGAAATTTCACCGGAAAATTTTAAACTTAACATATTGGTATCGAAATATAACTAATTTTTCTCTGCCAATATTGTGTCCATTTCATATAAAATGTAAGATCCCTTTACATATAGACAAAAATATAATACTCTGATTAGATTAATTGATCGAGCTGGACAGCAAAATATAGGTGGGTTCTATTCCTCACTGAGATAAGAGCTCTTTGCAAATCTCCTCTTCGTATCTTATAGAAAACTATGCGTATAAGCTTAAAATAATTATAAAATTTTATAAGTCCTTACCATATACATTAAGTACAGCCATATACTTGTCAGATACTCCTTCCGAATTTGCTACGCAGGTATAGTTTCCCGCATCTGATTCCGAAACTGGCTCAATAATGATATTCGAAACATCGGAAATACTCCCAACTTTAATATGTGGGAAGTCTTTTACATTTTTACCATCTTTTAACCACTCGAAATTGAGCCTTCTGCCTCCTGAAGTTGAACAGATTGTCGAAACCCTTTGTCCAACTCTTACACCGTTCGGAAATATGAAAGGTTGGATTTTCCAGTTACCTGTAAAAGAAACAGATTTTATGAAGGGAGCAGACACCATTTCGTAATATCTATTCATGCTGGAATAACACACAAACAATACTGTTTATAAATTTTATAGAACACTTTTTATAAATATGTTTTATAGGTATATTTAACTGCATTTGGGGAAATGTAATTTCATTTTAACCTTTTGCTTACGGGTGGGACAGCGTCCATTCCAAACGAAGAACCTCTCAAAAAGACAGGTATTTGACATACCCTATCCCAAACAGTTCGATCCCTCTTTGGAGGTATTGGCGTCCTTGGACGCCAATGCCTACAAAGTGGGATCGAACTATATCTGAAAAACACCTGTCTTTTTGAGAGGTTCTTTGTTTAGGTTGGAAGCTGTCCCACCCGTAAGCAAAAGGTTAAGTCATGAATCCCTAAATACAGCTTTTATAAATGTTATTATAATCTATACTTTTCGATGTATTTTAGCTCATTATGCAATTCAGACTTCTAAAAATCTCAAACTAAAATATAACTAATAAATTACTTATGGAAAATTAATTGAGTAACGAATCATTGGTGTAACCAAAATTTTAAACGGAGTGTGGGGTGTGGATTATTTTCCTGAGGAAGATGGCAAGCAATTAGTCAGAACAAGCGATATTTCGCCAAATTTAGCACTCGTGAAAGACAGACACATATGAAGGCTTTTCTTATATAGTATTTTCAGAATATCCGCTAAATTTCTCAGAAGTTGTTCTATCTTTTGTTATAATAGATCTATTAAAACTTTTAAAAACATTTTTAAAAATGGTGAAAGATTGCATTATGCGTCCCATAATAGATTCCCATTTCTCATAATAGATATTTAAAAAGAAAATATTTTGTTTTATCATACTTTTAAAAGTAGCTACGGAAACTTGGAAGATTAATTACTTATTTATAAAGAAGAACTATTTTATTTGGCACACATCCTCCTTGTTTATAACAAATTTGAATGGTAATGCCATTGGTAAGAATGATTTCATTTTACTATGATTAGTAAAAATATAAATATGCTTTATTTTTAATCTGCGTGTAACCTATAATCGACAGATAAAGTAAAAATTAAAAACATTTCAAAGAGGAGGATGTACACACCCAAACACCCCCTTATCTATGCCTGTAAAATCAAAATATATTTGAATTTCCTAAAAAAAATCTTTCGCGTATTTTTATGATAAAATCATGCTAGTTGCATATTTATTTAACGGAATATTAAGAAAATTGTATATTACATACATGAGTATTACATCTAAAATAATAGTGCATAGAATGAATTGCGACTTGCATACATAAAGTTTCCTAACATGATAAATAAAAATTTTGAAAATACAACATATATACAAAAATAAAGTGGTCTACTGGTTTCGAAGGAAAAAAAACAGCCTTCTTCAGGACCGACAAAAAGCACCATCGCACCCTCTTTTGCCTTTGAAACTGGTACACTAGGTTTATTATTTGCAACAGTTTTTGAGAAACTATTTGAATGGAGTTTCATAAGAAATCCATACACATTTTTGTTTAGAGAAATTAAAGTAATCCAAATGATACAAAGTGAATAATTTACGTAAAATATTATATCTAATATACTTGTAAAAAATATCTTTTGTAGTGACATACAAATAAGTATAATGCATTTACTGTCCCAAATTTTCTTAAAATTATATCATTTTGCTTTGAATATTTAAAAAATTAAAGGAATTAACAACAAATATAATAAGTGATATTTGATGTAGAAATTTAATGCTCATACTTTTGTTTATTACATCTTGCAAACATTGAATTTAGACGGGATGATGTATTGCTCTCTGGATCTACATACACATCTAATAATTAACAGATTCAAGTATCATTTAGACTGCTAAATATATTAAAATCTTATATTAAGTTTACAGAGGTTTTCTAATTCAATATTATCTGCAAAAGTCAACATTAGATTCTGAATATAATGCATGGCTGAGTCCTAATAAACTTGACTTTTTCAAAAGCAATACAAACTGTTATATATCATTAGCGCTTTAAAGCATTAAAAACTGAGCATTTACCCCTATATCTGCACGATATAGAAACATTTAGGTCTATCAAATTACGTATTCTAATTATTGTGGCTAACTTCCTGCAAAGATACTTGAGATAACATTTTAAAAACCGTTTGTTCAAAAATTAAGTTAAGAATTTATATAAGTTGTATTACCTCATGTATGCAATATATAAACCAAAATTTCTCTTTTTAGACTATGTTCCAATCAAAAAAGTATATAAATTATGATGTAAATATATGGAAATATGGCACAACTTTAAGAAAGTGAAATAGCAATAGATATAGATAGTATATAGCTGACAATAGATATTCAATAGTAAAAGATAATATAACAATATTTATTTGGATAAATATAGACAATGTTACTTACCATATGCATATCCTACTGCAGTTATAACAGATAAAACGCTGAAAATCTTAAAAATAATTTCCATAATTTAATATCAATATGATTAGATTTTTCAAACAGACACTTCAAATAAAGGGAAAATGTAGATTACAAACAGTACATTAAATAAATACACACAGAAACTTTATTAAAAGGATTTGATGCAGACGCTGCTAAAATGACTATCTTTACACATTAGTAGATTTAGTTCTCAGCGCCCTCTAGTGTATAATACAAATATAATTCAAAGAATTTCTCTTTTACAAATTTATTGGTTCTATTTTATAGATCAAGGCTCAAAATACAACATATTTCTTGAATTCTATAACAATACAATACATCAGTCATTTTTATTATATGCATAGATATTCTATATGGTATTTTTTAATTTGCAACTTGCAATCTTTGCAAGTTAAACAGAGGTTGCAAGTTAAACAGCATTAAAGCATTAGCGCATCTAATATACACGGAAAAATAATAAATTACAAGTCTTTTAATGCAATTATAAATATATGGCTAAATATAAAAAAAAAATCGTCTAAAAGATAAAGTTATCAATACATTTCGTAAAATGCTATATTTAACAGGGTCTCTATAAAAAAAATCTATTGACACTAAATTTATTCAGGAATGAGTTTGTACAGTGATGTCAGTTTGGTAAATCTTGCACTAAAATAAGAAAACTAATAAATAAGTGTGAACAGTTTTATACAATTCAATGAAAAATTATCATTTATAGAATCATTTTAAGCATAACGACTTGATTAAGGCATATGTTTTGTTTATAAATCATGTGTAAAATTAAAATATTTACACAATACGTAATGTCGGCCGTCCAAATAGTTGCTCCTAGTCCTTTGGACGAGTCGGACGGTCTGGGTCTTCAACAATACGTAATGTGATGCGTGGTATATGAAGTTATATTTCATAAATGAAATTCTCTTTCAAAATATTTCTGCCATGAAATTAAATTTAAACAAAAATTCATCACCACCACACTGTTTGAAGACGTGTGAAGTATTAATGATACGGCTTATAAAAGATGTGGGATATTCATACATACAAACATCCGTAATCAGTAACGTGCACACAAAACGCTTTTAAGACATAGGTACAAACAAATAAATCTGTATATCTCCAATTAGAATAAAAACCTCTAATTAGTACAAAGAAATAAATATGTGATTTATACAAACATGAAATATTATTTCTTAATAAAATTCGCTCATACTGCTTTAATAATAATAATAATAATAATAATAATAAAATTCTTCGTTGGTTACAACATACGACAATCGATTGAAGATACCAAACGGATTCGATTGCAAAAAAAGAACCTCGTTATGTAACGAAGTATTTTAATTCCCAGATCATTAAATACTTCTTGTTGGCAGTAAAATTGACAATACAACTTTAAGAATATATAAAAAGTTATGTAAAAAGCGTTGAAATGTGGAATAATATTCCACACAAAATATGAAGCTGAAGATAAATTCGTGGCATTATGTTGGTTATTTGGAAATACTCTGAAAAATCAATAACAGTTAAATTTCAAATGAATTTTCGAAATTTCTGTTCAAATAGTTAAAGGAATTAAAAAAAAACATATATATATTAGTAATTCATAATCGATGCATATAATAATCCGTGGCACTAATATGCGATGATTCGGGTTTATTTAGACTAAAATTAACCCATGTAATATTTGAACAAAAGTTAAAATTTTAACTTCCAAACTGTATTTAGTATATTTACTACCTATCACAACAGACACCGTTACAATAGTAGTGTCTATCGGACACACGTAACTGCATGTTTAAAGTATACTGAAGCACAAATATTAACCCCACAAGAAACCATCGATAGCTTATCCAATATTGAACGCTATTAAAACGAGAAGTAATGAAATTGTGAAGAATACATACAGAAATATTATTACATGAGTTTAAGAGTTTATTCCAAAACTCTTAAGTTAAGAGGTATAAAAATCATACAAATAAAAAACAAAAATACGGATTGCAAAAGAAAAAAAATTCTGACTTTACAAATTTCTGTTTTCAGTAATGAAAAACGAAGTGATAATTCTATTCTAGCAGAATTAATTCGTGATATACATTGCTTTCAAATATCCCGTAACTTGAAACAAAATGATTTATCTAAACCAGTAACATCCGTTATTATCATAATTTTACTTTATAACGAAAGATGAAACTTTCAACCAAAAATTTTCAATTATATAGTTATTTTTTATGTTATCAGTTTGCTTCGTAATTAGTATATAAATTCGTAATTAAATTTTTCAAAATATATTCGCTATTTGACCTTAGAAATCCATTAAAATGATGAGAAAAGTTAAAATAAATATGCAATTATGATCCACTAGGAGCTAATATAATCAAAACGAGTTAAAGGTTGTAAGATTGCAGTTGAACTTAGTTCATCATTTTATTTTCAATCAAGTAGAAGGCGGTGCATTGTTGCTCCTGTAACTTTCCATTTTGATGTTTATATGAACAACAAATTGCTCTTTACTCTGAATATGACGTATTCACGTTACACTAAATATAACTTTTTAGATTGATCAATCAAGTTATCTTAGTATGCTTAATTTGACATCAATCGTCGAGAAATTTAAAAATAACATTAGCTTGTCCAATGTTCATACATGTGCAGCGCTTGATAGGGAAAATTGAAAGAAAAAAGATATTGATATTCTCAAATACATATAATATTATATATGTAAACCAACTTTGGTTTCAATGGTTTGAATAGCTATGAATGGGTTAGAAAATCGTGCAAAATGCATATGCGTTTAAGGCGTGCGAAAAACATAATTTTTTAAGAAATTTGCGACACTATTTTTTCAGCCATATAACAATCTATCTTTATCACACTTAGTTACAATCAGTTGTGTAGTTTCTTTGAACAAAAACAGGTTAGATAAATTCCATTTGATATATGGAATTCACAGTATTCAGTATCCCATAGAATGGAATTCATAGTATGCAGCATGTTTTCAGTTGCATCGAAAAGCGTTGTGGATTCGCAAACTACCCTTCCCATTAGTAAGTGAAGTTATATATAAATGATAGAAAATTAGTACACGGACTAAGTCAAATCGCATGCCTACAGATCCAAACGCAGGAAATTGGACTTCACGATCAAGTGGTTGTACTTTTTATACATACATTTGCAAGATATCTAGAGTCGAGTACATTGATTATATTTGTGACTTCGATGTTGTGCATCTTGTATAGTTTTATTTTATTTATTTTATTTTATTCAATTTACATGGCAACTACAGATGAAATCCAGTTACAGTAGCCACACAAAAATAAAAAGAACAGCATATAAGATACAAAAATACTAAGTAGTATACATGTCAAGCTTATTCAAACAGGCTTTTTTAAAACAGACAGGAGTCAAATTAAATATATCAATATCAGTTCAATAGGTATTATATAGATCAACAAATTTATAGATAGAATAGCATTTAAGGTAGTTGTGTTTAACAGTAGTATTGTGAAACAAAGTTTTTTTCCTTGTAAGGTATATGAAATTCCAGATAAGAAAGTAAGATGGGGCAATCAATAGTGTTATTTAAAACTTTATAATAAAACAAAAGGCAGGACCATTTTCTTCTTTTTTTAAAGAGACATTAAACTATATTTCCGCCTGAGTTCACTCATATGCATTTCATAAGGACAATAGCCAGACAATCTGTAATCCATAGTACGTAAAAGTTTATTTTGCACAATTTCTATTCGTTAAGAATGCGGACCGTAAACAGGGTCCCAGATCATTACACAATATTCTAATATTGGCCTAACAAAGGTATTAAAGATACAAATAATAGTATCAAACCTGGCAAAAACACGAGATTGTCTTAGGGTGAAACCAAGTCTTTGGTATGGTCTTTTAATAGTATTGTCGATATGACTCTGAAAGTTAAAAGAATCATAGAAAGTGACACCCAAATCAATAATATGAGTACAACGCGATAAAGGTAAATTATTTAAAATGTAGTTTTAATTATAAATATTACGGATCCTAGCAATGCTCATAATATAGCATTCAAAGACGTTTAAATGGAGTTTATTTAAAACAGTCCAGTTATATAGTTCATCAAGATCTCTCTGCATCAATTCACAATCAGTCAAAGAGTTGATTTTCATATAACGTTTCAAATCGTCTGCAAACATGTACTTTACAGAATACAGTATATCTGTAAGAGTACAACGACATCGCCAAATCAACACTAAATCCGGCAGCAATTAAATATATTGATCATACACATCTTTCAATCATGTGTTTAGAGAGTAATTTAAGTATGGCAGTATGTTCATAAATTTCAAATTTAAAAACATATTTTAATGCGGAAGTTATATACATAGGTCCGCAATAACAATATCTAAGGATTCAATGCATTTGAATTCCGGGGCACCTATGACTAAACTCACGTATCCCCACACCGAAAGTAATGGGTATCTATTGTAACAATATGATGTCATTTCTGCTACATACATCTGTTTCATCCCCGTCATACTTCTTTCATGATTTACTTTGTACCCAGCGCCTTAAGATGTGTCCCATCAAAAACAGTCTATGAAGACACAAGCATTAAAAAATATACACCAAAATAGTTTACAAATCAAATACCTTATATCTTTCAATGTACACTTAAAAACTACGAAATACTTCTGCAAATGTAAATAAAGGAATCTCACAGTTATTTAGTATTTAATATCTCACCAATGACTTTTAATACAGCAGATTTTTTTAAAGGATTCCCAATATCGTTTGTCACCTGGCATTCATAAACGCCTTCATTCTCCTTTCGTATCTCGGTAATCTTTAAGGAACCGTTTTGAGACATGGATACTCTATCTATAGTTGCAGCGTCGTCGGACAAAGCATGAAACTTGCCGTCCATTTCTGAAATAACAATACATTAAATCACCAGTCTTAAGCCGATAGAATTAATTTATATAAATTATAGACATTTAAATAAAATAAAATAAAAAAAAAAAAAAAAAAATAATAGTATAATCTGAAAATGAAAATACTTAGTAACAGCATAAACAGTTGCTTAATATATCAACTGATTTCAAAGGTAAAAGGACCCTTTTTGTCAGGATAAATAAGAAAGAGCATCCACTACAGCTGAGGTAGGGGAATTTCTGTCAATAGAATAATCGCGTGATCCAAGAAGAAAGTCGTTGACAGTCGGAAAACATTATACCGGTGAAACATATAGTAAAAGATTGTAAAATTTTTGCTTCAACTACTATCATTATGAATGTACAAGACTCCGATAATCAATATACTTATTCGGACGAAAAGTATCTTTTTCCTTCTGAAGCCTGTTGAAACATCGATGTTACTAATGAAGTTTGAGGCTATTAATAAATTATGTTGTTACTAATGGCGCCTCTTTTATTTTTTGATTGTTTAAAACAGCAATTTGAGTCAATTTCTATATATTTACCAGGGGCTCCGTCCCTGCTCACTAGGCTTCAACCCCGTGGAGCTCTTCAAGCTTTTAAAGGAATAACAATTAGAAATAGCGATTATTAAATCTTCATAACTGTGGAGGAGGAGAAATTTTTAAGATTTTAGCCATCTGAATAACCGATAATAACCACAATGTTTGTTTGCATTTGAAAGTCATCTTCGATATATAGTGTTGTTGGTATTGTGTTTGTTGGAGGATTACGAGCAAAAACTGTTCTTGTGACGTGGTTATAAACTCTACCCTCCCTATCGCAGTAACTAATTTCAAGATCACCAATTTTCAGTAATCTAGTCTATAAATATCTCTTAATGACTTTAATAATGTCCAGAGGGGATTTCATCCTCGGCCTTGTTTCGTAAGAGGAAGATATAAGATAATTTCATTAATTCCTAATACGACTAGAGTGATCTAATAAGCATATTTCAGAGACTTGGATTGTACCTGAACCCTATAAAATTGTTTAGCAATTGCTTGGGGTTGTTGTTGTTGAGACCCAGACCGTTCGACCTACCAGAAAGGTGTAAGGTAACTGTTTGGACGGCTGGGAAGAGCCACCCAATTTAGACCAGAATCCAGTGTGTGTGTGTGTGGGGGGGGGCATACACAGGGACCGTACCCTCCTTCCCCTACCACCAACCACTTGGAAGGATTTACGGACTCGCATGTTTAACGTGATCGTACTCCGCGTGAACACGGCAGTAGTTTTGGCCGCGGAGGGAATCGAACCCGGACCGCCCGAGTGCAATTCCCGCACGCTAACCACTGGGCTACCGCGCCCCAGCAATTGCTTGGAGTGTACTTCATCTCAGGGATACAAACATGGAATTACAGATTGTTAGATTTAAGATGAGCTAAAAATAACTATTAGACAGAATTTAATATCATATTTGAAACTTTACGCTTAGACTCTCTACCAACTACTTTACTCTGGCTATATAAGGAATTGCTTGAATTATCTTGTACACTGTACAAGTAAAAGCGCAAAAAAATATTTTTTTTTTATAAAAGAGAAAATCAAAATCATATATTTTGGTTTACAGGAAAAGAGCCTAGCTATTGGCCCTTATTATTTTATTTCTGAGACAACGGGGTTTAAAGCCATTATATAGACAACTGTTGTACCCGTTTTATTTTTCAGGGGATTTAGGTAGCCGCATGTTACTCAAATAAGGGAAACGCTTTCATTATGCTCTGCCAAATTCAGAGAAATTAATTTTTTTCTGTTAACTAGGGTTGGGGAAATAACCGGGTTTTTAAATTTAAACCATTAAGCAAATAAATAAAAAAAGTTAGAAAAAAGAAAGAAAATCGTTTAAATCAGTCAACTATGCTATCAGCCCAAAAATTGTCAAACTGTTTTTCTCTGTTTTACTCTCCTCACTTGATTAATAATGCAAACTTTGTACGATGAGTTGTAATTATCGTAAGACTTGCGGTTCTGTTTTTTAGAATCAGCTTAACTTAAGCTGTACTTAAAAAGGCACTAAACTCAACCCCTTTCTTGTAAGCCATCACATATGAAGTTAGGAAGAAATCACATTTTCAATGATCGAAAGAACTTTCAGGAAACGAAACGGGCGTAAAAATTTTAATTGAGTTCAATTAAATTATTTCCCCTTAAGTCAAAGTACAGTCACGCTATTTAGTTTTCTGATTAAGCTTTAAAAGTCTAACTATCCTTAACATTTTTCAGTATTTTTTTAAACATTTTTTTTTTCAGCGAGACTATTTTTGTTGGAGTTCAATTGAAATTCAGTTGAATTAATCTTCGTAAATACAACAAGAAACTAAATAAACAAAAGAAAATATTTATAAACAAAGAGAATATTCATTTGGGTTTAAAAATAAAATTTTTCCTACCAACGATCAGATACGTAAACGGCGCCTAACGACCAAGAAATGTGAACAGTTTTGCCTTCAAAGACGTTGGCGCGGTGCACCGTCGGAGGGTAGCACTCATTACTCTGTTTTGAACGAACATAAAAAGAGAGGCTTTCGTAGAGAACTATTATGGCTAAATGGTTAATTGCTGTTACATATGGCAAAACCGCCAACTCTGCTATTCCTATGAAACTTTGAAGAGATGAACTCATTAGCAACAAGTCCATCTTTCGTGATTAAAAATGATACTTTTGACCACTCGGCTATGGTGTTTCTACATAATAAGAGAATATTTTTATCAAATTTACGTACCACTGAATTTGTACCACTGTATTGTAGGTTTTGGCTTCCCGTTTGCACTACAGACCAAATCCACGCTTTGTCCAGACAAGACTTCTTTATCGGAAGGGCTGTTTATCCATTCCGGGGGAACTAAAATTGTAAATAAATATTTAGTATGAAAATTTATAAACTGATTCCTTTGTTTTATAACATCAATATGTATATCAATATGACATCAATATGTATATCAATTTTAGACATCAAATGTATCGCACATTATTACGCTTTGTGTATGAAAATGCAAAATGAAGGCTAAGTATTCAAAATTTAATTTTAACCTTTAATTGATGGTGTATGGTCACATGACTCCAGTAACTAATGTTATATTGACTCCACATACATGCTTGAGCTGATTTAAAAAATATATTCTTTTAAAGAATCTTCTTTAACAAGGTATGAAATTTGCTTTGAAAATACTACTGCCAGTAGCGTGCCGATATCGGGCCAATATTGCGATGTAGACATTTTGCCTGTATTACGCCAATATTGGCTTGCCAAGATACAGCCAATATTTAACCACGATATAGCCAGTATTTGGTCAATATGAACAGCTAATCGATCGATCCATTTAACTGATTGTTTTGTATTCCGTATATTTAAATGATATGACTTTTAAGGTACTAATGAGGAATATGAACCATTTTAAGAGTATCATAATCCCATTACAAATAACACAATACATGGGCCAGTTTCCCGCTATTATGCAGTAGTCGGTACAAAATAACTGATACCTGCAGTGGCACTAAGAAAAGTTGCTAGGGTCCATAATTTTGCACATCTTTATGAATTTGTATCAGTGCTTAAATTTATTGCATGCATTTAAAAAGCTTTAAAAAGCGAAATTTTCGTCAATGGAATGCACATTAAACACTCCATCAAAGATCAGCTTCTAACCTTGGTTTCTTTGTTAATTGGCCAACTTTCTATCCATTACGCCATTTGAAGGTACTAAAATGATTTTTCATGATAGCTAAGTTACCATGAAAATAAATTATTTTTGAAATAACTTCAATTTTGTTATTTTTACGTAATTAAAGCTTAAACTATTTTAGAGAGTGCTCCTGCACTAAAAGCATACTGTCCGTGGAAAACAAATAATCTTTATTATATTGGAAAAGAAGATAAAGTCAATATTGACCCTTAATTGGAAATATTTCCTGTGAAACACTAATATATAACCAATATTGACTAAATGTTGGCAAACGATATTGAACCAACATTAGCTTTTCATTGGAATATCACTTCTGCTTTAGAAAATATTGGCAGTAAAAATTGACCAAAGTTTGGTGTTTCACTGGAATACTAATATTGTTTCAATAGTGATCAAATATTACGTTTTATTTGCTTTCCGATATTGGATAAATATCGGCGCGAAATTGGCATTCTATTGGGAATATTAAATGTCAAATATATTTGATCAAATGTATTTGATCTGATATGAAATTTATGCATGTATAATTTAGTTGTAATTTTCACGCTAGAAGTTAAATTAGAATTTCATTTTAATCTATTTTTTCAAATGAATATAATTATGTGAATGTATTAAAATGGTCAAGTTCATTTTTTGAGTAGTCAAGTATTGTTAATATTCAGCCGCATTTTGATGTAAAATATATTTCCATTCTGATAAATTTCATATGGAGTAAACTTATTTTCTGACAGCATGGAAGAGCAACCTTGTAAAACTTGTACTTATGTCAAATTTTGTGTTAAAATTCATATTAAAAGAGGTAATTGTTCATCTATTTCGCGGTCATAAAGTTCTCTATACTATACTAATGCATATAATGGCTAACTGCGTATCCCTAGTCCCTTTACATGTACTATTATGGAACATTTTTGAGTGACAGGGCAGATGACAGATGAGTTGGAAGAACTAGGAATTTGACCTTTCGCGTGAGGAACGAACGGCTGTAGAAAAATGAAATTGTAGAGATATTTCACATACAACATCGTTAGCGTATGTAATTTCTACCAGGTATCAAATTATTACCAGGCTTTAATTATTACCTTCTAACACAATATTATTGTGCATTCAATGTATTTTGCTATTTTATGCAATAAATCGTACATACAATTTTGCATCAAAAGTAAACGCTATATTCATTTTAACCCTTAAATGAACTTTAAAATTACGTGAAATACAGAAATAATTTAAGAAGGGAGAATTTGAAAAACTCACCATGCACATTCAAGGGTACTACAAACATGTCTGTCATGCCCTCTGATACGGCTTTACACGTGTAATTTCCGGAATCACTTTCCGACATGGGTTCAATAATAATGGTTGAAACATCGGAAACACTTATTATTTTGACATGCGGCATGTCCTTTACATCTTTTCCGTCTTTCAACCACTCAAAATGCAGTCTGTTACCTCCAGACGTAGTGCATGTCGTTGAAACTCTCTGACCCACCCTTGCACCAGTGGGGAAATTGAAAGGTTGAATTTTCCATGCATCTGAAACAAAATTAATTTATGCTATATTTGTAAAGCTGAATTTTATGACAGTTTATACAAAGACAGGAAATAGGTAGGGAAAGATAGGAAGACACTTATGCTGTCTTGTGTTTTAATTATGCTGTCTTGTGTTTTTATCATATCATAATGTCTCAAAATGATAAGTTTGTTTAATTGTATTAAGCTTGTGAGATATGCATCATTAACAATTTGTGAAAATAGTTAGACATTTTGCAAAATACGCTAAGTTTTGGGAACAAATAAATTAAAAGTAAGAAAAAATTAATAAATATCCCAATAAATAAAATTGCTACTTGTGAGAATAAGACAATCATCCCCAAGAAAAGCAAGCATATGAAAATTAGGTGACTACAATTCTTTCTAGGGCGTTTTAAAGTCCTCTTCTTCAGGCTAAAAACAGTGACTCTTAGCAACCGCTAAGGAAGAATTGACAAAAGTTCTTTCTTAGCAGTTGCTAAGAGAAGAGACTGTTTTCTGGCCTGCAGAAGAGGGTTATACCCTTGAAACAATTGTAGCCACCTAATTTTCATATGTCTCTTTTCTTTAAGGAAGTATCGAAAGTTTGATGAATAAATGTGCCGTTTTTCCAGGATGATACATTTTTGGATAGAAAATACCACCTCAATATTTTATTCCTTTAAAATTAATTCATCTGAATGAATTTTTATCAGTAATATTTTATAAAATGCACCTATTAAAATGTGTACTTTGGTGACTTCCAAATAGGTTTTTTAAGTAATTGATAAAATCAATCAATTTTTTTACAGAAATTAAAATAATAATATACAGGGTGTCCCAAAAACATTGACCTCGGCTTTTATTCCTTAAATATTGATCTTAGACATATATAATAAATTACAAAGTTGCGTAAAAAAAGGTACAGAATTTTATGAAATCGATAAAAATTTTCAGGGGATAAATTTGAAGAAATACAAAATTTAAATTTTATACGGCCCCCGTACAAAAACATTTCCAATGAGTAAAATGTGCTCCATACACTAATAAGGTGATGTACAAAATTATTTCAGAATTTTATCATAAAAAGTCCTAGAGATATGTTTAAATAAAGTTGGTGAGGGATTAATCACAAATTAAAATGTAAATGTTTACAGCAAGAGAGCAAATGACGCAACGCAGAAATGCATCATAGGCAAACAATATCTGCTTCTTATCTTTAATGAATCTTTGGCATGGATGGAAAACATTTTGAACAAGCTTTGTAATCTTTGTGTAAAGTTATTATTTCTACACAGTGTAGATACTTTTATACCAATAAATAGCAAACTTATTATTTATTTATGTAATCATTGTTTTCTTTCGTAATTTGTGTATGACCTCTGAAACGCGATCTGCCGACATGATTTTTCCCCTCTGAGAACCCATGTCGATGCATCGAAAAGTGGTTTAAGTCAGCATTTTTGTCTTTTCATATCTCTGGGACTTTTTCTGATAAAATACTGAAACTTTGTACATAACCTTATTAGTGTATGGGGCACATTTTACTCATCGGAAATGGTTTTGCACGGGGGCCGTATAAAATTTTACATTTTGTATTTCTTAAAATGTAATTACCTTGAAAATTTTAATCGATTTCATAAAATGCTGTACCTTTTTTTACACAACTTTGTAATTTATTATATATATCTAAGATCAATGTTTAAGGAATAAGCTGAGGACATTGTTTTTGGGACACCCTGTATAATTAGTGTATCAAGATACAAATTGTAACAAATCGAAAACGTTTCAGAATTTACTGTAAAACTTGTATTGCAATTCTGAAAAGTCTAATAAGACTATAAATAGAAAGCTGACAATATTTAGAAGACGTGAGTATGGGTAGCTGAAACTTGACAAGTAGGTAGTTAGATGATTAAAAGACAGCATAAAACATGTTTTATGTAATAATAATTAAATGAACATGTATCCTTGAGGTTTTACAGCCGTCCTTTGTTACAGAATTTAAATAAAATAAAAGAGTATTTATTTAGTTGAATGAGAAAACAAGATTGCTATTCAATTAAAACAAAATTTCTATGTCAAAAATGGATTTTTTAGATTCTTTTATATGACTAATATGAACTCTATATAAATTCTAGAAGAATGATTTATATATTTAGCACCTAAATACGTTTAAAATTCTGAAGTAATTTGAGAAAAAGCATGTATTAAAACCGCCTGAACACATTTCGGGTATATTTTTAGATATATATTGTCCTGCGTGTGTATTTGAGGTGTAGACAAGATAGCGCAAGAAAAAATGTACGTATATAAAAAAAACACTTTTAAGAAAAAGAGGGAGTATTTCCGTATATGCGCGAGAAGAAGTGAGCTTAATCTTCTTTACTCGTGAAGAACATACCATGAGGAAAGCATAACAACGCTATCACTTATTAAAAACATTTTCCTCTAATTTGCTTCCACTTTCAATTCAATTTAAATTAAGATAAGACCGATGCAAGTAATTTATAGATAAGATGTTTTGAATTATATATTAATGTAATTTAATAGTTTTTCTACAAAGATTCATTTTATATTATTATGGCATATGTAATTAGGAAAATATACAGTTAAAATGAAAATATAATGTTAAAAATTGTAAAAGAAAATCTAACAATAACAGTCTGAGAAAAAATATAATGCAAAATTTAAAGTATAAGTAATATTGTCAATAATCTTTGCATAATATTTTAAAACTATGTAATTAAAAACAATTTTTCTTTTGGAAGATATTTAATATAAAATTTAAGAATTGTAATGAAAGCATTATTAAAAATATGTGATTTACAATTTTTAATTGAAAGGATTTTATTATAAAAGTATTAAAATTTAGAAATTATAATTATTCGTTTAGTAAATAAAATATAAATTTACACTTATTCTCAATTTACTATTATTTTCAATATTGATTTGTATACTCATTTTGACTTTTCTATTCAAATATATATCATACATAAGTTGGAATACAAACCCTTAATCAATTAATGATTCTAAAATTTTGGAAGAATGGGATAATAATTTAAGGATTAGAAACTCATATTAAAAAAATTTCCAAGATCTTTTTATGAAGTTAGGTCGTCAAATTTTATTTATGCAAACTGAAGCTTTCTCTTCTGACCTATTAGCACAGCTCAGAAGAGATAATTTTGCAAACACAAACATTAATGGTTGGTCTCAGAAAATGATTCGCATAATTTTGACCTTCTCAATGAAGTGCTTTAAAGTATTTAAATATTGGACATTGAATAATTTAAGTATAAATTAAAACAACTCACCAAATGTATGTCCAGTAGAAGACATCGCGATAAGTAAATTAAATAAAACGATGTTATTTATCATTGTAATTTTTGTTTTACGTAACTTTTCTCTTAGTGCATCCTAACATTGGCAAATTATTGTGTGCGTTAAATCGTTCAATTTCTAAAATATTTAATGTGCTAAGGAACTGCAATTCTATAGAGACAGTGTAACAAGCTTTTTAATAGTGACGCTGATAATTTCTCAATGGTGAGATTTTGCTTTTGGTATGCTCTAGCGCCCTCTAGTGCTGAATGTTTAATACAGAATTTATAGTGTAATATAGTTTTTCTAGCAATATATGCTAGAAAATAACACGAGGAAGTAAAAGTATTTAAGTACTGATAATTTTCTAAAAATAGTCTCAAACTACAGATTATAATGTAATTTAGTCAGTATTTATTTCAATTTATAGAGCGTAACTATTATGGAATTATAATTACGGAATAAATACAAATACGGCTAAATAACCGCAATCAACTAAATTTTTGTTGCATAATTGAGTCTGTCTAAATTAACTAAAACTATCAATAACTTCGAAAATCACCAATTTATATAATATCATAAATTGTTTTTTTTAAACGCAACAAGTTGAAAATGTTTATTTTTTCCCCCATAAAATACTTAAACTAAAAAGAAAGTAGCAACAATAGAAATATAAGTTTATACCTAAGGATTTTTTAATTATATATGAAATAAATCTAATTCACTGTTTTTCTATTTTATCAAAAGCAGATTGTAGATATGAAGGATGTTGTATATTCAAGCAAAGTTATATGACAGTATTATATTTAAATATTTGATATTTTAAATACCACCAACAATTTGAAAATTGAAAGATTACAGATTAACGACATTTCATTCGAGGGAACCACTCAGTGCTACGATATTCTTGCGTGAATACGAAAGAGGAGGTTGAAGTCTAGAAGTTTGAGTAAAGATCGAAATGAACCAACTCTAGTTTCTAATGCTGCCTCATTTCTAGACCAACTTAAGCCTTTGTTTCTGATAGTTATATTCTTATACTTAATTGCGAAATTCCTAAACATTTGTTATCTTATTATCATAGAGCATTTGTCATAATTCGATTTAGAAAAGTTTACATAATATAACTGAACAACTTGATTCATTCTTATTTTCATTTTCTACATCATCTAAACTTCATTCCACATATTTCCCCAAATATATATGGTTTTAGAAATAACATGGAATTTTTAAAGTACGGAACTTTATCCAAACGGATGCATGCATTTGAAACGTCACAGAGGCAAAACTTTTTCGGTAGTCTGTATACCTAGCATTTTTATTTTTCCCGATGTTTTTTTTAGATCATCAGATATTTTAAAATTTCAGATTTTTAAGCTTGAGCCGTATTTTGCTCTTTTCTGCCTGAGTTGAAGTCAAAAATCCCAAAATGTGCAGAATCTCTCCAAGAATCACCTTGTAATATTTACTGTAGATATTTTTATAATAAATATGAGTTTTTCTGCTCTTATATATATAATATTTCTGCTATAATAAATATAAGTTTCACTGCTATTTGGAAGTTTTTTTTTTTTGAAGATATGCTTTCATATGGATTATGTACACATTTTAAATATGTCCAAATTTTGACAACTCTAATTCTCAAAATATTTTCAAATTTTGAAAATACTTCGAAAAATAAAAATGGCCATTATTTGCAATTCCTCATTCAACTATATTTACATCATTAGATGTACAAACATTTTTACTTTCAAATGCAGCGTACAACTTTGCAAGAATATGATAAATTCACAAGCCAATTAAACTATAAAAGAAAATGAATAAGTGTTTACTTACCTCCATATGTTTATCTTCTTCCAAAAAATATTTTTTCTTCTCACTAAAGGGAACAGCATATACTAAAAGGTAAGGCGGAATCTGCAGGTTAAGCGCGAAGGTGGCGCATGTTCTGTTTCGTTAAAAGAACGATATCAATGTATAATTGAGGTAAATATCATTACATGAACATAATCAATGATACAACAACTCCAAGTTCAATTGGAACTCACCAATTACTTTAATATTAACGTCTTTTTTCAACTCCAAACCGACTCCATTTGAAATAATGCATTGATAGAAGCCTTCGTGTTCTTTGGATATTTCTTTGATTTCCAGAGTTCCGTTTGTGTGAAAAACCACGAAATCAGAACTTGGCAAAGAATCAAATTCTGTTTCATGAACTGAAAAATCAAAATTTTACATTTTAAGTAAATTTATTGTCGTAAAAGCATAAATAATTTATATTTATTAATAGTTAATTCCTTTATTACTTTCCTTACAAAACATATTGCATGCAAAGACAAATTATTGTAAAGGGTATAAATATTCGAGTCTAGTATTAGTATAGATATACACGTTTTCGGCATATCTGA
This sequence comes from Amaurobius ferox, assembly GCA_951213105.1. Taxonomy (NCBI): domain Eukaryota; kingdom Metazoa; phylum Arthropoda; class Arachnida; order Araneae; family Amaurobiidae; genus Amaurobius; species Amaurobius ferox. The sequence continues at coordinate 49,400,766 of OX578139.1, read as the reverse complement.
TTACGAATCAACTATTTTTCAATGATGCATGGATGTTGGTCTGTGAGCTCAAGAAAGTTGAGTTAGTCAAATGAAATATAATATGATTATTTTAAGCGGTAAATATAAGAAACTAATTGATTTTGAAAGAGGTCGGATATAAGAAGATCCTCCCTTTTTTCAGATATTATAAATCATAATATCTCATAATATCAATCTTATTAAAATATTTTATTTAAAAATTTTTAAATAACAGTAATTTCATATGAAGTTTTATATAAAAGCAAATTACACCATGTATAGAACGTTAACATATACCATATTCGAAATATTGCACGTTTTCCCTTTAAAGTATAAAATAAAAATACAATTAACATTAAATGTGTGGATACTAAAGTAGTTTTAACCAGAAATAAATTGAAAATATTGTATGGGTATTATTTCGAATCGTTTCGAGGTAATAAAAATTATATTATTTCCCTCAAGGGCAGTGATATTTCTCAAAAGAATCAAAAGATTTTCATGAAATTTAGCATGTTTATTTTATCGGCAACAAAAAATTTTCTTTTTTATTATTAGCGAGATTGTGTTTTGAAAAAGCTGAACTTTTTGTTCTGATCTCAAATTATTAAAATATATTCCTTTAGGGGAAAACATCTATTGGATATTTTAGAAATGTATTGCATATAAAATTTTGAGATAATTTTTTCCCATTTAGAATCTCATTTTAAGGGATATTTGCATTAAACGTCACATTAGCTTTCTTTCAAACTTAAAATTCGTTTCTAAATTCAGACGATAATAATACAAGTTTTGTATAGCAGTAATTAAACACGTTAAATACGATCTTATTCCTAAGATATTATTTATGTATTTCAAATGCTGCTTATTCAATGGAATCGAAATGTTAGATTTTATTGATAAAGTATTATGAAAGTATAGAAATTGTATAAAGATAAATTTAGATAAATAACAATAAAATATAAAATTTAATATTCTTTAGTAGATTAGATTGAAAATGAAATACCAGATAGTTTTGTCCATTTAAAAGTGGGTTTAGGTTTGCCAGATCCTGCACAATCCAGAAAAATCGTATCACCATTCCTCGCATCTATGTCTGTAGGTTTATGTTTCCAACTTGGTGGAACTGCAGGAAAACACATGAAACGATAACAAATAAATAAATAATATTAAGTAAATAAAACAATCGTAAGATATTATTTGTGTAACATCAGGCCAAAGAGACAAGTTTTTTTAAAAATAAATACTAATAATTGCTATATTGGTAATAGCAAAGTACAGTGCAGCCCAAAATGTAGTCATTTATGCAGTTAGATTTATTAGGTCATTAAGGTTTATTAGGAAAGAAACAGAGATGGTCACGGTAGTAAAGGAGGTATGTCTTTCATGAAAAACTTTTCAGAGGAAACTGTGTTATGTTATAAAAAGCAAATTTTATGTGACAAATTTTATACTTATGTTTTATGACTTTTAAGAATTATAACTCTGCTTGTTTGATTGGTTGGAAGGAGGTATAGGTAACAGCCAGATGTGGCCATACTAACAATGAGGATATACCTTTCACGTAGGATTTTTCGAATAGAAGCTGCGTCGTATATAGCTGCAGGCTCTAATTTTGGCAGGTATCACTAAAATAATACTTCAGTAAATATGCATATTATACAAATGTTTAAATATTTGTTAGAATCGACATGTAAACTCATACTTGTTATATTAATTAAAATGTGCGTTATAATATATTAGAACGTGTAAAACTTGCTTTAGTATGAATATCTGTCATAACATACTCTATTAAAAACATATGAATTGGTATATTTAAGAACAATGACCAGGATAATCATTGTAAAAATGTGTATAATGTAGTTTTTATATTTGATGGAATGGCCATTTCAACTCATACTTGTTATATGAGTTATAATGCATTTGTTATAATTTGTTAGATAGTTAAAATTGTTATAATGTGTGAAATCTGACATAATGTTTTATATGTTTGTTAGAAAGTGAATTAATTATAAATATAAACTATGTCACCTATGCCTACGCTATCTAACTTTTTCATTTCGATCTTTTTATCTCTCTAAATTTTTCCTCTTATTTCAATTTTTATTTTAAATGTTTTTAAACAACGATCTTTCTTCACTTTCATTTTTTATTTATTTGTCTTTTTTCTTTCTAAATTTTCTTTCGAAATTCTTTTTCTAAATTATCCTCTAGTTATTCCCTTTTGCATATTAAAATTTATAGTTTTTTCCCCCCAACAATTTTGCCATTCACAATAACCTTTTTCCCAACTGCACCGAGTTGGACGTACCTGTAAAGATCATTCTACTTTAATATGTAAACAGGATGATCGTGGATGAGGGCCATGCTATTGTATTATGGCTGGGTATCTTCATTCTGAAGATATATCCTTTCCCTACCGTGTTCATAATTACTCAATGCTTAATAGGTGAGTCGTATGGTCTGGGTTCTAATAATCATAATATGTCACCTATGCCAGTAAAAATATGTGGCATAGTTAATTAAGATAGACTGCAGTGAGACTCAGAAGCTGTAAACTATTACAGTTCAGCTCTCAATTTGGGTTAATGTAATATAACGACATCTGATTTAATGCAATATGATAAATAAAGCAGTAATCGTTATACGTGCCAAAATAATTTATTTTTCTACAACAGTAATTAGAAATTAGATTTTGACATTTTATACATGTACATAAATTTGTAATTTGCTAAAACTCGTAATATTTTTCATAAATTTGGTAATGTTTTTAAGGGTAGAGACAAAATGAAACATATTTTCAAGGAAGATGAAAAAATACAAGAAAAGTGGATAGTGATATTATTAAATACTTCGAAAAGAAAGAATATTTTGTCTTAACCTTTTGCTTACGGGTGGGACAGCGTCCATCCCAAACGAAGATCCTCTCAAAAAGACAGGTATTTGACATATCTGTCAAATACCATCATCATATGTCAAACCAAATCATATGCCAAATACCTGTCTTTTTGAGAAGTTCTTCTTTTGGGATTGACGCTATCCCACCCGAAAGCAAAAGGTTAAGATAACTAGGTAGTTGTTTAGCAATTAAAATTTTACTATTCCAAAATCAATGGATTTTTATGCATACATAAATATAAATATAGCTTTATATGTATAGATTTTACAAATTAGCATAATAGTAAAATTATATAGATTTAATAAATTTATCTGAATAAATCCTAAAATATGATATAATACGTTGAAAAGTGAACGAAAGTCGTCTCAGAAAATGTGTGTTTGTAATAGTATTTATTTGCTTGCATTCCTAGAGAGTGTGCAACATAAGCTTTACCACACATGCCACTTTATCTGTTAGTTAATTATTTAAAAATCATTTTAATTAATTTCAAACTATATTTTACGTATCAAAACATTAAATGGCAACACGGGTTTATTAAAATGTGTTGGACTCAAATCAAGATGTCATTTTCTCTCATAAGAAACAAAGTAATAATATGAAATAGTTTCTAAACATTTTAATTTTATCCTAATTTTACAAATTTTATTTTGGCTTGGCAAAATTGCCTCTGAATGCTATATATTAAATTTATAAGAATCAACTTGGTGGTTTTTTCTGGGTTACATGCAGACAGATGGATAAAACGTTAACAATATGTTTGTATTTCCTATTTATAGGAACACACTTAAAAAGTCAATAGTACATAGTAAAAAAAAATAAAATACTCATTTTCCAGTTTTAATCTAAATAAAGCCCTTATTAGAAAAAGTTGAATATGGATATTTTTAACTTTTAAAAAATGCAATAGCCGTTTATATTTATATAAATCATTCATAACAATGTTAAAAAATGATAAATTCCTTATATTAATGACTCACTTAGGACATTTAGCGAAGCTGTATAACTGTCTGATGTCCCTCTCGACAAGACAGTGCATGTGTAGTTTCCGGAATCTTCTTCGCTTAAAGGGTCAATTATTAAGGTAGATATCTGAGGAAAAGACATAATTTGAATTCGGTTAGAGTTCGATACATCAACGCCATTTTTAGACCATCGAAATTCCATTTTTTCACCAGCCGTAACAGTAGCACACATTGTGCTGACCCTTTGACCAATCATCGGAGAGGAAGGAAATATAAAGGATTGTACTTTCAAATTTACATCTGCAATAAGTAAAAAAAAGTTATAAGTATAAAGATAAAATTGCTTTGGACATAGATAATAAGATAAAAGTAAATAATTATATAGCTCTAATATGATGACCGCTATAAAGCCAAACAAACAGAGCAATTTCATGTCATTCAACGTCTCTAGTTATTGAACATTTATATATACTAAAAATTAAGCTTTATTTTGTATCAATTTATCATTATTGTAAATTTAAAAATCTAAAGTTTGACGTAACTTCAAAATAAAGTGTGAGCTTGTTAAACACATAATGTCTTAAAATGTTTCTTCAGTATATATTTTAATAACTAGACTAGAAAATCAAACTTGCAAAGTAAACATTTCTTGTTAAAAATCATCCATTTTCGAGAAACAATTCTTAAATATAATACTGATAAAATATAATTGCATATTAAGTAGCTAAAATTAAATTATTTTTTATATAAATGTAAAAGTTTTATCGTTCTAACTTATTTTTTATTTTTAGTGTTTCTAAAGACGTAAAACTGTGAGATTTCATTTATATTAAAAGAGATTTAGTATACATTTATAGGTAAAATACCACTTTTTAGTATTTTAGCTGAAATATGCCCTGGAATAAAATAGCTGAAATAAGCATTTAAGAAATTAATAGTAAAACATTTAAGAAATTAATACTGAAATACAATTAACATGTTATAAAATGGGGAAACATTTTAACCATAAATCTGCCCCTAATAAGCTTAAACAGCCTGTGAAAATTATCAATTCCGTTGAATAGCTTTCGAATTATAAGTAGTCATTGCAGTCAGAATAAAAGTTATTTTTTTTTTTTTTTGTTCCGTGAGCTTAAAAAGATATAATTTAAGTCAAAAATATTCCTTTGTCTAAGTCTCAATTATTGAAATAATTTTCATAAAAATCGATCACGTATTTTAGGATATACTTAGCTTGGCAGCATGTCTTTATTTTTTTTTTCCTTTTTATATATTAAGACTGTGCAAAATTTGAACTATTTTTGAATTAAAAACGTACTTCTTATTAAGTTTAAAAGACTAGTTTAAAAGTACGTAAATTCGTTCAGCCGTTGAGTTAAAATCGATCATTACAGCAGGCAGAACACAGGTTTTTAATTTTGGTTATTCTACACTTCGCTGTAGGGTGATGAAATTTAGATCAGAATTTTCCAAAATTCACTAAAATCCATCACAAGATTCTAGAAATGGTGGATTAAAATTTTTCTCTTACATATTTGATACAAAATATATTATAGTATAGATAATAATTCAATATAGCTTTTGAGCGTCTTTATAGTGATTAAAAAATTAATGATTTTAAAACTTTATAATTGATTAGTAGAAAAGTTGCTTATATCGCACAGCTGAAATTTGATATCGGATTTTATTATGTCCATATTATGCAATAAAATTTAAAAAAAATAGTGATTATTTTTAAAAAAAATGGTTTCCTTGCAAGTTCTAAACTTTTTAATATCACAATATTTTTATGCCCCTGGTTTGAAATAATGAAGTTTTAATGAATTTTGATATTTCTCCTGATGTTTAATGTACTAAGATTAATTTTATTATAATATGTATTTTTCACATGAATCACTAATATAGAGTTTTCTACCATGGATTCCAAAGAACAGTTCTGAGGAAAACTGATAGTTTTTTCATTGCTAATATAGATAATGCTGGCTTTTCGTTTTTTAACAAAGCAAGTGTTAAATAATTTTGTAATTAAACATAAGTGCTTCAAAATATACTTGGAATATATTTTACAAACTATTTAAATGTGGAAAAGCCTTTTTCGTCCTTTTAACTTCGGGTTTGTTGTCTCATTACAAGAAGGGGATGCAACATCTCCTAAAACAGTTGTATGCTCTTAACTTTTGTGATATTTTTCTTAATATTAGTTATAATTCCAGAAAGCAGTTTATCTCTTCAAGTGCATCAAAATAGACGACAAAAAGTTGAAAATGGAAATTTTTTTTTTAGATATTTGTTTTAAGTTCTGGTGCCTGCTTTGAAATACAGATTTTTTTTAGAAATGATTCATTCATTTCTAAATTAATAAACATATTCACACATTTTAAGTTTTCCTTATTTTGTGTTTCTCTACCTAGTTAATATCCGAAAAATGAGTCATCAGTCAGATCAAAGCGAAATATTAGAAGTATTTCTACTTTGTATTTAAGATTAAAAAAAAAGTTTAATTTTAGAAAGGACTTAGAGGATTATTATTATCAATATTATACTTATAATTATCATTATAGTTATTATTACTATCAATATTATACTTATAATTGTAATTATTTTTATTACTATCATTATTACTATCTACTTATTACTACATTACTATCTACTTATTACTATCATTATTACTACTACTTATTGTTATTACTATCTTGCTATCATTATTATTATTAGAATCATTATTATTATTATTTGAATTATAACATAATTTAAATGAATAATTATGAGAATAATTTATATTACATTTCTACACTTATCATTAGATTTTAAACATGATATGTTATAGATATTACACATTTTAAGCGGTACATAAATTATTTAAAACAATATTATGCAAGTGAATTTGTTGAACACGTATAAAATACCATTTAAAATTATTTATTATGTCAAAGTATGAAATATAAAATTCAAATGTATTAGCAGAGTAAGGAATTGTAAAGTATTTAATTTGTAAATAATATAATTTTGTCAAATTTCAAAAAGTAAGAACATTTTCGTAGCTATAAAATATTTTGTTTTAAATTTAAATAAAATTCTTAGTTATTACCACAGCGTATCAATCATTTAAATGACAATTTTAGACTTTTCACATATATGTTTAAAGATTATTTATTTTTCTGCCTTTTTGCACATATTTCTATATTGAATTTATAAAATGTAACTTGAACTAAAGACGGAAAACTGTCTGTGAATTTATGACATTGCAAAATTTTGATAAAAATGCATTTAATAATAGAGTGCCATATGTAAATCTAATGTTCGTAACTTTTTACAAGAAATATGGAAATAAATACAGTAAAACAGCATTAATAAATATAATGAAATAATTCTTACCTGTACTTTGGCTTCTCTGAATAACACATGCAACGATGAAATAAACATATAGATAGACGTTGTTGCAGTGAAACGTAATTTTCGGCATTGCACGAGATTTTTTTTTGTTTAAATTTAACGTGTTAAACCCAGGACTAAAGTATAAACGACCAACACAAGGGATTCATATAGAATAAGAAATGGCGTTGATAATCAACAATTTCATACAAATTCGTCTTATTCAGCTATGCCGACTGTAGCGCCATCAGTATTCTAAAAATGAAACTAACACACATATACTATATTTTATAATAATTTAAATACCATTTTCAAGTCATTATTTATTTTAAAGCGATACATATAATTTAAGAAAACTATTATAAAGACTAAATTAGTTTTAAATAACACGATTTGAGTGAAAGGGTGTATTTTAAAATATGTTTGCAAGCGAGAAAATCACAGAAATATCATAGTCAATACAATTTTGAATGCAACTTTAAATTTACCAAATTATGTCTATTCTACAGAACATTGGTCGCATTTTACAGAACCATATTATTGGTCCTTATCTTAACACGTAGGTCTTGATCATATTTGGGTCCTGAGGGATGTTGTCGCCTCATCTACAAAGTATAAAATGAATTGGTAATCAGGTATTCGAAATCTTGGGTCGCGGACGAAAAAGGCTGGGAACCATTGCTATGGAATGTTGATAAACCATTCATATGTAAAATAATAAAATTGCACATCCAATTTTATAATCATATAATGTGCCTAGAAATTGAAATATTAGATATTTTTTTAAGTTAGGCGGCACTAACATACTTTTAAAAAAATATAAAATTATCTGTTGTTCTTAATATGCTAGGCGATCATTACAGACCTCTTTTTTATCAATCGGAAAACATAGCAAGGAAATACTCATATCATAATACCTAATAATTCAACAACTATGAGATTAGTAAAGCTCTTTCCAAAAAGTGGATCTGTTGAAAACAAAGCGAGAATAGGAAGACCTTGCATTTTTACTCAGGACAAGCTGTTTGAAATAGATACTGTATTATTGAAACCCTCAAATTGATTGTTATGAAATTCTTTAATAGCACTTTCATAAGAATGGCTATAGAAATATTGTCGTAAAATATCTTTCCTTTTGAAAAAACGCCATGTTCTTCGATTGATAAAAAAGAGGCCTATAATGATCGTCTGATGTGTTAAAAAGTAGCAGACGATATTTCTAATTTATTTTTAAAGGTATATAAGTGCCGCTTAACAAAAAAAAATTCTACTATTGCAATTTCTTAGTACATTATATCTTTTTAACATGTTCTGTGCGTAACTTTTTGATCACCTTGAATTTAAAGGATGCTGTATATGATAAATTAGGAATTTTTCTTCAGTGGAACGTGTGCTGCAAGTACAATGCAGATATATAAAATGTAAAGATTTCGCTCTGAACTGCTTAAGATATCACATACACGCGTAAGATTTATACAGAGAACAAAGTCATATATAAAATATATTAATGAATGTGAAATACATATTGGAATGTATGTAAAGAAGAGAAATGATCGCTTGGGAATGAAAATCCAAAAGAAAAATGCCGTGCTTTCTCTCTTTTAAAATATTTATTTTCTTTCAAGAAACTTGAATTCATTCCAAAAATCGTTCAAGTCAGTTTCAAAATTGAATTTTATAACTTTTATAATAAAAAAGTTACATAATTTAAAATATTAAAATAAAGACACCTCTAAATAACATACAAAATGATGAAATAATGACAAGATGGATATTTTAAAATACATACATAATCAAAAAGTAACAACAGTTAAAGAGAATTTTACTCGGATAAAAATATCGAATGAAATACAAACAAGAAACACCAGGAAGTAATCATTTAAAAAATGAATAGATATCGACTTGCACAAATCTATAAATTTTTTACCCCCTTTTTCATTTTTCGCCCTTGGCAACAGCCTTTCCCCGAGTCGACCACGTATTCTGTTCTTGCATCAGTCGCCGATCTTTCTCTGAGGAGTGAATGCTTATTGTGTGTCTTGACGAAGAGGCTGTTTTTGCCTTCGAAACCGGTCGAAACTTTTTATTTTTTATTATATGCTGCTTTTAATGAAGTTATTTGAATTCTTTGCTTTAGCAGTTTGAACTGTACGTACAAATTTACAACTCTGATGTAACCGTTATCTTTGTAACCGGTTCTTAGTGCCACATACCCAGCATTCTATAAAAAAGTAATTGATGCGCCCCTGGTTGGGCTAGGATGATCAACTTTCGTGTTAACGCCATTGCGTTTGAAACCAAAACACATTATATGCTAGAAAAACCAGAAAAAATATATCAGAATGTCAAAATTGATAAGTTTATTTGCAAATTTAACGAAAAGTCCCCTAAGTAGGGATTTTCCCTATAATCAATGTTTTGATCATTTGTTGAAATAATACCTTCAATTTCCATACAAGTAATAATGCAATTTTTACAAATCAATTTTTAACAAGAATTTTACGAAGGGTCTTCATATGGTGACAAGCGGAGTATACAATTCATTTTTAATGGAACTGTTAAAAAATTTTTATACTCTTTTGCACATGTAAAGTCAGACGAATTTGCGGAAAAACCAGAAGTGGAAATCCTTAGTGAACATCCAACTTCCTACAGAATTCGATGTTGAATCCATATCAGTTATCATCTAAATTCTATCTATAGATTATCATGAGAAATATATGTTTAAAAAAATATTGTTAAAAACATAGATAGCATTTTTGCTTGCCTCCAAAAGCATTATACATTCAAATACAATATAAAAATAAAATAAAATATTTTATTTGTACGTTACATCCAGAACAGACACAAAATAAAGCATATGAAATTAATTTAACACCTGCAAAGTGTTTCAAATATTTAGGGAAAAAACACTATGACAAGTACTTGTTCTGTTTTGAAGTAGTTTAAATTACCACCACTCTATTTTCTTATGTATATTGCAGTTTTAGCTATTATGAATAAGTTATAATTCTTGTAATTTGGCCAATTATACACTGTTTTATATTTGTGATATTCAGGAAATACACACTGTTTTGATACAGTCTTGAATATACAGTCTTCGATAAAAATCAAACCAGCACGAGGGTTAAAATAATTATCAATAGGTATTTAAATAGTAAGTTTGAATATCTTTTCAATAAATTAAACTTGTGCTTTCACTTTCATGCTTGAAAACACCAAAAGAATCATTTAACTTATTTAGTACTTGAAGATTTTATTATGTATGACGTAATCATGCTTAATAAAACACATGTAGACATGTAATCCTATACGATTGTGAAGTCACATAATTATATTTACATATGTGTGATGTAATCATATGTACAAATTTCATTTCATTAAATTTACATTGAACATTTTGAACGCGTTTATTAATTAAGTGCATGGAAATAACCCCAGGCACACATACCTATGACATTTACCATCACTGACTTAGATAAGTGATCTCCAATTCCATTAGACAAAATGCACTTATACATTCCTTCATATGCTTTGTCTACTTGTTTCAGAAGCAAGCTGCCATTTTTGTGATCCACATTATGGGGATCTTGCAATGGAATAAAATCTGCGTTTGAACCTATAAAAGAAGAAAGACGTGTCAAAATACATAAATTGTTTCAGGACATTTCTGAATATTATTATTATGTGCATTGGTTTAATTCTTAATATAACAAGAAATTTCCATTTCTTTTTATATTAAGTGTATATATATATATATTTATATATATATATATGTACTTTTTACAACTTTTTATATCTTTTTAAATTTTGATACTTTGGTATTCATTTCTTGTGCAATATATCGGCTAC